>BPTQ01000001.1:271262199-271456586 GCA_019973895.1 Chrysanthemum seticuspe
TCTTAATATATGTTGCATGGTTTGTCTTGACCAAAACAACAAACCAATCTTTTTTTTTTACTGTGAACGAGACACAACCAAACTCAAACACACTTTAATTTTTTAAACTCAAATATATCTTGGGTCAATCTTATCAAGCATTTTTCTTGTGACCCATGTGAAACAACAAAGCAAAAGCAACAAACTTGTATATTAAAACTTGGTCCCCCTGTCTTCCTCAGCAAACCCATGTGATACATACCCACCTTCCCCAAAACTTGCGCTCCTCCCCTTTTCTTTTGCTGTCTTCCCTAGAAAACGCCTTACACTTCTGCCATCCCTCATCACCATTTTCGTCTCTCTCTCTCTACCCTACGTCCACCATGAATGCTCCTCCAAAAGTAGTAAACCCTCCAAACTACTTTCCCCACCCCAGGAGTTAACCTTAACCAAATATAAATCAATCCTTGGCTTTTCCATGGGAGCAAATCGACAAAAACTAAGGACCCATTGTCCTCCGTGGACCACGACTGAAGAAGATACCAAGGAAGCCACGTGAAGACCATGCCTATTGTATCCTTTATATACAACCTAAGGTGCATAGTAAACCCATCAAGTCACTCACAAATAAAACTCACTTGAAATACTTCTCAACTTACATGTTCACTGTGGGAGCAAACTAAGGAAAAACGCCACAAGTTTTGGTCTTGCGTTGGGTATAAGGTACGGGGGAAGCTCTTTGATCACGTTCGAAGCACCTTGAATCTCATCCCCACCCCTCTTGGGTGTCGTAAGTTTCCTCCGACTCATTTCCGTTTCACTTTCTCGTTTTAACTTAATTTTCACAAGACAAACAAGTTAATGCACCATAATGTATCAATGGCACAAGTTAAACAAAGTCTTGGCTCATTTCTTATTATTAAGTATGGCAAACAAACACAAGAGTTAAAATACAACTTAACCTTGAAATGAAAATGGAACACTAAATACGTTAAGCATGCATACTGGGAAAGGAACATAAAATTTAGAACAGTTAAATAATTGCTTAAATAGAATTAGTTTAAGAAATATATCACAAAAGAGTCATAGCTCAGATGGTTGGGAGGCTTCTGTTTACACTTAAAGGTCACAAGTTCAAATCCTTCCATGTTATTTTTGGCTAGTTATTTTACAAGTTTCGCCTTCTGACACTATTAGCCCCTCAACTTCAAATCTCTTGATACTATTATTAAAACTTATTAAGGTTGTGACTAATATATATATGTTTTACACTTTCAGCCCTCAATTTCTTACAACTTGTCATTTCCTTAAAAAAAATTTATATAAGTTGTGAAATTCATAATAATCTTTACAAATTCAACCCCTTCAAGTGAAACACTTTGACACTTTTATCCAAAACTTTTATAAGTTCGATAAACTTATATATCTTACCACTTTTCGTTTAAGTATATATATTTGACTCATATCTTTATTTGGTGACCTCATCGGCGTAAACTTTAAATACTATATTTTTCCAAATATATTATTTAACCACGATGTCATAAAAACGAGTATTTCGATGACATAAAGTTTATAACGAGTATTATTACGTCGATAAATAAATAAACCTATATATATTTATAAGTATATAAATTAATAAAAACAAACTTCGATATCTACTCATCTTAAAAAGTGAATTTCTAAAGAATAATAAACTAAGTCAATATAACACATCCTTTAAATCTGAACATTAAACACCGCCACTCGTAAGCACTTAAATTTATTTACACACTTCGAGTCGTGAGTACACGAAACTGCAAACTGAAACTTGCCATATTATATTTAGGCTACGTGTTGGAACTACTTGTTACTCGATCTCTTTGTGCTTATTCACCGAACTGCTAAGGTGAGTTTATAGCCCCACTTTCACTCTTATTTACTTGCTTTATAAAACTATGGGGTGAGAAACATGTAAAACTCTTTTCGGACCTGAAACTGAAAACAGTATTACGTGAAACAACCTTGAATCCCAACTATGCTACCGTTAGTTCCCTTTGGGGAGGCGCGATTGTTATGAATAGATCTATTGGGGATGACACCCCCGTTCGAGTTTGACCGGATAGGCAAACGTCGGGCGTATATCATATCGTATTGATTGAGTGTACTGGAAATACACTTGCTGGGCTTTTATTTATCATGCTTCTAGATGCATGCACACTGTCGTAGTTTCGGTCGCATGAACTTGGTACTAGCGTAATAGCCTTTTGCATATAGTGTCATTCACGGAGATGCTATATGTGCAACTGTGGTCCAAACTTGAAAACTTGATTACTTAAACCTATGAACTCACCAACCTTTGTGTTGACATTTTAGCATGTTTTTCTCAGGTTTATTACTTGGCGTGGGCATTGGCAAAGGCATTCGTTGAAGACTGGCATCCGAAGTGTTTTCAAGCAAATCTAATACAACTTTTAATGGGACAACATATATTTTTATGGGTTTTACTTCCGCACTTTGAAACAATGATGTAAAACTATTTCTTAAATTAATATATCTTTTGAAATGGAATAGAATTTCCATTCTTTATTACCTTGTGTTGTGTATACTGATTTAGTAGCACCCCATGACCCGAACGCTTCCGCTGTGAAATTTTGGGGGTGTTCTACTACTTTTCTCACAGGCGGAAATCTTCGTGAAAACGGTTTGGTGTCTTCTTAACAAGGGTTTAGGTCAGTTTTTGCATAATCCTCGTAGTTAGCACAACTACGAGAACGATATATCAGCTTCTACTATTTTCTGCCAATTTCATATCTTCTTCGTGAAAAAAATGGTTCGGTGTCCTTGTTGAACAAATAAGGTTCTCTCGCACCAACATGTGACGATGAAACAAATCAGAAGTCAATTAACCATAACACTAAGATTAAATGACTACCTCACTGAAATTCTGAGTTCCTATATAGCAGCCTCAAGAAACCAATCCAAGCAGCAGCACATCCAGACGTGAGTCGTAGAAACTCGAACGAAACAGCAACAAGAATCTTAATCGTTATCATCTTCAATATATCATTTGAACATGAGAAAAACGTAACTAAGAGAACTGTACGGGATGTCAAATCCCTGTCCTTTAAAGTACTTTCGGCACTCCGTAAGTTGCTCGAGTCTCCAAGCCTAAGCACCCAGGATTAATACAGTTCTACGCGTAATCGTTTCGTAGCAACAACTCACGATTACAACACGAAAGCGGAAGCAGACTGACAAGAAGAAACAGAAGCATACAACAACTATCTCTATTATAGTTTGGTAACTACGTATATGATATATTTTGTATATCTATTTCATGCACTCACATAGCTTCTTTATATAGCATATGTTTTAACACCTGATAACTATCATGCTCCCATAATAAAAGGAGATGGTGGGAAGTTATTAGTTTAATATCAAACCAAGTCCACCACTAACCCATTTGATCAGGTCAACCACAAATTTAAAATACAAGTGCTTCTCCAACTTGTACCTATAGCTATATAATAAATACAATCAATTGCGGCTTCAAGAGTTTGTACTTTGTGCTTTATAAGTGACCAAACTTGCCAACATCAACTTATGTCCCAACAATCCCCCACCATGTTGGGAAGTTTTCTGCTCCTCCGATAGGTTGTGTCACGGTGGTGTCACGAAGATTAAACCCCGTTTAATCTAAGTATACAAATAAAATTGATTCAATGGTGTCCGAAGATTAAACCACAAAATTTTATAGTTTTATATGAATACTTATACACACTTCTTATTGTAACCAACGTGTTCTCACTGAGCGCGAATATGGCCATGCGCTAAATCCTGATTCATGACCCTCTAAGAGAGAAACCAATACTCTCTATTCAAGGCGGCACCACCTCTAAGTCATATAGGCAAAGCTTCTCTAACGTCTTCGTTGCTAAGACGCCTCAAAAGCTTTGTTAAGAGAGTAATCTCATCCTCATTCTCAGCAACGCCGTGCTATCTTAGCTATACATGAGTTAATTCAATTGATAGCACCTTCAATCTATTAATGACTTCGTTATTACCCATTAAACTCGTAATGTAGGAGTACTACAATCAAGTTGGGTTTCCATCACTAACCGATTCTTAATGGTTTCAAAACCCATGCCTCTAGCATCTCTCAATAAGTCTCTCGTCAGAGGCTTATAGGAGTTACCCGACATATCTGCATCATATGTCGGTCACATCACAAATACTCACTAATGGCCATTCTCTAGTAATTGTAATTACATTCCACTCATTGGAATTTTTGATAAATTAGATATCTAATCCAATTAACCTCTTCTCTAGCCACGACTAGGCATAAAGCTCAACATCCATCTTGAAGTGTAAACACACACTTGTTTCTTGCACATTCAAAAAACCAACTACGTGTGTACGTATGAGTTTAGCGATCACCAACTTGTGAACTTTCATATGATTTTCATGTGTGTAATTTGTAATTCTCATTATACTTGATCACGATACTGACATCTCGTGTCTCCTTTACGGAGTGCCGAATGGGAAAGAGTCATGATCATAATGATCAGTTATGATCATAATTCTATCATAAGGGACATATGGTGACGGTTTCAACTTCAAGTTGCTTACCAGGTCACCCGTTTAGTATCGATCACAATATTACATCATAAGGGGCATATGGTGACGGTTTCAACTTCATGTTGCTTACCAGGTCACCCGTTTAGTATCGATCACAAAATTACACACACATGAAACACAATGACAAAACTCTTTCAATAGATTAAGCGAAAGGCTATAACTCCCGTCTTCATAAACCCCCACCATAAATCTCTATATTAAATTTATGTCGCTTAAAATTTCACATATGGATACTCATATATTGTTAACATCAACGTAATACACTCTAAAATCAATAATATCACAAATGAAACTTCATGTTTGTTTCAAAAGCAATATGGAAGTTTCTTCCACAAACTATCAACTTGTAATTTAACATAATGTTGAAATAAGAGTTTCGAGATAAGCACTTTTGTTATCTCAATCATACATATCAGTGTGTCAAATAATGCTCCATAATGTATTCTAAAACTATAGTTTTAGTATAGGTGTGTATAAAACAACAAATTTATATCACGAACATGAAACTTGTATATTATAAAATCCACATGCATGTCTCAATACAAAACAATTGTATAACAATACAATTAGCACAGTTCTCTTTTAAACATGACTTTTTAGTTCGTGGATATGTTAGTGAGGTTGTTAACTGCAATATCAACCTCTAATAGCCACTTATAAATTGATTAAGTCCAATCCAAACAACTTTATTAGCTCTCATTTCTCAATATAAGAGACATAGAAACCTTGGTTTCTCTACACCATATTTCTCACAAATTATGAGTTAATTAATTTGTGGACAAGGTTTACCCGTTAAACAACTCATTTTGTTTAAAATTAAAACTTGTCAATCTATCCAAAATATAAATCTCAAACTAACACTATATTTTGCTACAAAGTAGAACTATCACAGCATGTTTGAGCATCATGTTGTTCCATTAAATGTGAGAGACATATTCATGTTCCTTTATGAAACTAATCAACTAAAAATTAGTTTCATGTGCATTGTACGAAATTACTTTAAAGATTGTTGAACAAATAAGGTTCTCTCGCACCAACATGTGACGATGAAACAAATCAGAAGTCAATTAACCATAACACTAAGATTAAATGACTACCTCACTGAAATTCTGAGTTCCTATATAGCAGCCTCAAGAAACCAATCCAAGCAGCAGCACATCCAGACGTGAGTCGTAGAAACTCGAACGAAACAGCAACAAGAATCTTAATCGTTATCATCTTCAATATATCATTTGAACATGAGAAAAACGTAACTAAGAGAACTGTACGGGATGTCAAATCCCTGTCCTTTAAAGTACTTTCGGCACTCCGTAAGTTGCTCGAGTCTCCAAGCCTAAGCACCCAGGATTAATACAGTTCTACGTGTAATCGTTTCGTAGCAACAACTCACGATTACAACACGAAAGCGGAAGCAGACTGACAAGAAGAAACAGAAGCATACAACAACTATCTCTATTATAGTTTGGTAACTACGTATATGATATATTTTGTATATCTATTTCATGCACTCACATAGCTTCTTTATATAGCATATGTTTTAACACCTGATAACTATCATGCTCCCATAATAAAAGGAGATGGTGGGAAGTTATTAGTTTAATATCAAACCAAGTCCACCACTAACCCATTTGATCAGGTCAACCACAAATTTAAAATACAAGTGCTTCTCCAACTTGTACCTATAGCTATATAATAAATACAAGGGTAAAAGCCAAAAATACTCTATGTACTTCTCGTGAAAACTCATTATGCTTTCTCAACTTTTTTTATTGTCATTATACTTAACGTTGTTTCCATTTTCGACTCATTATGCTTAATTACTTCTTTATGTATAATGACAATAAAAAAAGTTGAGAAAGCATAATGAGTTTTCACGAGAAGTACATAGAGTATAATGGACTGACACTTTATTGATTATAACTAAAGTTTGATCAGTTTATGTGTGATATTGCGAGTAATCCACATTTTGTCTTATACATGTTTTACAATGGCATCGTCATGTTCTGTTTTGGCTTCTAGGATTCCCAGCTCCTGATGGCGATACGACACCTTGTGCTTGTAGGTGAATTAATGCTTTTCAATGGATTCTCCTCGAGTATGTTTACTTCATCCTGTCGTTGCATACCTAGTAAGCAAAAGTACAAAGTTTGCCGGGTCAGGCACGTTTTGGTTACAAGTCTGGGTTGAAACTGTGATTTTTAGTATGGGTCGATATGAGTAAGTCTGACCCGCTAGCAAAAGTTGCCTTTTTATCTGTTTTATTCTATCTGAACAAGAGGATTGAGGTTGTATGCGTTACAGTGGGTCAACTTTTAACCCGTTCAACAAGTGCCTATACAACAGTAGACATAACCAATTAAAATGAAAATGGTTATGTATAATGACAATATTTGAAGTACATAGAGCATAATGAGTTTTTGGGGAAAGTACGTTAAGCATTTATAGCTTTTACCCTAAATACAATCAATTGCGGCTTCAAGAGTTTGTACTTTGTGCTTTATAAGTGACCAAACTTGCCAACATCAACTTATGTCCCAACAGTCCTGCTAAGAAAGGTTTAGGTAGGTTTACAGTTGACCCATTTGTCTAATGTTTTGCATGTTAATATCTGTATGTATGTATCATTTCTAAGTTTTTTGTTTGTGTCTTTGTTTCATAAGGGAAACACTTCGTGTTTTCAGATTACACATATACGCGAGGTGGTTGTTGTTCTAGAGTTTTATTTTGTACAATACTTGATTTCAATTTAGGGTTTCATTGACTTAGTTGTTGTGTTTTGTGGTCAATTCTGTTAATTTATTGTTATGTTAGATAATGAAAAATGAAACCCTAAATTCGTTTTGGGTTTTTACAGGAATTGAGTGCGTATCAGAGATTATGGGTTCAAGGTGATTAGAAGCGCTAATGAGTAGGTAATATCATCCATGTCTTTGTTGTTATAAAGATTATACTCTGAAAATTTTGTATTCTAACTTTGTTTTAGGATTATAGCTTTTGTTTTTATAATAGATTTCTTTTGAAGGTTCTAATGTTATTTTCAATTGTGGGGTTTCAATAATTTATCGCTATTGTGTTGTGATCTTTTGTAATAGGAAAGACGAGGAGTTCAAAAGTGAATTTGAATAGAAAGTTAACAAGGAGATGGCATCGGTTCAAGGTATTTTTTTTGTTTGTAAGTTGATTTAACAGTGAATTTGAAATTTTTTGAACGTGAACAACATGAGCTATAATATTTTCCATTTACATGTTCCTTTGTAGTTGGTTGGACGAACTAGGTGGAATTAGTGCTCGCAAGGTGTTTGATAAAAGTACTCATGGAGCAACTATTGTGGTAAGTTTGATTTCACCTACTTAAATCAATTTTTAGTTTGGAATTTTCTATAATTTTGTTAAAACTTCCTTCTTTGGTGTCAGTTAATTGGTCATGAAATGTGGATGTTTTCCAAGCGAATGACCAAGATCAAACCGTCGAGTGGTCAAAAGGTAAGATTATGATCTAAGAAAAGCTATTAATGACATGCATAAGTTACAAGATCACCAACATCAAAATGACACACGAAATCCTAAGTGGAGATAGTATAATCGGGACATATTTACCTTTGTTACGGAAAAATATAATTGGGACATATTTAAGTTATCGAATTATGTTTACCAAATAAGAGCTACCTTTACACAAAAGCACATAGATCACATATGAGTTTGCATCATTCGAACAAATAAATATAATTTTGGGGATTGTATGTACTTTGACTAAGCATCTCTGATTTCTCGAGCTTCTTTATTACAAAGACTTGTCTAGTAGTTTTAGCACAATGTAACGATCTGCATAACACAGCACATCCATGGATAAATTCGATTTAAAAAAAATGGTAAATTCAATGAGACATTTTCACAAACACTTGTTGCACATTCAAAAAACTTTTCATTTATTATAGAGTAAACTAAATCGTTCGTCCTTGTGGTTTGCGTTGATCGACGAGTTTCGTCCTTTGACCGAAAAAATGCACCGTCCATCCCTAACTGCGAAACGTTATGTATCGTTGGTCCTTCACTTTAACGGACCACATTAACTCTCGTTAAGTGTTAGCACATGAAACCCACGTGAGGGTATTTTGGTGTTTTTAACCTGAAATTTATCTTCTTCCTTGTATTATCACCTCATCTTCAAATAATAACTACCTACAATCTTCATCTTCACCCACATTCCCTTTCATCATCTCCTACCACCTTCACAAACTCCAATCATCATGTTTATTAAATTCTTATGCCAAAACACACACTCATACCCATTACAAGATTACTTCATATTATGTAATTATCAACCGCCCATTCTCTCATACACATACTTCATCATCACTTTATTCAATTCATCCACTACAAACACTTGGATCAACAACATAACTATTTTAAAAAACCCACAAATCCATAAATCACAATATAAAAACCCCACAAATCACCTAAAAAAATCAACAACATGACAATTAAAAAACCTACAAATCACCTACAAAAAATCAACAACAGACTCGTCGAATATCTATCTTCATTTTGATTATAGTGTGTAAATGTTAGTTATTGGAGTTATAAGTGGGTAATGTTATATGAATCCAAATGTTCGGTTTGATTACTACGTGGGCGTTCAGTAGGTTATTTTATATGGGTTGATTGTGTGTTTTTTATGAATTGTGAATTGATTTTTGTGATTTCTTATAGTAATATTTATAAGGTAGAAAGACTGTTATGATGTGTTATCTTTTTTAGTTTTAATGGTGCTCGTTTGTTTTATTGGCTATGAAGATAATATTTTGGTGTTTGAAGGGTTTTTTTGTATGCTTTTGAATTTATGTTCTTGAATGGGTGGATGAAGATATTGATGTAACGGATGAAGATGGGATCTGGAAATGGATTTTCTGTTTGGTGTTGATTTATGGTGATAACGGTGGTGGTGGTGGGATGATGATAGTGGTGTTGTTAGTGTGGTTGTTAAGAAGGGGTAGATGAAGATGGGTTGATTGAAAAAGAAGAAAGTGATCAAAAGACCGGAATACCCTCAAGTGGGTATCACATGTGGCACTCTAACGATGGTTAGTGTGTGTCGTTAAAGTGAAGGACTAACAATACATAACGTTTTGCATTTAAGGACGGATGGTGCATTATTTTTGGTCAAAGGACGAAACTTGTTGGTCAACGCAAACCATAAGGACGAACGGTGTAATTTACTCTTTATTATATATAAAGATTGCAAGTTTGTAACTACAAAATGGCGTTTTTCTAAGAGCATCCACTATGGGAGGTTCAAAAATAGGTTTATAATTGTTGAAAATGTTTATGATTCATTTCAACCACAGTGAATTTTTATTTCATGTCTATGTGTCATGCAAAAGGTCCAAAAAACTTAGACCTCTTCATAGTCTCAAGATATTAAATGCATGTGTTATGGAAAAAATTACAAAGCTTTAAAATGTTTGTACTAGGTTTATTAACACAAAAAGTTTATAAAATAATGATGTGACATGAAATATTAAAATTTTAAAGTTATATAAAATTTAACCGTAATGGATGCACCAAGTGTGTGAACCCAAAAGGCTTGATTGTAACTAATTTATATTCTGCATGGCACTTAAATCTTTTTCACTACAATAGCGTTAGTTATTTAGTTCTGTTGCTTATGCACTATAAATATAAGAGTATTAGGTGTCACAACAAGGCACACTTCTTCATTCGGGGCCCACGGGTTCCACATCACTATAACAAACATCCATAACTAACCCCTCTCACTCACAATAAACCTCAACTTACTCATTGAGGCCCACCACTTACAACTTTATTTTGTTTATTCAAATTTTCAAATAAACTAAATTCATTTTATTAAAAATAAAAATACAGTACAACATAATAAAAAACATACGAAACGTAAAATAAAGATACGGTAAAAAATATATACGCAACTTAAGAAATACATCAAATTATAACGAAACTAATTATTTGGATTCTGTTGTTGAAATTGTTCCCATTGATGTTGTTGCCAAACATGCTCGATGAGACATCGTTGAAGCTTTGCGTGTTTGCGTTTATCATGTAGTTCTTTGGCTTTTCTTCTTTGCATCGCTTAACGTTCAATCCATGTCTGTTGTAAACTTGGTTGCGGAGAAATATACATTTCACCAACGTCGAATATCGCAAATTGTTGATCTTTCAAAATCATGTTATGCATTATGATGCATGACTACATGATTCTCCGTAACTTGCCAACAGTAAATGCACACGCCAGTTGGGCAATGATATGCCAACGTCCTTGGAGGACATCAAAAGCTCTTTCGATATCTTTTCGAGCACTTTGTTGTTTCGCTTTGAATGCGGCATTTTTTGGGTTACTTGCAACTGTAAATGACTTGACAAAATATGCCCACTCCGGGTAAATTCCATCAGCTAGATAATACCCATGGTTAAATTTACGCCAGTATACTTCAAACTCAACCTCAGGGGCGATGTCATCAAGCAGGTCGTCGAATAACAGAGAATTATTTAAAATGGTAAGATCGTTATTCGTACCCGCCACCCCAAAAAATGAATGCCAAATCTACAAATTGTATGAAGCAACGACTTCAAGCATTATAGTTGGATATTTTTTGTCACCTCTGTGAAATTGGCCTTGCCATTCTTTCGGACAATTTTTCCATTCCCAGTGCATACAATCGATGCTTCCCAACATTCCCGGTAGCTTATGAACAATGTTATGTGCATTGTATAAGTTACGAATGTCATCCTCATCTGGTTTTCTTAAAAACTCCTTCGCATACAAATGGATTATGCACATAGTAAAAAAAATCTAGGCAATAGCGTGCCCAGTGTTCACCTATTTGTAAATACTCATCTAATGCATAAGCTGATATCCCGTAAGCCAATTGGCGTGGGGCACATGTGCATTTCATAATCAAACTAAAACTCATTACACCCCTACCATCGGGTTGGACTCTAAAGAAATCAAAATGCTTAGGAAGATGATCATGAGTTTGAATATATGTTTTAATACCTTGTACTATTTCTTAAAATAGTTTACGGCTCATACGAAAGCGACGCCTAAAAATTTCTTCCGTATATTTTGGGTTGTCACCAAAATAGTCAGCAAGTAGACGTGCTTCAGCAATTTCACGTTCACGGGGGATGTATCTACGGTGGAATGAAGGGCCGGCTTGTTGTTGTTGCAACGATTGCTCGAACTCAAACTCTTGAAGAATCATCTCTAGCTCCGCTAGCTCTTTAATGTCACTTTCACCGGAAAAAGATAATTCACTCATTTTTATATATGTAGATTTTGAAATATGTAGATTTTGATTGAAATGTGTAAATTTTGATTGAAATGTGTAATATTTATAGTGTGTTAAATAAGTGTGTTTAAAAGAAACAAAAAACTAACGTTACCCAACGGTAACAAATCAGAAAAAAGTACGTGCATTTGCTTCGTTGTGCAGATGGCGAGGTGGTTGATAGCGAGCGATGGCGAAGGAGGGCGGTGTCACGGCGAGCTTGCCAGCGTGACACTGCGAGCCACGACAAGCTGAACACCGTGTGCTCTAAGTGTTTGACTTGTTTATTTTCTTAAAAGTTAAAACCATCTTTCTTTATTTGCTCTTTAACTTTTGTATTCTAATTGTTCATTTGTTCTCATAAGTTTATATTTATGGGAAAACCGATCCTACAAAAGTCCGAATTGACCGCCCTTTAGGAAATCATGAAAGATGAAGAAAAATCATATTGGTTTTCTATTAAAAGCTGATAATTTTTATGAAAAGAAAACCTTTATTGATTTTGGACCGAGACTTTTTACAGGTCGTTGTGCAATTCTACATAAGATAACATACATGAAAGCTCATTCGTATTCTTAGATATATCAATTAGTGTTCCTGAGCTTACATGAGCACATGTAAAGCTCTAAAAGCCGATACGGTGCTAGACTATCATTCAACTTTGCACACCAGCTGACTTGCCCGTCTTCAGCACTTGAGCAATTACAACATTATCGTTTATATTACTTTCATGGGTGAAATTCATTTCACCACACTCATTCTCAAGTTACTAGCTTGGTACCCTCGAGTACCAGTCATGAACCTCCACAAGGGCTTGAAACTTGTTACTCGCTGTAAAACCGTCACACTACCACAATTACCACTTTCCCCATTGCTGTTTTCCCCGGCGACAATTGTCGCTGGGGAATCCTCACTAAACGACAAAAATATATCCTACGTGGCACTAAGTCTCGTAGAAAAGTCAGCAAAATTATCTCTCACTTTTCCCCGGCGACATGTCGCCGGGGATTCAACGATAATATTTTGACCGAATATTTCATGGTAAAACGTGGCGGCAAATTTTCCCGCTTACGTTTCCCCGGCGACATGTCGCCGGGGATTCTTTTGTTTATTAAAAAAATACGTAATTAGTGTTAATATATCTTAACGTGACGTAAAACATTTTCCCCGGCGACATGTCGCCGGGGATTCTCTTGTTTATTAAAAAATTCATAATTTTGCATGCCATATTTAATTGGATCAAGAAGCCAAACGATGCATAGTTGAATGTGTTTTATAAATCTATGATTCACCAAAGTTACTCTCCCAAAATTTTTCTTAAATTGGGATGAAATGGAGTGATAAAATCGTATTCTTTTGAAGTCGTTAACAACATAAACTAATTAAATTGAACGTCCAATGTGTAACCATAACATATCGACTCATCCGTTGAACGTCTAATGTGTAACCATAACATATCCGACTCATCCGTTGAACGTCTAATGTGTAACCATAACATACCGAATCATCCGTTGAACGTCTAATGTGTAACCATAACATACCGACTCATTCGTTGAACGTCTAATGTGTAACCATAACATACCGACTCATTCGTTGAACGTCTAATGTGTAACCATAACATACCGACTCATCCGTTGAACGTCTAATGTGTAACCATAACATACTGACTCATCCGTTGAACGTCTAATGTGTTACCATAACATACCGACTCATCCGTTGAACGTCTAATGTGTGACCATAACATACCGACTCATCCGTTGAACGTTTAATATGTAACCATAACATACCGAATCATCCGTTGAACGTCTAATGTGTAACCATAACATACCGACTCATTCGTTGAACGTCTAATGTGTAACCATAACATATCGACTCATCCGTTGAACGTCTAATGTGTAACCATAACATACCGACTCATTCGTTGAACGTCTAATGTGTAACAATAACATACCGACTCATCCGTTGAACGTCTAATGTGTAACCATAACATACCGATTCATCCGTTGAACGTCTAATGTGTAACCATAACATACCGACTCATCCGTTGAACGTTTAATGTGTAACCATAACATACCGACTCATCCGTTGAACGTTTAATGTGTAACCATAACATACCGACTCATCCGTTGAACGTCTGATGTGTAACCATAACATACCGACTCATCCGTTGAACGTCTAATGTGTAACCATAACAGGCCCAGCCTATATATTACTGTATTTGGTTAGTTTGTCACTTGCTTGTAGCCTTGAAACGTTTAAATGTACGAAAAAAAGAAGGAAACCATTAAAACTTACAGTAGAAGCAGGTGGCTGGTTTTTGTAGTGTGCAAGTTGTTATGTGCAAAGAGGAAGAGGATGGATATCTGGAGTGTGGCTGCTAGTGTGTAATGTGAAACGTGACAACCCTAATATAAAGGAGCAAAGGTTTCGTTAAACAATTTCTTAGCAACATATATTTCTTGTAGCATTGATTTTTTTTATCGCTAAACATCAAGTTTCGTTGAGTAAAAAAATATATTCTAGGTTTCCCCAGCGATATGTCGCTGAGGATTCTTTTGACTTCGTTGACTTTAACGTAACAACATAATGTAATTAATTTTAACGAAAAAAAAATTAAATTGATTTTCCCCGGCGACATGTCGCCGGGGATACCCCACCAAAATTTTCGTTATCGCGCCAATTACGCTAAACGACAAAAAATATATCTTTTCCCAGCGACATGTCGCCGGGGATTGTCGCCGGGGAAAAAACTTTATCATAAAGTAGATCTGGATATCTTCTTCACTGCAGAAAACGAAAAAAAAAAACTTATCCTCCTTTGGCCATTTTTGCAGCAATTCGAGCACATCCACCATCACCACCACCGCATCCACCATCACCACCATCACACGTTACACGGTTTGTTTTACAAATTTTAAATGTTATTCAACTATATTAGTTAATTATAATATGATTTTTGCAGATTATTATTGTTGTAAGTTGTTGTTAATTAGAAAAGTTAAGTTTTTTTTTTTTTTTTTTTTTTGGCAGTAGGCGACGAGGAGCAAGAAGGAGCACGAGCCGAGGTATGTAATAATTTTTTTTTCTCCTTTTGGTATCCCGGGTGACATGTCGCTGGGGAATGTTTATTGTTTAAATTTTGTTAGTTTATAGTTATTGTTAGTTCAATTGCCTTGAAATGTGCTCATTTATAATTATAATAATTAGTTGTTTAAATTTTGTTAGTTTATAGTTATTATTTGTTGATATGAGCCGTTTGAACCCTTTAGGATTGTTTTAGGATTTTAGTGATTAATTTTGGAAAATCCCCGTCTAAAATTAATCATCCTATAGAAAACCCGTCCGAAATTAATTTATTAGAAATTAATTTCGGAAAGTCCCCCGTTTGGGACTGCTTTTTGAATGTTTTGTCTCATTTAGGATATGAATGCGTATAATTGGTTTACTATTTGAGATGATTTCGACAGTGTTTCTCCTTTACTCCTATGAATATGTCTTTAAACACATATTTGGGGAGTTGAGGGGAAATGCTGCCGAAATTTTCTTAAATAGTAAATCGGTTGACGCACCGCCATATATCATTGATGTTCCTGACGAAGACGATGA
The DNA here is from genome assembly GCA_019973895.1 of Chrysanthemum seticuspe. Taxonomy (NCBI): domain Eukaryota; kingdom Viridiplantae; phylum Streptophyta; class Magnoliopsida; order Asterales; family Asteraceae; genus Chrysanthemum; species Chrysanthemum seticuspe. The sequence continues at coordinate 271,277,706 of BPTQ01000001.1, forward strand.
TATTATTTCTGATGAAGACGCCATTCCTCATGATTTAGCAGATTCTGATGTTGAAGCCCTCATCAATGTTGATGATGATGGTGTTGAGAAAGTTTATTCTAGTGAAGAAGAAGATTGATCTTGAGTTGTAACTTGCAAAATACACTTATATATTTGAATGAATGAATGAAATTGTTGTGGATTGTTTAAATGTGTATATTTATTTGGATGTGTATGTATTTGGATGTGTGCATGCTTATATTATTTTGTTCATGAATTTCTATATCTTATGTTAATTGTACTTGTACAGATGTCGACAGATGTTGCACGGTCCCACGGCGGTGACGGTGGCGGTGAGGATCGTCCCCCTCCAGACCGCGTACCCACCGGTTGCTGGGCAGGCTTCATTAACAGAGGTAAGAATTTCTGGATTATTGTAATACAAGCATAAATTTTATGACTTTATCACTAACTTGATTTTCCAGGCAAAGGTAAACGAAAGCCCAATTTGGGCGGCAGGGGAGCGAGCAGGCTGAATACCCGCGATAAGACCCGGAACCTTTCGCTGAAGGCAATCGCAGAAGAAAAAGGTCCCGTCTCGATCAATTTTGAAGTGGGTGACAAACAAACCTTAAACCCTCTCAGCCCCCATGCGGCTCACTGGTCTAACTACATCGGGGAAGTCGTTAGGAGTGTGCCGTTTTACTACCCTTCTTGGGAGAAGGTCCCGAAGGAGAAGAAGGCGGCAATCCTCACTAAACGACAAAAATATATCCTACGTGGCACGAAGTCTCGTAGAAAAGTCAGCTAAATTATCGCTTACTTTTCCCCGGCGACATGTCGCCGGGGATTCAACGGTTATATTTTGACCGAATATTTCATGGTAAAACGTGGCGGGAATTTTTCCCGCTTACTTTTCCCCGGCGACATGTCGCCGGGGATTCATTTGTTTATTTAAAAATTCTTAATTAGTGTTAATCTCTCTTAACGTGACGTGGACAATAGTTTCCCCAGCGACATGTCGCCGGGGATTCTCTTTGACTTCGTTGACTTTAACAAAAACATGGCGCCAAGAATTCCCACAAAAAACATGGCGCCAAAACTTCCCACCAAAAAGCTAACAGATCTGTTTTATATATCACAAAAATCTACCAGATCTTATCCTCAAAACCACTCAACCTTGAGATCTTATCCCACCAAAATCTAATAGATCTTATCTTCAAAACCACTCAACCTCACAACCTCTTATCTTCACACAAATTTCAAAACCTGAGATGGAGCAATTTAATCCTTTTATGTGTTCTTGTGGAGCAGGAAATATAAAATTAAGAACATCACATAGAGAATATTCATCTGGACGACAATATTATTCATGTCCTCTGTCAAAGGTGAACAATCATACATTTCTTATTTATGTAAATATACAAATAATTGGGTTGTAAGCTCTTATAATTTTCTTATTATGTAACAGCCCATAAAAGATAATGGATGCGGATATTTTATGTGGAAGGATGTATTTGACGAGTACTTAAGAACAATCTCTGCACCAACAGAGTACTCGAGCTGCCATGAAAAAGATCTTAGGATAAGGTTGCTGGAAACACAAAAACATGTGCTAGAGACAAAAGTAAGGTTGCTGGAGGCCAAACTTGAAATGGCAACGATTCCTGACGACCACGCATGTCAGTCGGATGCATTACTTCGTGAGCTGTTAAGTGACATGGAAAATCTTCGTATGTAGTAGTAGTAGTAGTAGTAGTAGTTATTGTTGTTGTTGTTGTTGTTGTTCTTGTTCTTGTTGTTGCTGATCAAAGTAGTAGTTGTTCTTGTAGTTGTTGTTGTTGATGTTGTAACCATAACATACCGACTCATCCGTTGAACGTCTAATGTGTAACCATAACATACCGACTCATCCGTTGAACATTTAATGTGTAACCATAACATACCGAATCATCCGTTGAACGTCTAATGTGTAACCATAACATACCGACTCATTCGTTGAACGTCTAATGTGTAACCATAACATACCGACTCATTCGTTGAAAGTCTAATGTGTAACCATAACATATCGACTCATCCGTTGAACGTCTAATGTGTAACCATAACATACCGACTCATTCGTTGAACGTCTAATGTGTAACCATAACATACCGACTCATCCGTTGAACGTCTAATGTGTAACCATAACACACCGACTCATCCGTTAAACGTCTAATGTGTTACCATAACATACCGACTCTTCCGTTGAATGTTTAATGTGTAACCATAACATACCGACTCATCCGCTGAACGTCTAATGTGTAACCATAACATACCGACTCATCCGTTGAACGTCTAATGTGTAACCATAACAGGCCCAGCCTATATATTACTGTATTTGGTTTGTTTGTCACTTGCTTGTAGCCTTGAAACGTTTAAATGTACGAAAAAAAGAAGGAAACCATTAAAACTTACAGTAGAAGCAGGTGGCTGGTTTTTGTAGTGTGCAAGTTGTTATGTGCAAAGAGGAAGAGGATGGATATCTGGAGTGTGGCTGCTAGTGTGTAATGTGAAACGTGACAACCCTAATATAAAGGAGCAAAGGTTTCGTTAAACAATTTCTTAGCAACATATATTTCTTGTAGCATTGATTTTTTTTATCGCTAAACATCAAGTTTCGTTGAGTAAAAAAATATATTCTAGGTTTCCCCAGCGACATGTCGCTGGGGATTCTTTTGACTTCGTTGACTTTAACGTAACAACATAATGTAATTAATTTTAACGAAAAAAAAAAAAAAATTGATTTTCCCCGGCGACATGTCGCCGGGATACCCACCCACCAAAATTTTCATTATCGCGCCAATTACGCTAAACGACAAAAAATATATCTTTCCCCAGCGACATGTCGCCGGGGAAAAAACTTTATCATAAAGTAGATCTGGATATCTTCTTCACTGCAGAAAACGAAAAAAAAAAACTTATCCTTCTTTGGCGATTTTTGCAGCAATTCGAGCACATCCACCATCACACGACCGCATCCACCATCACCACCACCGCATCCACCATCACCACCACCACCACACGTTACACGGTTTGTTTTACAAATTTTAAATGTTATTCAACTATATTAGTTAATTATAATATGATTTTTGCAGATTATTATTGTTGTAAGTTGTTGTTAATTAGAAAAGTTAATTTTTTTTTTTTTTTTTTTTTTTTTTTTTTTTTTTTTTTCTGTTTTTTCGGCAGTAGGCGACGAGGAGCAAGAAGGAGCACGAGCCGAGGTATGTAATAATTTTTTTTTCTCCTTTTGGTATCCCGGGTGACATGTCGCTGGGGAATGTTTATTGTTTAAATTTTGCTAGTTTATAGTTATTATTTGTTCAATTGCCTTGAAATGTGCTCGTTTATAATTATAATAATTAGTTGTTTAACTTTTGTTAGTTTATAGTTATTATTTGTTGATATGAGCCGTTTGAACCCTTTAGGAATGTTTTAGGATTTTAGTGATTAATTTTGGAAAATCCCCGTCTAAAATTAATCATCCTATAGAAAACCCGTCCGAAATTAATTTATTAGAAATTAATTTCGGAAAGTCCCCCGTTTGGGACTGCTTTTTGAATGTTTTGTCTCATTTAGGATATGAATGCGTATAATTGGTTTACTATTTGAGATGATTTCGACAGTGTTTCTCCTTTACTCATATGAATATGTCTTTAAACACATATTTGGGGAGTTGAGGGGAAATGCTGCCGAAATTTTCTTAAATAGTAAATCGGTTGACGCACCGCCATATATCATTGATGTTCCTGACGAAGACGATGATATTATTGCTGATGAAGACGCCCTTCCTCATGATTTAGCAGATTCTGATGTTGAAGCCCTCATCAATGTTGATGATGATGATGTTGAGAAAGTTTATTCTAGTGAAGAAGAAGATTGATCTTGAGTTGTAACTTGCAAAATACACTTATATATTTGAATGAATGAATGAAATTGTTGTGGATTGTTTAAATGTGTATATTTATTTGGATGTGCATGTATTTGGATGTGTGCATGCTTATATTATTTTGTTCATAAATTTCTATATCTTATGCTAATTGTACTTGTACAGATGTCGACATATGTTGCACGGTCCCACGGCGGTGACGGTGGCGGTGAGGATCGTCCCCCTCCAGACCGCGTACCCACCGGTTGCTGGGCAGGCTTCATTAACAGAGGTAAGAATTTCTGGATTATTGTAATACAAGCATAAATTTTATGACTTTATCACTAACTTGATTTTCCAGGCAAAGGTAAACGAAAGCCCAATTTGGGCGGCAGGGGAGCGGGCAGGCGGAATACCCGCGACAAGACCCGGAACCTTTCGCTGAAGGCAATCGCAGAAGAAAAAGGTCCCGTCTCGATCAATTTTGAGGTGGGTGACAAACAAACCTTAAACCCTCTCGGCCCTCATGCGGCTCACTGGTCTAACTACATCGGGGAGGTCGTTAGGAGTGTGCCGTTTTACTACCCTTCTTAGGAGAAGGTCCCGAAGGAGAAGAAGGCGACAATCATTTCAGATATTGGGGTCAGTTATCCTTTTATGTTTATTTCATTATCGTGTTCATTTATTTAATTGTGTATATTTATCTAAATTCGCTTATTTATTTATATCATATAAATAAATAAACAAATTTAAATAAATATATAGATTATATCTCTAACTGTGTTTTCGTTTTGTTGTATATGATTGCAGACCCTGTTTGACCTCAGGCCGCACATGGAATTCTCCCGCTGGCACGAGATCTACGAAGGCATAAACTCGCACTTGCAGAAAGCCTACAATACAAACAAGGCTTCTTTCAAGGCCAAGCATTGGAAGGTAGACCCCACCACCGGGAATTACGATGTGGAGGCGATTAGGCGGGCACGTCCCGAGGAGATTACAGCGGGTGATTGGGATGAGTAGATTAAGTTTTGGAATGATCCCAAGAACCTTGCTCGAGCCGCTACAAATCGGCTAAACCGGCAAAAGAGCAAGGTCATATCTCGACAGGGATCCCGGTCGCTGTCTCGCCTTCGAGATGATATGGTAATAAACATTATAATTATTTTACATGCATATATACATACATATATATATATATATATATATATATATATATATATATATATATATATATATATATATATATATATATATATATATATATATATATATATATATGATTATACGCTTTGGTGTGTTGTGATTTGTCGTTTTTAAAATTATTCATCTTATATGCGTGTGTATGTACAGAGGCAGGCCTCAGACACTCAGGAGTACCCGTCACTCATCGACACTTTTTGGCGAACACATACTGTTGGTGGGGTATTCCATAACGATGAGGACCGCCGGATATATGTAAGTTTTGTTTCAAAACACACTTTAATGAATTATCGAGAAATAATGTAGCAGCCCGACTAATATATTTACTATCTTGTGTTTTTGTCACTATATAGGACGAGATGAAAAGGCTTGAGGCTACGGGTCAGTACACGGAGGATCAAATCAATGCGTTGGCAAGAGGGGGTAAGCTTCGTGGGCATATTCCCGGTGTGGGTCGGGTATTGCCATCACGGGCCACATCCAGGCCAAGTATGCCCGCCCCCGACAAGTCGCTCAAGAGCATGAACAGAAAGCTAGACTTTATGATGGGTCTCTTCAGAAGCGACGACAGATACGCGGATATGTTTAGGGAGTTTGAGTCGGGTGGTGCTAGCGGGAGTGGCGGGTGTGGTGATGACGAGGAGAATGGCGGTGATGAGGATAACGACGACGAGAGGTAGTTGTGTTATATATTATTAGTACGTTACATTGGTACTTTAGGTAGTTGTGTTATATATTATTAGTATGCTACATTGGTACTTTAGGTAGTTGTGTTATATATTATTAGGTTCATCTTGGCGACATTTAAACACTTGTTTCCCTATCTATCAATGCACATATTGACTTTTAAGTCGTGTTTATTTAAAAGTTGTGATCTATTTGTATTGCGTTGATCCGTTATATTGTATTTTTGTTTTGGTACAAGTTGTGGTGAGTCTATACAGGTTTTGGTACATGTTTATTTGGTAGATTTTTTCCGAAAAAATTCCGGAGAAAATCTGGAAATCGCCTGCAGTGCAGGCTGTATTAAAAAAAATGCAGACCTTTCCCCGGCGACACGTCGTCGGGGATAACACACACTAAACGTTGACAAGGCAACGAGAAAACGCAGTTTCCCCAGCGACATGTCGCCGGGGATAGTATGCTCACTCCTTGACTTGTCAACAAATAACCATAGTATCCCCAGCGACATGTCGCTGGGGATAGTTAAATATTATCGTTATCGTTAATTAGGCGTGTTAATCATTTAGCTTAATCCGATGATTCCCCAGCGACATGTCGCTGGGGATAATATGCCACCGTGGCACTACTTCTTTGACTGAAAATTGAGTGGGACCCACGTCGTCGCCGGGGATTGTCGCTGGGGATACAATCCCTTACGAGAGTTCCCCTTCCCCAGCGACATGTCGCTTGGGAAAGTCCCCATATGTCGCTGGGGTAGCCGGTCAATGTTGTAGTGTATGCAATTTGGAAAGCATTTGATAGCCTATTTATAAGCTGCAAATGCCCCCCTTAGTTCCCTTTGGTTCTGTCACAGCAGCCAAACACCCCTCTTTACAGCTTATTATTAAGCTGTTAGAGGGGGCCAAATTTCTCCATTTTTGATTTTTTAGATTCCTTATAGTGCTAAATATATCTGTCTTCACTTACTTTTTAGTTTAGAAGCTTTTAGAGCTTATTTTTAAGCTCTCATCCCCTTATCATGCTTGTTTCTACCAATATATATTTAACTTAGTGCATCTTTGTGTCTACGGGCTGTAAAACGTGGCAAGAACTTGTGTCTACGAGCTTATTTTTAAGCTCTCATCCCCTTATCATGCTTAAGAAATGTGATTTTGCGGGTTTTTTGTTTTAATAATAAGAAATTTGGTTACAATAAAGGTCATTAAGAAACTTTTTTTGTTACAATAAGGGTCATTAAGAAAGTTTTTTGTTTTAATAGGAAAATTAAGAGTTTATTGTCACAATAGTAAAACGTGGCAAGTTGATGTATTTTTCAGACCATTATCCCTTTACTAAAAGAGACACATATATCGTAGAATCATAGGCAATAGTTTTTTATAATACAACTGTTTACGGACCCGAAGCCGAGCTCGAACCAAACGTAACATATTCGAGTTGAATCTAGTTTGGTGAATGTTTGACTGAACTCTACTCGATTGCATAGAAACATTGATTATCTACTCAAACGGTTCACGACATATTTTTGCTTGTATTTGACCAATTTCACATGCTAGCAAAATGCATATATTAATATATAAACATCCAAAATAATGAAGATGTAAATAAGGTGTAAGTGTGTGATTGGCTAGATGGAACCCTTTTCCGTACAGCCACCTTGGCAGGTCTGGTGTTTGCCCTGCACCCCTACATCATCACGCTTATTTCTACACTTGTTTTCTTTTGTTTTTCCTTCATGGGATCATATTCTATAATTATGGCTATGGCTATGGATACATATTCTCAATGTGATTCGGCTAGATTCTCTCAAGTTGTATACAAACAATGTTTAACTTGTATATAATGAGGCTAAATCCGATTAAATGAGTATGCGAGAGTCGAGAAACCATTTTTGAGTTAGTCTGATCTATGTGTAGTTCAAAATGGCTCATTTTGGATACATGCGCCTTTTTTAACAATAATTTTGTGATTGAGATTATGTAGTTCAAAACGGTGCGCTTTTTTTAACAATACCTATAGTACATTCTTAGATAAGCGAGAAACTACGCGTCGAAACACTATGTTTTCTAATCCGTGTATCAAAACATTTTACATACTTCTAGTTATTCTTAGTTACAAATCAATTAAATAACTCAATCCCAAACAATACTTTTGTATTCACCTTTGTATATTACATGAAGTGGTGGTGTGTAAAGGCCAAACGTGGCCTGCAAGCTATAAGGGCCAATACAATCTAACATTTTGCGGTAGAGGTACTTTTATATTCATGGGGTTCTTACTTCTTAAGCAAGTCATTATCATAACGATTTCGTTAAAAATTACCTTAGTTAACATGTTTTGTGTTTTATAAAAATTACCTTAGTTAACATGTTTTGTGCTTTAAATTTTTAAGAGTTTTTCAACACTTTTGACCACTTGAAGTAAATTTTGAGGACTCAAATAATATATATAAAGGGACATATTTTTGAAGCTTCTAATAAAATTTGAAGCTCTATGCTATTGTGTACATCGCACACCCTTAAATATGGCTATAGAAAGGTATATACACTAGTACAAAGGTTTATAATGATAAGAGGACACAAAAACTATGCTTCAAATGCTTGAAATGAAACGTAACATTCATTATACTCTCAAATGATTTACGAGATTCGCATTGTTTGAGTTTTATTGATTTCACATGCTATATAGCCGTGTCAAACAGGTTGCATGTCATAATAATTTTCTTGACTAAATTAAATGGTATACAACATTTGAAAAAAAAGTAGTATCTAGCTCCAAACTGAAATAAGTAATGTTAAGTTTAAAGTGAGATGAAAAATAACTCCTTAAAACTAGAATAACCATAAATAGCTAAAAAAGAAGGTATCACCAAAATGGAAAATAAAGAATCTCAATCAGGAGGCATGCAAGACTTGCTCTGTGTGTATTGTCGAGAGTAAACTTCTCTCTCCATGTGTGACCGTTTGAAAGAAAATATCAAAATATCAAATAATAGTTGACCTTTCATTTTGTGTTTTTCGATTTTAAGCAAATCATCAAAATCAACATATTTCTATACCATGTATCCGATATTGGGTTTGTTTTCAAATTATATATCTATGCTTTCTTATTATAGTCATTTCGACTCATTATCCATTATTGAAAATAAATAGGAAAAATGATCTAGTTTATCATAAATAGCCTCACGAAATATCCGTCACACCCTCACAAATCAAGTAAACAATAATAAAAACACCCACTTTGCACAAATACCAAGTAGTGACTGCCGTCACCCTTCGTCTCACTTTTTGACTCGCCTCATGCATGAGGTTGTATGTGTGCATTAGTGGTGGCGCGTGAGAGTGAGTGTGAGTAGTGAGACCTCACACCTACTGCATCTAGTCTAAAAATGCTCACTTTATACAGACATACTTTAAGTATATTGCAAAGTATTAAGGGTATGTTAGGCGCGGAGCAGTGTCGAGCTTTTTGGGACTGTGAGCAATCAACATTTTTAATTTTAGTGATCGTTTGGCAAAAGAGCAGCAAGTTTTGGCTAACTTTTTAAAAGGCTAATTTTTCAATGCTTGTTAAAAAGCGGTGAGTGGTGAGCTATGGTTATTGCGCACAGCTCAAGACTACTGCTTACTCCTACAGCTCATTGCTACTTTTAACAAACGCACCATAATAAATTAATTTATTAGAAGTGTAAGTGTCATTCGATAAAAAAAAATAACTATGTGTGTTGCTTGTCATGAGACAAGTACTGTGAGACAAAGATATAGTTGTTAATTATTCGTAATCATAATAACGATCTAAGTTAAAGTATCTTCAAAACGAAACTTAAGTATACTCTTCGAGATCCTTATTTATATGATATCATTGTAACAAATGTAGAAAAGAAAAAGAAAAAAAAGTTTGTAGCTGATAGCGTTTGAATATTAGTGGCTCATATTATAGGATAAATAGGCTCAAACCTGATTTGTGGGTTTAGGGTATCTAAGGTTTCACCATTACAAATAATTGTCAATAATAAAATTATACATATATATTTTCATTATTTAACATGGTATCGGAGCGGGTCTGATCCTCAGACCTCATACCTATATGGCTAAGTTGATGCGCCTCCCCTAAACTACCCGTCAAACCATAACCCCTCAATTATCCCGGAAAAAAAAACAAAACGAAACAAAACAAAAGGATAAGCGAACCCAAACCAATCCGACAAGATCCAATATCACCACTCAATCTAGGACCACTACCAAAGAGCCACCCCTACCCGGTTCAAACCCCTACGACCCGTGAACCTGAGACAAACAAGGAGGGAGCACCCGAACCCCCTTCAACCTCTCACAACCCCACTCCTCAGTCATATACACCCACCCAACGTTCAACTCTTACAAAGATACCTTATCCCTCGCGTCTAAAGAACCAAAAGGCCGAAGAAGACAATAAAAGATTCATGTCTTACTTCAAGGGCGCAGTTGTTACCATCCCTCTTCTCGATGCATTCTATCATCTACCTAAATATAGCACATATTTCAAAAGGCTTCTCTCCAATCGGAAGAAAGTTGAAGGGTTGGTAACATTAGGAGAGGAATGTTCAGCTATTATCCAAAAAAGCTTACCCAAAATGAAAGAAGATCCGGGCAGTTTCACCCTTCCTTGCTCCATAGGAGCACTCTCTATGAAAAATGCTTTGGCAGATCTTGAGGCAAGCATTAACTTCATGCCTCACTCTCTATTTCTTAAGCTTGGATACTCGGGGCTGAAACCAACTAGAATGAGTATTCAGCTTGCGGACCGGTCAGTTAAATATCTTATTGGAGTTCGCGAAAATGTTCTGGTTAGGATAGGAGAATTCAGGTTTCCAGTAGACTTCGTGATCTTAGAAATGGAGGAGGATGACTCTGTTCCAATAATCCTTGGGAGACCATTCTTGGCCAAGGCCCGCGCCATTATCGATCTTCATGATGGCAAACTCACTTTACGGGTGGGATCCGAGAGCTTAACCTTTGATATCAAGGACACAATGAGTCGCCCTCCCTTGCATGATCACCCCATATATCTTGTTGAAGAAGTTGATGAATTTGTTGATGAGGTTGATGGTTGTGTAAATGAGTATTTGTTAGACGGTTGTATGAATGTCAACAATGGCATTGTGTACGATGATGGAGAGGAAGAGACTGAGATGGTTGGAGCCGTGTTTTTCTATCCATATAAGGAGGAAATTGAGCCTCTTGAGCTTCAAAAGCCAGAAAATAAGCTTAAACCATCAATTAAGGAACCTCTTATCTTGGAATTGAAAGATCTCCCGAGTCATCTAGAATATGCCTTCCTTCAGGAGACAGATCAGCTCCCTGTAATCATAAGCTCCTCCCTGACCCCCGAACAAAAAGGGAAGCTCTTAGAAGTTCTAAGAGAGTACAAGGGAGTGATCGCGTGGAGGGTTGATGACATTAAGGGAATTGACTCTACTTTTTTGCACTCATAAAATTCTTATGGAGGAAGACTAAAAACCCACCGTTCAACCTCAAAGAAGAGTAAATCCCAACATCAAAAAAGTGGTAAAGAAAGAGGTCATCAAGCTCCTTGATGCTGGTTCAATTTACCCCATCTCAGAGAGCCTTTGGGTCAGCCCAGTCCAAGTAGTGCCGAAAAAAGGAGGAATGACTGTTGTGAAGAATGAAAATGGTGATTTGGTTCCTCAACGAAGGGTTACAGGTTGGCGTGTTTGTATCGATTACAGAAAATTGAACGATGCTACCCGAAAGGATCACTTTCCTTTGCCATTCATCGATCAAATGCTTGAAAGGTTAGCTGGGCATGAGTACTATTGCTTTCTTGACGGCTTCTCAAGGTACTTCCAAATCCCTATTGCCTCTGAAGATCAAGAAAAAACCACTTTCACATGCCCCTGTGGAACTTTTGCGTACAAACGAATGCCTTTTGGGCTATGAAACGCTCTCGCTACCTTTCAACGATGTATGATGGCTATATTCCATGAATTCATTGAAGATAGCATGGAAGTTTTCATTGATGATTTTTGGTGTTTGGAAATTCTTTCGATCTCTTTTTATCCAATTTTAGGAAGATGCTAAAGCGGTGTGAAGAAACTAACCTAATCTTGAATTGGGAAAAATGTCATTTCATAGTATGAGAAGGGATTGTCTTGGGACAAAAAGTCCCCGAGAATGGGATTGAGGTCGATAGGGCCAAAATAGAGGCAATATCCAAATTACCATATCCTACAACCATTAAAGCTATCCGAAGTTTCCTTGGTCATGCAGGTTTTTATAGGAGGTTTATTAAGGACTTCTCAAAAATTGCCCGACCGATGACCCAACTTCTCGTCAAAGACGCACCCTTTGACTTTTCAGAGGAATGTAAGGACGCATTCAATCGCTTGAAGCAAGATCTTACCCAAGCTCCTATAATGGTTATTCCTGATTGGTCTCAACCAATCAAGATCATATGCGATGCTAGTGATTATGCTGTAGGGGCCGTTTTAGGCCAAAGAAAAGAGAAGCATTTTCAGCCAATTTACTATGCTAGCAAGACCATGAATGCGGCACAAGAAAATTACACAACCACCAATAAAGATCTTCTGGCAGTGGTTTTTGCCTTCGATAAATTCAGGCAGTATCTCGTTCTTTCTAAAACTATCATCTTCACCGATCACTCGGCCTTACGATATTTATTCTAAAAAAAAGATGCAAAGCCTTGACTTATTAGATGGATTCTATTGCTCCAAGAATTCGATATTGAAATTCGGGATAAAAAGAGGGCTGAAAATCTTGTTGCCGATCATCTTTCATGATTGGAAAACCCAGACTTGAGATTAAACAATGACGAGATTCGAGACTCCTTCCCTGAGGAGCAACTAATGTCCACTAAGGATGTTGAGCCATGGTATACGGATTATGCTAACTATTTATCCAGTAGGGTCTTACCAAATTACATGACTAGGCAAGAAAAGAAAAGATTCTTCACTTAGCTAAAGTACTATTTTTGGGACGAACCCTTTCTATTCCGCATGTGTCCTGATCAGATTATCCGACATTGTGTTGCAGGAAGGGGGATTGATCCGATTATGAGAGAGTGTCATGCGGGCCATCAGGAGGGCATCACGGTATAAATGTTACGGCACGAAAAGTTTCGATGCCAGATTCTACTGGCCTACTGTATTCCGCGATGTCAAGAGATTAGTTCAGACATGTGATGCATGCCAACGATTGGGGAACATCTCGAGAAGAGATGAAGCACCCAAGAACTACATCCATGTCTGCAAAATATTCGATGTCTAGGGTATCGATTTTATAGGGCCTTTTCAATCATCTGGAGAGAATGAATACATTCTGGTCGCCTTTAATTATGTTTCCAAATGGGTGGAGGCGCAAGCCCTTAGAACCAATGATGCGAGGGTAGTCATTCATTTTCTCAAGAAACTCTTCGCGCGATTCGGGATTCCCAAGGCACTGATTAGTGATAGGGGGCCTATTTCTGCAGTGCTCAAATGGAAAAGATAATGAAGAAGTATGGTGTTCCTCACAGGTTCTCTACGGCATATCATCCCCAAACAAATGGGCAAGTGGAATACACAAATAGGGCGTTAAAACGAATATTAGAAAAAACGGTCCACCAAAACAGAAAGGATAGGTCATTTAAACTTGATGAAGCACTCTGGGCATTTAATGAAGCACTCTAGGCATTTAGAACGGCTTATAAAACGCCCATTAGAACAACCCCTTTTCGCTTAGTGTACGAGAAAGCATGTCATCTCCCTATCGAGCTGATTACAATTGGCATATTGGGCACTCAAGGCCTGTAACATGGATTATTCTGAGTCAGGGTCAAATAGGTTCTTGCAGCTTCAAGAGCTAGACGAACTAAGACTCGAGGCCTATGAGTCCTCAATCACGTACAAAGAAAGAGCGAAACGCTGGCATGATCAACGAATAAAGAGTCCTAAAGAGTTTGCATAGGGAGACAAGGTGCTCTTATATAATTCAAGATTGAGATTATTCCCGGGAAAACTCAAATCAAAATGGTATGGACCCTTTTCGGTAAAGAGGGCAGCAAGTGGTGGAGGTGTTGTGTTGTTAGATAATGAGGGGAGAGAATTTACCGTAAATGGACAACGTGTGAAATATTACAAAATAGACAATAACAAACTAATCAATGATGAAGATATTATTTTGGAAAATGAAGTCACGTAGGGGCATGAATTCGAGTCTAGCTACAAGAGTCATAAAAAGAAAAGCGCTTCTTGTGAGGCAACTCATGCTTAATTGTTTGCTTGTTTTGTTTTTCAATTTTGTTTATGTGTTTATATATCCTTTTCATTTTTGTTTATTCTCATGTTAGGCTTTGTAAAAAATGATTTATTTTGTTTTTAACCTCGTTTTAATTGCATATAAAGGTATTTTACAAAAAGATACGTGTAGGAAAGATCACATATGTTTTTTTTAAGAACATGAACATGAGATTAACAATAATTGAAATTGTATATATTTGTGTGTTTGATAGAGTCAAATGCTTGTATCGAGTCATAATAGATGTTTTGCAGAAATTTTTCCAAGTTTTAATGAGGTAATTTTTCCAGAAAAACGTGTCAGACCACTTTTTGTCAGGACAACCTTACAGCGTCAGGATTAACACCTGATGACATCATGCAATGTGGAACCAGAATGTCAGTTTCGTTTTCTGTGTAACTTTTAATTTTTGGAAATTCCCAATTCTTAATTTTCCAAAAAAACTGCAAACATCTATTCCACAAGCATTATATCTTACTCGCTTTCTAGTTTAGTTGTGTGTCATATATAGTTTTATTGCCAATTTTAAGCGAGGTTTAATTTTGTTTTCTTATAAGTGTGCAAGTTATATTGGACAAGAAGAAGAAACACATATTGGAAGCAACACTTAGTACTTATTCATTCTTTTCGGAAGAGGATTTAACCACAACTTCATACATATCCTACTGAGCTAATCAGGGGATTACTAGTTTCTTTCTCTTTTAACTCACCTTCCTTTATCATAACTTTGATACTTTCGGGGAACATTGGGGGCAATGTTCAGTTTAAGTGTAGGGAGAGAGAATAAAACAGGAACTTAGAAACTATTCACTCACTTGATTATTTGTCTTGTCCTTGGTAATTTGTGTAATAAACTATGAGAAATATTTGTTAGGGCAATTTTAGCACCAAATTTAAATTTTTTTATAGCATTTACGAGCTAAGTCTTAATAAAGAGTCTCATAGGATAGGAATTATATGACTAGCACAAAACCATTTACCACTCAAATTCCACCAAAAAATGTGAGGTTCTCCCCTAGATCTTTAGGAATAAAAGCATTCATCTTTAATACTTAGTGAGTGTACCAGTAGTATAATAGATTCTACAACTTGTTTTGTGATGCATTCTAAGATCGCTAGTGAGACTACATTCGTGTAGATAGGATTAACTAAATGATAAGAGGCTTTAGGATAGCCCTTGTTTGAAACCTGTAATATAATTACTTCTTCCACATCGGTTGAGTATGTGGAAAACTAGAAGGGGGGGTTGAATAGTTTTGCCGATTTTACGTTAGTTTCAAAAACTTTTAGATTCGTTGATATGTGAGATCTTGTGGATGTGGAGAAAGTATAGATCTAATGATAAAGTAAGTAAATAAAGTAAAGCGAAGGGAAAGAAAAGACACAACCGATGTATAGTGGTTCGGCTACAAGGACACCTTCCTTGCCCTACTCCACTCCCCGAGTCACCTACTCGAGAGTTCAAGCACTATGTCAACAAACTCCTTCACTTGGCGGAGAAGCCTTCACAACGTTGCTTACACTTTATCCGGTACAAAGCTAGATACCGAGTCCGTAACACGGTGGACCAAACCAACACGACTATTACACAACAAATATGTGAAATATCAAATACAAGATCTTCGCTACAGAAATCTTGCGGAGTGACAAATCAATCAAGGATCCCTTGCTTGGATGACTTGTAGAATGCTCGTGATCTCGCCTTAGAGAAGGACTGATTCAGCCTAAACAGTCAAGAAATATTGACCAAAGGTTTTAGTCAACAAAAGTCAACTATTATGGACTCAATACAATTTCCCTTGGAATTTAGTGGATTCCCGGGTCGTTAAGTCCCAACGAGGTGTGTAAACTGTAATACAACGAATGTGTGTGCTGAAATGATATTGAATATACAAAAACAGGAATCTGATTGACTAACACTAGGAATGTGAATAGTGATAGCTCTGTCACAGCTATGTCGTTAAAAACGTGCAATCAGAAACCTAAAAACGTAAAAGATATACAAACGTACGTTTAACTTAAATTAAACGTAAACGTATAAAAACAAAACGATTATAACTATAGTAGGGATTTGCATGCCTTAGGGGCTTAAATGCAAATTAAACAAACTTAAAATTTTTATTTATAATTTACAAACTTATATAAAAGTTAAGAAAACCTAAAAAACTAAAATGCGTACGTGTACGTAGCAATTACGTAAACGTAACAAAAATAAAAAGTGAATTCGGTCCAATACAACTCCCACAAATGTGAAAATCATATTTTTGGAATCCTAAAAAGATAAGAAAATTATTGGAAAATTAAAATAAATTTTTACACTATCAAATTAATTAATATAAATTAAAAATGAATTAAATGTATTTAATAATGAATTAAATAATAAGAAAATCCAAAATTATCTTAAATAAATGAAATAAAGAATCTGAAAAATCTAAAATATTATAAAATGAATTTTAAAATTGAAAATGTATTTTTTACACAATTATTCTATTTATTATGAATTATTTACTATTATTAATTACTAAAAACTATTATTGATTTATTAAAAGTATTAAATGAATAAAGAAAAATCTGAAACTTTTTACATAATTATTAAATAAATAAAGGAACCTAAGAAAAATATAAAAACACTATGTACTTAATGAAAATAAGCTAATAAGCAAATAAGCTTCTAAATAGAAGCTATCACTTAGCTTTAAAGTGGTTCTTTTTTGCTTTTCTTTTTCTGAAACTAAATATATGCTGATTATAAACAAGTTAATGAAAACAAAAAGTTACAAACCTAAAAATAAGCAAATTGTGAGCTTATGAGTCCAACAGTTAAGCTTTTGGCTTCACAGTGGAGTTTAAGCTTGAAATAAGCTTGGAAAAAGCTTTATACAGGAAACTAAAGATAAAATAAGATATACACAAGTCCAATGGATCAATATAAACAAGAAAATGGACTGTGGTAGTGTGAGCTTAAGGTTTAGACAGTTAAGCTTTTTGAGCTTAACTTGGATGGAATGGAAGCTTGCAAAAGCTTGGTATAAGCTCCACACTGGAAAGCAAAAGAAAAATAATATGTTTATAAGTGATATGAACAAGTATGAACAAGCATGTGTGCTGGAATTCACCCATAAGCTTGTAATAAGCTAATAAGCAAATCCAAATTACACACAGATCCAAACACCCCTGCATACTTTTTGAATGACAAATTAAGCTGAGGGTATAAGCTTAATAAGCCAAAATAAGAATTGAAGTAGCAAGCTGGGTTGGTTGGCTTTCCAAAAAAAAACAAAGCTCAACCTGTGGGGTCCACAGGTGAGCTTTTGAGGAGCTTATGAAGTAGGCATGAGTATATTGATTTCTCAGTATACTCATGAAAATGGTGATAAGTTAAAGCTACTTGCAGCCCTAGCAAATAAGCTGCTAGGGGAAAATTAAGCATAGGATCCTAAAGTTGGGCAGATAAGCTCCACAGGGTACTAAATCTCACAAGCTTATGACCACAAATGAGCTTTTTAGAGCTGTTGGTAATGGTGTAAGTTCATAGATTACTCAGTGAACTGTTATGAGTGGGCAAACAACAAGCTCTAAATTAACTTATCAAATAAGCTCATAAAAGCTACACAAGCACTAAACTAGAGATTATGGTTGCTTGGCTTTGTGAAAAGCCAAAGCTCACAACATCAAGCTCAGTAAGGAGCTTTTTATAGGCTTGGGAAAACAACTCAACTTCACTGTTTGCTTCAGTGAAGTGAGTTTGGTGGGACAAAAAAGGTGGGTTGATTAAGTAGTCTAATTAAGCAAATAAGATAAAAATAAGCATACACATAACAACTAGGCCACAAGGGCTACACAAAGAAGCCAAGTGCACTGGATAGGGCCAACTCCACAAGCTTTTGCAAGCTCATGGTTTTAACAGCCCTAACCATGGTGCAGGGCAAAAACAGCAAGGAAAAAGCAGATGAAAAAGCACTAAAACATGGAAACTAAAAATAAGCAAAAATACACTAAGCAAGACTAGCAACAAAACTACAAAACCCTAAAAGCATTTAGACAGAAACTAAATAACAAAGGCACAATGAAATTATTAAGTTTATTCAAAAATGACAAAAGTGAAAATTTGACTTTTTACAAGAACACTAAATTTTGACTAAAGTGAACTTAGAACTTAATCTATTGATTAAATAAGTTATATTAAGTTACAAGAACATGAAAGAAACACAGATACACAAGAATTGAACACATATGCAAGATTCTAGGATCCAACAACCTCACAGTTCTCATATATAGATCATCAAGTGTCAAGTTGACTTTCTAACATGCTAAACCCTTTGGTTAGTGTTTCTCTGAGTTGTTTAGACCATGTTAAGGGTACATCAAACAAGAACAACCACATACACAGCTGATGAGTGTGTAAATACTCATCATTTTTATACAAAATAAACTGCAAAATCATCTGAAAATACTCAGAAACACATCTAAATGATCAAAATATCACAAATCAGTGTTTTATGTGTTTCAAATGCAAAATTATCAAAATCAGATGAAAAATGTATCAAGTTTGCAAAATTGGCAGTTTTAATCCCCCAAGTTTCATGAATTGTCAAAAATAGTCCCTGAGCCCAAATTTCAAAAGAAAAGTCACCAAAGGTCCTTTTAAAATCAAAAGTTGTCAAAATAAGTCCTTTGGTGAAAAAGTTTGAGAAATTACAAATTTAGTCCTTCAAGTTTGAATTTTGGCAAAAATGGCCCCTGGAAAATGGCAAATTGGCAACATTGGTCCTTATACTTATTGAGATTGTCAATTATGGTCCCTTGAAGCAACTTTGCAAGATTGGCAGTTTAGGTCCCTCAAATTCAGAAATTACATGAAAGGTCCCTTGGTTATTAAAACCCTTTAAACCCATTATGACCCTTTCACACCTTGTGACCCCCTGTCAATATACAATTTGAACCCCCCCTTTTTATAATATCTGTCCAGTCAATCCAGTCAAACACCCTTTCCCCGTTTTCCCTCCACCCTTGTCTGCCCACCATGCCCAGCCTCCAACACCACCATTTCTTCACCTTCTCACCTCACCATGTCCCCCCAGCCTCCACCAAACTCCAAAAGCATTAAATGCCCCCCTCCCACCATCTCAGTCCTGTCCCAAGTGTTAAAAGAGATTTGGCGCCAAAAAGCCATTTGAATGGCCAGGATTGTTTTAAGCCATCCAACGGCTAGAAATTGATGGGAAAGAATCAGAGATGAAAGAGAAAGTCCATGGATTATAAAAAGAAGCATTTGGAAGCAAGAGGCATAGTCTACTAGTTTTTTATTTTTCTTTCTTATGTCGTTTTTTATGTCAAATTGTTAATTCAGCATTAGACTTGTATTTTCTGGTTAAAATGTATCAACTTTAAGCTTTTAAGTGTATTAAAACTCAATTCAAGTATTAATATCAGTTTGTGTTTAACATTCTCATTTTATGTATACTGTTGAAAATCTCTAAGTCAAACCCTTGTGTACAAGCTTTTGTTAACTGATCTTTAAGCTTAAAAAGGCTTATATAAGCTAATTATAGCTTTGTATAAGCTATTATTCAAAGTTCAAGTGATTGTGGTCTTGGTCAACAGAAGTCAAACAGGGGCATAAATGGCATGGACATGGTCAATGGGTTGATGCAGACATAGATATGGGTTGGTTTTGATTCACTTGGGTTGATATTTAGTTAGTGGTTCTCTGGTACTTGGATTCAAGCCACAGTGGCTATGGACTATTGTAAGTGATTTTCAAGTAGTTGTGCATAATCTGCTCTTGTAGTTTAAACTTGTTAAAACCTGGTCAAACAGTAGTGATTAAGTTATAGTAAGTTAGTTTGATAATATTTGCAAGCTTGTTTAAAGTTTGGAGTAGTTTGAGCTCACAACAGTCACAAACAAGGGTGTTTGGTTCAAAAGGTTTAACTGTCATTTAGTTATTTGCAGTGATTAACTTTAGTTTGTTCATGCTTGTTAGACTCATTTGAGACCTTATCTGTCTTAATTTTATGTTTAGTACTTGAAAAAGTCAAAAATACAACTTAATCAATCTCAACAGTTAACTGTTGAGATTTTTGCAAATCCAAATCTTGAATTGTGCTTAGAAAACATAGATAAAGGTTGTATTAGCTTCATTCCATCATAATACAACAAGATCAGTCCAATAATTGATTGCAAAGCTCATCAAAGTCAAAGTTCCATTTTCATTTCAAAAAGTCAAAAACAGAAAATGCTATTTTGAGCCAAATGGAAGGATTTTTCTAGTATTCATTTTTGGGTCTTATTCTGTGAAATTTGAAGTTTCATAAACTTTAACTGGTCTTCTAACTTATCCCCTTTTTTATTGATTTTTGCAAATTTTCTTTAAGCTCCAAAAAGGCTTGTACTTTGGGTCTCAGTTCCCCTGCTCCACTGATCACTGTCACAAGCTGAGTTTCTCAGAAAGTGCAGCTAGTGCACAGAGCTCATAAGAGCTTTCCATGGTTTGATTTTTGGCAAAATTGTAGCTAGCCAGGTGGTCTATAGGACTGCATAAGTGGTTTTTGGTTTTGCTTATTGGATAAGCTGGTGTATAAGCTTAAACAGTAAGGGTGTTTCACTGTTTTGTTTAGAATAAGCAGTTGGTATAGATTTTTGTTCTGAGCTTGTAGCTTGTTAGGATTAGGTTTCATTAGTTGCTTTTAGCTTATTTTAGCCTACTTTAGCTTCTGTCACTGTTTGGTTGCCTATTTAGCTTATTTGCTTATTTTAGTAGCTTATTTCATTAGCAGTTACACTATAACTTTTATATTTCACACATAAGCTACTAATTTCTTATTTTTCCTAGCTTCTTAATATTATTTTAGAGTTTCCCTGAAATTTTCAGATTTTTCTCAGCTGTTTTACTATTTTTCTTGATTTTTATTAATTTTTAGCACTTTTTAAATAGCATTTAATACAAAAAATTAGAAAAAGGTTCAAAAAAATAAGTTTTCATTTTTCTCAGGCTTAGATAAATATAAAAAGTGAAAAAAGTAATTTTCCATATTTTTCATAGTTCATTTGGTAATTTTTAGTAATTTAATTAGTTTTTAATAGTTTAAAATTCATAGAAAATAGAAAAATAGTCACAAAAATACAAAAATAGTTTTGAAAAGTCTATTTTGATATTTTAGACTTTTCCAAGTCTTAATCTTATTTTTCTAGCTTAATTTCCTATTTTCTTGTATTTTAGGTAATTAATTATTAGTTAAAAATAGTTTTTAATTAGATAATTAGTTTTAAAAATAATTTTATTTTTCTAAATATTTTCTTATATCATTAGGTTTGTAAAAACTTCATTTTCATATTTTTAGGGTTAATATTGATTTAGTTTCACTTTTTATTTTGTACGTTGCGTAGATTTTAATTTAAACGTACGTTTTAGGTTTTAAACGTTCATCACTTTAATTATAGTGATAGTGTTTATTTAATAGGTTTTATCTTTTTAATTTTCTTTAATTTGTATTTAAGGCGTTTTTAATTTGCTGGCTTTTCTCGTAGTTATAATATCATATTCAGAATCCCTTTTTCGTTCAAACTTCTCGATCACTATACGTTGATTGATCCATTGCATAGCTCGCTGGGACATAACGACCCGGGGAGACCCTATACTCCTCTGATCTTAATTGCATTAGTGTTTGAGCAGTTTTTAGTCTTTTAGACTTGACTGTTTAGCACCGATCAACAGCCATTAACACAAATTGACTATTAGATCCAAACAAACCTTAAAATGGACTGTTTTGAGGTTTTCAAAGCAAAAGACTACGTAGACCAATTCTATCAAATACAGAGGTACCAAAGTGTCAAAATGGACCCTTTTAAGCTTAAACAAATAGTCACTCAAGTCTAAACCTAGGATTCTCAAAAACTAGCATAGTGACAGTCCAAATGCCAAATCAAACCACAATCCAATCCAAAGCCTAACAACCTAACATTAAGCTCTAATAAGACCCACTAACAGCAAATAAACATGAAAACATAAGAATCAAAGCATGAAAAGGACTGAAACAGTAAATTGCAAAAAATGGTAAAAATGAAGCTTACAAGTGATCAAGGCTGAAAATGAGAACCAAGGATCAGAAACCACTCCTAGCTTGTTGTCAACAATCTAGAACCCAGAAGATCCATCCAGATTAGCTTCTACCCCCCAGAACTGCTTATTGGACCACAGGTTGACTTTCATTGACTTTTCTTGATTTTTTAGTACTTTTCTGAATTTTAAAGACTAAACTTGTTTTAATGTATCTAAAAGCTTTAAAGCTTTTTGAGGAGCTTATGTGAGCTTAAAGAGTCCAATAAACAACTATAACTAACATGAATTCGAATGACATGAAAATTAAAGGTAATTAAGCAAAAACTTGAAACTGAAATTAAACTGGAAATTAAGTTCTATTACACTAGTTTAAGGAGAATTACAACATTAAAACATTAAAAGACATTTAATTTAAAGAAAGCATTTTAAAATTACACTACGTGAACAATGGCTAGCCCAAGGTTGGTCTTCTCTCTTCTTTCTCCTCTCTTTTATAATATTCTGAATTCCCACTAGTATTCCAGTCAAATCCCACTTGCAATCTTGACCTTTAATTGCTCTGAATTCATCCTAGCCGTTCAAACTACTTTTGGCGCCAAAAGTGTTATAGGTGACTTGCGGCCTAATTTTTGCAATAAATGCACTTTGGAGGATTGTAGAGGTGGAGGAGACAAGGTGGGAAAGGTTGGTGATGAGCTGGTGGTGAAGGACAGGTGTGGTGGTGAAACCAGGGATGTGGAGGGTAGTTTTGGTTTTGGTGGGGTATGTGAGAGGAAGGAAGTATAAGGGTGGGTTTGACCGAAGTCAACCCAGTATTATTAAGGAGGTTGGGCTGGTTTATTTGTTGGGCTGGATATTGGGTTTGGGTTTTTATGAAGTAATAAGGGTTTGGTTGGTTTATAGTATATAGAAGCCCAAGGACTAAAGTTGTAATTTCTGAAACTTGAGGGACCTGATGTGACAAGCTTCCAAATTTCCTTCAAGGGACTATACCTGCCAAGTTAGATAAACCAAAGGACCTTTGTTGTATTTATTACAATTTAAAACACCCGGGAGACCTTTTATGACATTTTCCAAAGTTGAGGGGTGAAATTGTAATTTTCCCAAAAGTTATCAAAATGTTCCAAATTTTAAGTTATGAATAGTACAAGGGTATTATTTGATAAATTATACTTTTTAAATACCCATAGACTAATTTTGCCATTTTTGTAACTTGAGGGGTAAAAGTTGCCATTTGTAGAAAACTTTCATCCAGGGACTATTTTGAACATGTTTGATTATCCAAGGACTAAAGTTGACTTTTCTTCCATTTTAAACCTTCAGGGACTAGTTTTGCCAATTTGTGAAACTCCAGGGACTGAAAATGACAGTTTTGTGAACTTTGATCATTTTTCACTTGTTTTCAATCTTTTTGTACCTGAATCACATAAAAACACATTTTCATGATATTTGTAACATTTATATAGTCATTTGTGTGTTTTTGGTCGTTTTTGTGGGGTTAAACAATATAAAATATATGTGTATTTAGACACATATCAAGGACCTATATGAGGATCACAATAGAAAGAAAGAAGAACAACTTTCTAGATCAAGTGATCTATATGTTAGAAGAGAATGAGAGTGTTTGAGAAATTTAGTAAGAAGAGGGGTAAGTTAGAATGAAGAAATGGCTCTCTATTTATAGGCAAATTCCTTCACTGTTCCCACGGATCCCTTCCACAAGGGATCCGTCTAGTGTAATCCTAGGGATCCGTGGAATGCTCCTCTTTGCCCATGGGTTTTTTGGTTATGGGTCATGGGTTGGTCCATGGGTTATCTTTAGATTCAATGTATCTAAGTATACATTGTATCAAGTCTCTTTGGGTATGGGTTAAGATCCATGGGTTATGGTCCATGGGTTATGATTTTTACCCATCCTAATAAACTATTACAACAAATGCTTAATTACTACATTTTTGTATATAAATGGCTATATGTAAATGCTTTACAAAACTAACATGTATCCTTTATAATTATACTTAAGATAACATTATATTTGTTATCAACAAAATACAAAGAGATCGCAAAATATTAATAAACGGTTTTACGGTTTATTTGTATTAACAATCTCCCCCTTTTTGTTGATGACAAAACATAATGTTGTGATGAGTAAAACTTAAGAATAGATGTAAATTTTGAAAGCCCGAAAGCCCCTAAGTTTTACTTCTTCTCCCCCTTTTTGTCGAAACAAAAAGTTAACCCTTGGAAGAAATAAACATAAAGGTGTGGAAAAAAAATAGTCCACGTATCACTAACTCCCCCTTGACGGTAGCTCCCCCTTGTTTGGGGCGTCAAGTGAAGAAAAATAGAAATCCTACAAAAAGAAAGGTTAGTAACATGCTTAAATAATCTTGTGATTGTCGAGAATCAAGATTGGGAGCCAAGGTATGTAAACAAGGCCTTGTAATAAAACAACAAATTGTAGTGGTATTTATGCCACCTACAAGCATGTAAAAATAAGAACAAGACTTATTCTTGAAAATGACTCAAATGAAAAAGTACAAAAAAAATAATAGAAAATAGTAGTAATGATTCCGTCCATGCTTGCATAAGGTTTATGGATGGAGGTTTTGATGATTGATGGTATTGATGCGATCAAGTATGAGGTTGAGTATGAATCGCATTTCTTCCCTAACTTCTATTGCGATTTCCCTAGTGGATTGGCAATGTTCACAATGTAGGTAATGTGAGTGATGAGTGCGGAAGTTTTCCGGGTTGTTTTGATTTGAGTTATGCGGAAGATGTGGTGGAAAAATAGGAAAATATGGATCAACATCCGGAATATTTGTAAGTGGTGGTGGAAAAGAACCTAGATGTTCTTGTAATGTGATGGAAGCTAATGGTGGTGATGTTTCAAGATCTTGAAAGATATTATTTGGAGATGTGGGTGGTGTTGAAAAGACTATTTCTTTTTGTTTAGATTGTTTAGATCTTGTTGGAGTCTTAAGGAGTTCAAAAGAGTGACTTTGGGTGGTGATGAGGTTGGTGTACTTGTTGGAGATGAGGGAGGTGCTATTATGGAAGCATCTTGTGGTGAGTTATTTGTTGAGGATGAACCATTTGAGGTTGTTTTTGCTAAGCAACAAGATCGGATACTAATCCGTGCGGATATCCTAGAGTTTGATTGTGGTATTTTGGATGGTGGAAGTACAAAGGTTTGGATATCATGATTGTTTGTACTAGATGATTCTCCTAAAGGGTTTTTGGATGACATGGTGTATTGTGTATGTGAGGATGAGATGGATTATGCAAGCATTTTGGGAGTTCTATATATAGAAAAACAAAGCATTGTAATGAATGTTTGAACCAAAATATGGATTAAAATCTAATGATTAGATATGAATTCAAGGCATGTGATCATGAGAACACAAGCATTAAAGAGCATACTCCCAAAAATGAAAGAAATGTGGATTTTTCATCCAAAGTGAAAAGAATAGAAGTTAAAAACAGCTTCTGTCTTCATGGATCCCACGAATCCTTCCCTTGAGGGATCCGTCCAGCATGAAGGCTGGGATCCGTGGGTCTGGTGATTCAGGCAGCACAAAATTTTCTTTTTGGAAACATTTTTGCCTATTGTGTGCCTATATGCAAACTATTTGGAGTTGCGGTTTTCTCGACCTCTAACAAGAAAAGGAAAATAACTAGAGAAAAATAAATCCTATTGAGATAACCCGAAAACACACATTTAGTACATAAGTACGTAATATTGTATTATCAATGCTCCTAATTCATTTTGCTTAAATGAATGTACCCGAAAACACATATTAGTTATGTGTTCCCTTTAGCATTCAAAAGACATGAGATGCAATGAAAACGGGTTTTTACTTTGTATTAATAATGAAAAGGCGATTTGTCCTAGACGTGAGAAATTGCTTTTGTGAAATTGATACGGGAAGGTATCATTCTTTTTAGAAAACATTTTGAAAAGATATTTTCTTTAAAAATGTGTATGTAGTTATGTGTAAAAAAATTAAAAGCGGAAGACTTATCTTGGGTTTTGAAAATTCCCGTATTGTTTGTGAGTTGTGCGTGAAATAGAAATCCTAGACTCAGAAAGAAGAAGGCTAGTGTTTACATACCTTGTAGAGTCAAATAAGTTACGATGTTTGTTCCATTAGACCTAGACCAAGACGAAGTAGGTTGAATTGTTCCCGCTTCAATGGTTTGGTGAGGACGTCGGCTATGTTGTCTTCGGATGCTACCTTCTCAATAGAGATGTTCCCCTTTTGAACATTGTCTCTTAAGAAGTGATGTCGAATTTCAATATGCTTTGTGCGAGAATGCAATACCGGATTCTTGCTTAAGTCGATGGCACCTTTTTTGTCACATAGGATGGCTATGTCGCTTAGATGAATGTCGAAGTCGACTAACGCTTGTTTCATCCATAGTGCTTGTTGGCATGCTTTGCCGGCGGAGACGTACTCGGCTTCGGTTGTTGATATAGCTAGTGCCGTTTGTTTCTTAGAAAACCAAGACGTTAAACAACATCCCATGAAAGTACATACCCCACTTGTACTTTTTCTATCAACGTAATCACCTGCATGGTCAGAATCTGCATATACAATTGTTTCTACTCTCGTGCCCTTAGGATACCATAATCCTAATTGTGTTGTACCCTTAATATATCTAAATATCCTTTTTACGGCTTCTAGGTGTGATGTTTTAGGGTCTTCTTGAAACCTAGCACATAAGCAAACACTAAACATGATATCCGGCCTACTTGCCGTGAGGTAGAGAAGACTACCTATCATGCCACGATACTTAGTATTATCTACGGATTCTCCGTCTTCATCTTTTGTGAGTTTGGTGTCGGATGACATTGGAGTCCTAATAGGTTTTGACTCTTCTAGACCGAATTTCTTTAACATCACCTTGATGTATTTAGATTGATTGAAGAAGATACCATCTTCTACTTGTTTTATTTGTAGACCAAGAAAGAAACTAAGTTCTCCCATCATACTTATCTCGAACTCGTCATGCATGATTTTAGAGAAATCATCACACATGTCTTGACAAGTGGATCCGAATATAATATCATCTACATATATTTGTACTATGATTATATGTGACTCTCTTTTCTTAGTAAAAAGTGTGTTGTCAACTAACCCCATGGTGTAGTTGTGTTTAACTAGAAATGACTTGAGTCTATCATACCAAGCTTTTGGAGCTTGTTTAAGACCGTAAAGGGCTTTCTTTAATTTATAGACATGTTTGGGTTTTTCAAAATCAATGAAGCCCGGAGGTTGAGCTACATATACTTCTTCATTTATGACACCATTTAGAAAAGCGCTTTTGACATCCATTTGATAAAGCTTTAGATCATTAGCACAAGCATACGCAAGAAGTATTCTTATAGACTCTAATCTAGCCACGGGGGCGTAGGTATCATCAAAGTCTATTCCTTCTTGTTGGTTATACCCTTGAGCAACGAGTCTAGCCTTGTTCCTAGACACGACTCTGTTTGCATCTAATTTGTTTTTATAAACCCATTTGGTTCCTATTATGGTTTGATTACTAGGTGGAGGGACAAGTGTCCAAACATCATTAGAAACAAATTGATTTAGTTCTTCTTGTATAGCCATTACCCAACTCTCATCTTTTATGGCTTCTTGTGTATTCTTAGGTTCTAAGGTTGAAACGAAACAAAACAAGTTACTTTGGTTTTGAACTTGAGACCTTAATGTTCGTTCGTTTAGTTTTCCTATGACTTTATCTACGGGGTGATCTTTGGACTCTTTAATGTTTATTATTTCATCACTTAGAGGTTCTTCTTCTTCACTAATCTTTTTCTTTATTACTATAGCTTCACTTTCTATAATCTCGTCATCTATAAGAGGTGGAGAGGGTTTAGGTGGACTTTCATCAAATTTTATATTTAATGACTCTTCTACCTTCATTGTTTCTTTGTTTAATATGATGTAAGCTTTGCTATTTGGCGAGTAACCTAAAAAGATACCTTCGGTTGATTTAGGATCAAATTTTGTATGGTAATCTTTAGTGTTAAGAATAAAACATTTACTACCAAAGACTCTAAAGTGATTTAACGTAGGCTTTTTGCCTCGAAGTAACTCATATGGAGTTTTTCCTAAGATTGGTCTAATTAAGACTCGTTTGAGTATGTACGTTGAAGTATCAATGGCATTACACCAAAACTTTTGAGGTATGGATTGTTCATTAAGCATGGTTCTACTCATTTCTTGTAGAGTTCTATTCTTTCTTTCTACTACCCCATTCGATTGTGGAGTGCGTGGAGCCGAGAAGTTGTGAGTAATACCATTAGCGTCACAAAAAGCTCCGAATTGCACTTCATTATCGAATTCCCTACCATGATCCGTCCTAATAGACACTATGGGACTTCCTAGTTGTCTTTGGATCTTTTTGCTTAATATTTCAAAATAGTTAAAGGTTTCCGTTTTGTTCTTTAAAAGTTTTGTCCAAGTATACCTAGAATAGTCATCCACTATGACCAAAGTATAGTAGTTGCCTCCATAACTTTGGATAGCGAATGGACCAAATAAATCCATATGTAGTAATTCTAGACACCTAGTTGTGGACACCATGTTTTTAGCTTTATGACTCGAATGAGCTTGTTTTCCTATATTACAAGCATCACAAAAATGATGTTCATATTTTAACTTAGGTAGATCTCTTACTAGATCTTTGGATGATAGCGATTGAAGAAGTCGCATGTTGGCGTGATCCAATCTTCGATGCCATAAGGTCGAAGTATCATCCATAGAGGTAAGACATAGTTTGTCCTTAGGTTCATTACCGATTTTAATGACATAGACTCCATGTTTCCTAATTCCTTTTCCTATGGTAATGCCATTTTTTAGTATCTTACTACCGGTTTCGGTAAAAAGTACATTGCACTTTTTATCACATATTTGTCCTATACTTAAGAGGTTAAAGTTTAGGTTTTCTACGTGACACACATCGTTAATGGTTAGAGATTTGTTAGAAATCGTACCTTTATCGATGATTCTACTTTTGCTATTTCCAAACACCACATTACCTCCATTGAAGGATTCATATGTGGAGAATAGATCCCTATTCCCGGTCATGTGCCTCGTGCATCCGCTATCCTTGACCCATTCATCGGGGTCTAGATCGACCTTTAAGCATACCTAAAACAATAATAAACTCAAAAGTTTGGTCCTCATTTGTTCATGGGTCCATTAGTGTTAAACATTCCATTCATGTTAGACATGTATGGATAAGATGAGTATGTATTCCATGGAGCAAAGTTTTGAAAATGAAAACCGTTTTGCATTTTTGGATTCCATCCCATTTGATGGTTACTTTTCGGGTAAACGTTATTAGGTCTCCTAAATGAATTAGGTTTTGAAAAAGATGGAGCTTTGTTTCTTTCAAAAGTAGGATTATATTTTGGAGGTGGTTGTCTAGTGGTGACATGAGTTGGTTTCTTCCTATTAACTATAACAAACCCAGTTCTAGATGAAGAAGCTACGTTATTGCTACTGTTTGCTACAGCAGATCCACGGATCCCTTTCTGTACACTAGCCGGTTCCCTTTTTAGGGGATCTGTGGGATCCGCCACAACAGTGGCTGGTTTTTCTAGTTCCTTAACAAATTTTGTTTCTTTATTTTCACTAGTTGATGGATCAAGTTGTTGACTACCTAGACCCTTTTGATTGTTACCGGTTTTAACACCTTCGAGTATTGTATCTAAAGTGTTCGTACTCATTCTAGCAATTTTAGAATCTAAGTTATCCACTAGTGTTTGAAGTTGAACGCAAAGTTCACATTCACCACTTGCTATTTTACCCTTTTCTAAACGTTTTAGTTTTGCTTTTAATTCTATGACTTCTTTATCTAAACGTTGATTTTGACTCTTTAAGAGTTTGTTTTTGTTAATTAGTTTTAAGCTAATATTGCATAGTTTGTCATATTCATTATGCAATGAGTCGTCATCGAGTGATGAACTACTATAGTATTCGTGACATACCTCGTCATTTGCCATGAGACAAATTTCTTCATCCTCCTCGTCGCTCATTCCCCATGTGCCGCTCACGAACGCCTTTTGATCATCCCGTTTGGGAAACTTACTAATAAAGTGGTTTGGGTCCCCACATTTAAAGCAAGTACGATCATCCTTTGGCTTCTCATCCTCTTTGCTTTTTTGAAAGCCTTTCTTATGGTCATATGGTTGTTTGACGTATCTTCCCTTTCTTCTAAAGAACTTTTTAAAGTCCCTTACCGCCATCGCGTACTCTTCGTCGTCACTACTCGAAGAGGAGTTCTCCTCATCGCTCGTAACCTTTTTGGCTTTAAGCGCAAGAGATTTGTGTTTCTCTTTCACCTTTGAAGCTTCGGAATCTTTAGCAAGGACAAGCTCGTAGACTTTCAAGTTGCCTATGAGTTCATCGAGGGTGAGAATTGTCAAATCTTTTGACTCTTCGATCGCCGTCACCTTGGATCTCCACTTCGATGAAAGTGCCCTTAGATATCGGCTAGAAAAAGATTCATCAAGTGCTTGTAAAGATGTAATAATAGTATTAAAGTTAGCAAATGAATGATCTATAGTTTCCTCATCCGATATTGAAAATTTTTCATATTGTTGAACAAATAAATCAATTTTATTATTTTTAACTTGTTGGTTGCCTTGATGAGTTACAACTAAAGAATTCCAAATTTCTTTAGAGGTTTTAAGCATAGAAATTCTTTCGATTTCCTTTTTCGGTAAAGCATTATATAAAACCATTTTTGCTTCACTATTTTTAGAAAGTTTTTTCTTCATTTCATCGTTTAGTTTATCATGAGGTATGTGAACTAAATTTCCTTTATCATCATTTGAGGTAGCCTCAAAATCACCTTCAACAATAATGTACCAAAGATCAATATCTTTAGACTTCACATATGTTTCGAATCTATTTTTCCAATAAATAAAACCATTAGTTTCAAGTAGTGGTGGTCGTTGCATAGATTGCCCTTCCTTATAATTTTCAGAACCCATAGTGATCGAAAAGTTTTTAAAATACAATTTAAATTTAAAACTTTTATAAACTTAGCTCTGATACCAATTGTGGAAAACTAGAAGGGGGGGGGGTGGTTGAATAGTTTTGCCGATTTTACGTTAGTTTCAAAAACTTTTAGATTCGTTGATATGTGAGATCTTGTGGATGTGGAGAAAGTATAGATCTAATGATAAAGTAAGTAAATAAAGTAAAGCGAAGGGAAAGAAAAGACACAACCGATGTATAGTGGTTCGGCTACAAGGACACCTTCCTTGCCCTACTCCACTCCCCGAGTCAGCTACTCGAGAGTTCAAGCACTATGTCAACAAACTCCTTCACTTGGCGGAGAAGCCTTCACAATGTTGCTTACACTTTATCCGGTACAAAGCTAGATACCGAGTCCGTAACACGGTGGACCAAACCAACACGACTATTACACAACAAATATGTGAAATATCAAATACAAGATCTTCGCTACAGAAATCTTGCGGAGTGACAAATCAATCAAGGACCCCTTGCTTGGATGACTTGTAGAATGCTCATGATCTCGCCTTAGAGAAGGACCTATATGAGGATCACAATAGAAAGAAAGAAGAACAACTCTCTAGATCAAGTAATCTATATGTTAGAAGAGAATGAGAGTGTTTGAGAAATTTAGTAAGAAGAGGGGTAAGTTAGAATGAAGAAATGGCTCTCTATTTATAGGCAAATTCCTTCACTGTTCCCACGGATCCCTTCCACAAGGGATCCGTCTAGTGTAATCTTAGGGATCCGTGGAACGCTCCTCTTTGCCCATGGGTTTTTTGGTTATGGGTCATGGGTTGGTCCATGGGTTATCTTTAGATTCAATGTATCTAAGTATACATTGTATCAAGTCTCTTTGGGTATGGGTTAAGATCCATGGGTTATGGTCCATAGGTTATGATTTTTACCCATCCTAATAAACTATTACAACAAATGCTTAATTACTACATTTTTGTATTTAAATGGCTATATGTAAATGCTTTACAAAACTAACATGTATCCTTTATAATTATACTTAAGATAACATTATATTTGTTATCAACAAAACACAAAGAGATCGCAAAATATTAATAAACGGTTTTACGGTTTATTTGTATTAATAGAGTAATTTTTTCACACCTTTGCGATGTACTCCTCTTTAGTACACGATACCCCTAGTTAACCCCTCAGAGCCTATCCTTTTCGCGATTCTTATGATGTTTTGGTTTTCCGAAATATCAATGAAGAGCATTGTGTTGTTCCCTATTCACTACTGTATAAAACAGTTTAAGTAAATAAAACAAACTAATAGTGAACAATGACTGAAATTAACGTAAGTAAAACACACTGAATAATTTTCAACATAATATTCTTTATTAGAAATGAATCAAAAAGAGTACGTTATCCAAGTGCTTGCAGAATAGTACTTGGGATTGAAATGACAAAGTTTGGTAACTCCTCACTAAGTTCAGGTTAAGTCTGAACACAACTACAAGGAACCACTGAGCTATCTCAGGGACAAATGTTAGATATTAGTTTTCACATACACATCAAACCATAACAACAAGGTGGCGAATAAGTGGAATTCTAGAGAGAGAAAGTTAGAGGTTTAGGGAACTTTAGTGAGAGAAAGAAAATTCCTATTATGAGCTCCAACTCTCTACCTTGGAAGGTAGAGAGTATTTATAGTCTTACATAAATCGCCACACATCGGGCTGTGGATCAGGCATACAGTGGGTAAAGACCCGTCCGTCCTCCACGGTGTTACTTAACTAAATACTACTTAACTTAAAATAACTACTACTACGAGCTTTCTAACGATTACATATACTTGAGGTGACCGACTCTTTAATACCTGGAATTTCTAATTCCTAACAATCTCCCCCTAAGGGAGGTCACCTCAATCATGTACCAAAATTACATTGAATACAAATAGATATTACATAACAAATGTTCTTGCATTCTTGATGTAGTCCTTTGTTCCTAAGCTCGTAGTCATTGATTCATCACATTGCATGTTTGGTTACTTCAAGTGGAGGTCTTTTACTGATCCACGTGATAGTAAATTATGAGTCAGCTCTTGAGATCATTAGCTAACAAAGATCTCTGAGACATCCATTGTGGTGTTGTGACTTTAGGACCGACATGCTCACATTCTGGATCATGATATCTGCTCATCAGAGTTGCGGAAGCTTTAGTTGATTCATGATATTGGCAGCAGCATAGCAGAAGTATGGAGTGAAAATATCAGAGTCATTGATGCACTAATCATGATTTCTTTTGAGTTGAATGTGTTAAGTGAGCATGCGGCTATGGATTGACTGCTTCATTCTGATCAGCTGCAAACGTAGGATGTACCTGCATAAGACAGTTAGCAATAAAGCACACGAAAGTGTCTTTGATCACTTTCGTTGAATTGAGGTACACGGCCCACGGTTCCCCGTTGATCAGTACAAGTACTGCCTGTGATTAGGTATAATTCCGAAGAATTTCCTTGACAGGGTTTCGCAGCTGCTCTAGCTGTTCTCATACCGGAGCATCTCAAAGAAGACAACACGGAGTGAGTGAACCAACGAATATTAAGTCCACTGATTGATGAAAAGAGATTTGAAAAGCAATCGTGTATTGCTCAATAGAAATTGTTTTTGCAATACAACGAAGGTTTTATTGAAAATCAATTATCAATCATAAAAACACCTTTTGGTTTGAAAAATGAGTACACGGTCGATGTGCTAAAGAAAAAGTTGTTAAGCACAAAGACCGGTTTTTCAAAGGTATCCGTCAATCCATAACCTGAACCAGGATTGATTCAAGAGATTGAATCGCCCCATTGTTTCTGTTCAGTTGTCACATGGTTGATCTATATAATAGATCTCACATGCCACCTACCAGGAGCTTGTTTGATGTTGGCTCCAGAAGGTTTTCCATCTTCATAGTGAATATGTAAACACATCACTCAGATGTTCTGGCAATACCACAAGGATAATGCGTAGGACTCAAGATATAATCTCTCTTTCCACATTGTGTGAAACAGAGAGTCTTCATTGAAAGTGTCCTAATGAGATTTATTGATGATCTCGTGGCTCTAGACTCAATTTGTGCATATTTGGATCCTGTGCCGGAGACTAGGGAGAGGGTCTCCTTCCTCAATATCAACAATCTCTAAGAGAAAGTCGATAGATAATGTCGGTTCCCCGTGAGAATGAAACAAGTCCTTTTAAGAGGAACTTGAGTGGTTTGGAAAGTTGAAGTGCAGTGCGTCACTGGGTCCATGACGTCTTGTCTTCAATACCGATGTTACCATCAGTAGCATATGAAGTGAACCCGGTTTCTGCCCTAAGGTTGAATAAATGGAGGGCTATTTGTTTTCACCCTTTTCTCATTCAATTCTTTTTAATTCTTCAACCCCTTCAGTGCTTACCGAGACTTCATAGCAAGAACCTTGTTGGGTTAGTTCCAGTACTTGCTCTATCTCAGTCCGCACTCTTCCCGTATCTCACTTTTCTCCTTTTATCATCATACCTAAGGACTTCTACACTAACTAGTGGATTGTCCCTGGGTAGATCCCTCCGGTTCTGGCGGATCATGGGAACACATACCTAACCTTATCATCCTTATATCACCGTACATAAAGTAAAGTTGGTCGGTCAATTTGGTATTGTTCATCTACCATTGGAACCAATTGAAAACCATTTGAAAATCAATCCAGATACTTGTGATATATTATCAAAACATTTTGTACCTGAATTGTTTTTGATATTTTTAGAACAAGTGCTCCCCCTCAACATGTGCATCAAATGTTTGAAATCGTTTTGCACACGGAGGCAAGAGGAAGAATTTACTTCTTTGATTACCATTTTCTAAAAGATATCAACATCACTTCCCTGATCAAATCAAGAAGATAAAGCATTTCCGGGAAGGATGAGGTTTCCATAAATTTGCTCCCCCTCAATATGTGCCTCGAGATTATAAAAGAGTTTTGCACATACTAGAGGGAACCTGCACATTGGGATAAATGATCACGTTTCAAGTCATAGGTTTAAGATAGATGCTCCCCCTCAACATGTGCATTGAAAATTTGAAATCGTTTGTCACATGTGGGAAGGACAGCGTGTACATCCTTATAAAACCATTTACCGAATTATCAGTTTAAATCCAATTTAAATCACACATTCTCCCCCGATTACAATTATCAAATCATTTGAGATTTGTGATCTCTTATAGATTTAAATTGATTTTGAAAGCTTTTAAGGAGAATTGTGACTTGATTATGAAAGCGTTTTAACTGATAAGGATCGGATTTTAAGACTTTAAACTCCATTGATAAAACATACATGTACATCTTTTGAAAACAATTTAATGCCAAATAACTTTTTAATTTAATTGAAATCATTCTCCCCCTCAATCAATGACATAGGTTGTTGATTGAGAGATAAAGATTTTGACAAATAAGTCCTGATGATTATCAAAAATAGAGACTGAGTTATTTTTCAAAGCAGTTAGTTTTCAGCAGATAAATGTTTATAGAATCAGAGCATGGAATTTGAAAACATGGTAAAGCATGGCTCTGTTCTATCTTTGAAAAGCGGGTTACTGTCTGAAATGACAGTAAACCATTGTTTCTCTTTCTCCCAAAAATATTTTTTGATTTTTTGAATTTATTTATTTATTTATTTATTTTATTTTTTATTTTTTTTATTTTTAAGAATTTGAACAACATCTAAAGTCCCATGTCATTCTTTGAATGACAGCACAAAGACCGTAGATATAATCGAACCGAGAAAAACATGACAAATTGACAATATTTTTTGAAGATTTTTCGAATTTTTCAAATTTTTATGGATTTTGAAAGTTTTATAATTTTCTATTTTGTTTTTCGAAAAAAATATTTACAAGATATAGATGAAGGAAACCTTTTACTCCTCGTCATCCTCCTGAAGACGTTTGAGTGTTTCTGGTTGAAGGCTTTTCAAGCCAAGACGTGGAAGAATAAACTCAAAACGTTCTCTTGGAAGAGCTTTGGTGAAGATGTCGGCTAACTGATATTCAGACCTCACAAAATAGAGTTCCACCACACCTTTTTCCACTTGTTCCCTGATGAAATGATGTCGAATGTCGATGTGCTTTGCTCTTGAGTATTGAACATTGTTGCATGAGAGAGCAATAGCACTTTTATTATCACAGTACAGAGGGATTTTGTTGAATACAAAGCCATAGTCAGATAATTGAGATCTCATCCATAAGATTTGAGCACAACAGGAAGACATGGCTATGTATTCAGCCTCTGTAGAGGAAATAGAAGTACTCATTTGCTTCTTTGAAGACCATCTCACAAGCTTATCACCCAAAAACTGAGCACCTCCAGACGTACTTCGACGTGTATCTTGACAACCTGCATGATCAGCATCTGCATAGGCCGTTAGTGACATACCGGTGTCCTTCGGGTACCAAAGACCCATATTGTTGGTTCCTTGGAGATACCGAAAGACCCGTTTAACTGCTTCAAGGTGCTTTTTAGTAGGCTTAGCCTGGTATCTAGCACACATGCAAACAGCGAACAAGATGTCTGGTCTACTAGCAGTGAGATACATCAGGGATCCAATCATACTACGATATTTCGTTTGGTCAATCATGATCCCTGAGTGGTCCTCATCTAGTTTGGTTCAGTCAATCATGGGGGTGTCAACAGGGTCACTTGAATCAAATCCAAATTTCTTTAAAATCTCTGTTGCATATTTAGATTGATTTATGAAAATGCCTCCGGGACTTTGTGAAATTTGCAATCCCAAGAAAAATGACATTTTTCCCATCACAGACATTTGAAATTTTGAACTCATTTCATTTGAAAAATGATCACATTCCATTGGGTCTGTCGAGGCAAAAATAATATCATCAACATAAATTTGAACATGAATTAAATGTTTTCCTGATTTTCTGGTGAACAATGTAGGATCAACTGCTCCTTTGCTGAATCCGGTTGATAGAAGAAACTTTGACAGTGTATCATACCATGCCCTTGGAGCTTGCTTTAAACCGTAAAGAGCCTTCTTCAAACGATAAACATGAGTAGGATGCTCTTGATTCACAAATCCTTCAGGTTGGCTGACGTAGACGACTTCTTTAAGATCACCGTTCAGAAAACCCATCTTCACATCCATCTGATAGACTACCATGTTCTTACTAGCAGCATTAGCCAGAAAGATTCTGATTGCCTCGATTCGAGCAACTGGAGCAAAAGATTCTTCAAAGTCAATACCCTCCTCTTGACGGTATCCTTTAGCAACTAATCGAGCCTTGTTCTTCAACACATCACCATGCTCATCAAGTTTCACTTTGAAGATCCATTTAAGAGCAATAATCATAGCACAGTCTGGAGCAGGTACTAACTCCCATACATCAAGTCGATCAAACTCATGAATTTCATCTTGCATGGCATTGAACCAGCTATCTTCATTCATGGCGGTTTTAACATCTTTTGGTTCGATCTTAGATAGTACTGAGTTGAAGAAGCACCATAAGGCATCGGTTGCAAGTTGTTTCCGGGTTGATACAGGACGAGAGGGATTTCCAATGATGTTGTCTAATGGATGATCGTGAGTCCATTTTCTGAGGTGTTCGTGTGGCAGTATTTGAGGGACTGAGGTAGCTGAGTCGATGTCTCCTGAAGAAGATGGTTCTGATGATGATTCAGGAGCAAATATGTTTTCAAATGGAGAATCTTCAGGAGTAGCAAAGGGATTAACTTCATCATTGATGCCAGAAACATTTCCATGATGTACATTTGAAGAATGATGATTTGTTGATGAGACTGAAGGATCAGCAGCAGGTGCTTCTTGACTTAAAGATATTGAGACTGAGGGATTGATTTCATTCACAGGAATATGAGCATCCTCTGTTGTAGGGATCAACACCTCATTAGTAATTGAATCATACAGTTCATCAATCATAGGATCAAACAATTTCTTTAAATCATCTTCAGATGGAGGTACATATGGAGTTTCTTGAGAAGAGTTTGGAACAAGGGATGAACCAATGGGACTGTTTTGAAGTGCGGGTCCTGAGCTGGAGTGTCCAGGAGCCATTTGACCGGTCAGCTCATCAAACGTAACGTGAATTGTTTCCATGATATTTCGGGTTCTTTTGTTGTAGATTCGGTATGCCTTTTTGTTTGGTGCATATCCTACAAATACTCCAATGTCAGCTTTAGCCCTAAGTTTGCCTAAGTCTTGACCCTCATTAGTTGGGTAACACAATGCACCAAACACACAAAGGAAAGAGAGATTAGGTTTTCTATTGTGGACAAGTTCATACGGAGTTTTTCCATGAACAGTGTGAATCAGAGAACGATTTTGTGTGTAGCATGCAGTGGCAATAGCTTCAGCCCAGAGAAACATTGGAACCTTTGAGTAAATCAGCATGGTTCTAGCGGCTTCTACAAGAGTTCGATTTCGTCTTTCAACTACACCGTTCTGTTGAGGAGTTCGAGGAACACTTCTTTGATGGCTGATTCCAATGCTTTCATAGAAGTCACTAAGTTGTTTGTTAACAAACTCAGTTCCATTGTCTGTTCGGATAATTCTGACTGTTTTGTTGAGTCGAACCTGCAGCTGTTTGATGAGTTTGATGATGATATCAGGAGTTTCATCCTTTGTCCTTAAGAACTTGACCCAGGTGAATCTAGAGTAATCCAACACATATTTCTTACCAAAGATGTTCTGTACTCTCATTGGTCCACACAAATCCATATGAAGGGTATGAAGAACTTCTGTAATTGAGATTGTAGGTTTGAGTTTGTGGGCAAACTTTTTGCTTTTACCCAATTGGCATGCTGAACAAAGATGATCCTTTTCATACTTTAGTCTAGGTAAACCTACAACTAAGTCCTTTATGGAAAGATCGTTGATGGTGCCGAAGTTCAAGTGATTGAGACGACGATGCCATAACCATGACTTAGTTTTTGAAGCCTTTGATAACAAGCAGATTGGAGAAGCCCTCATCATGTCATCGATAGAGATGGTGTAAAGATTTGAGCCACGAGTTCCTTTTAACAGTTCCTTACCATTAAGATCTCTAACAAAGCAGGTATGTTTTCTGAAGGCTACTTCTAGATCAGAATCACAGAATTGACCAACAGAGAACAGATTATGACCCAAGCCTTCCACATAGTAAACTCTAGAGATGACACTATCACCAACAACGTAATCTCCATAACCCATTATAGCACCGAAATGATCATTACAGAATCTAACAGTCCCGATGAATTTGCTCACGAAGTTCATGAGCCGCGACCGGTCTCCAGTCATATGCTTGGAACAGCCTGAGTCCAGGTACCACAGAACGATTTGAACGATCTGCAGTTGAACACAGACAAGAAGGGATAACTGGATAATTGGGATCCCCATGCAAGAATGGGTTCCATTTGGTTAGTTACAATGGTTGGAACACCCACATCAGAAATAGAAGCATTCATATCAGAAAGGGAGGCAATGGAATCATTGTGAATAGATGCAGTACTAGTGTCTGTATTAGCCCTGTTCACAGTGTGATCACTTCTTAAGGGAATAGTTCTACCAGTAGGCATCCATTTTCTAGTGGGCATTAACTGATTAGTCTTATGACCAACAGGTATCCAATAAAAGCCTATTTTACTGAATGTTCTTCCTGTGGGTTTCCACTGTTTTCTAACTTTCTTTCGTTTTTGCCTTTTAGCCTTCTTAGCATGAATTTTAGCATTAACAATATTAACTGGACAATTAACATCATTAGGCAGAACATTAACACCACATTCATGATTAGAAACAGAATTCAATCAGACATCAGTACAAGTTTTGCAAATAGTGTCGGAATTCGAATTAATTACAGTACGCCTATGGCTAATACTAGAATCAACACGATTCGTTTTATTCAATTCAAGCTTAAAGTTCCTAGATTGTTCTTCTACTCTCTTCCAGTGCACATTCTTAGCTTGAGAGGTCCTATCATTCCTTGTATTGTCTTGAGACTTTGACCTGCTCCGTTTAATGTCACTGATTACTCCTGTAGAGGGAATGGGAACATTAGTTGGTTTAACAACTCTTTGCATCACCTGTTTAGATGTGCTGGGATCTGAACTACATGCAGGTGCACTAAGGTTCACTTTCTTAAAACTAGAGGTAATGAGATTTGTACTCCTAGAAGGCACACTTGAGTTCTCTTTCTTAGCATTGACAGATCTGGAATCTGAACTACTTAAAGGCACACTACGGTTCACATTCAAAACATCGGGAATCGAATGCATATCATACTTGGCATTAGGCATCGAGCATGGAATCAAAGGGTTAACTCTCTCACCTAATGACTTTGGGCAAATTGTGATCAAGCATTCTAAGATTTCTTGAGATCGTTTGGCATATAAGCATGCATGTCCAATTGCATTATCATGAGGTTTCTCTAGCTTATCCTCTTCAACAATCTCACGCAGACATTCTAAGCAATCCTTAAGAGATGAGAAGTATGTTTGAATAGCAAGTTTGTTGTTCCTTAGATGAGGAGGGACATATGTCACAGACAAAGCATATTTATTACAAGAGTGAACCTTTGATACACCATTCTCCCCATTGGTCATTGGCATTTTCCCTTTTACCTGACTCTTCAGATTCTCGATTTCCTTTTGCAATGAAGCTATTTGTTCGTTATTTTTGTTACGAGTGATCTTAATTGATTCAAATAACTCATTGAAATGACGTTTAACCTTTTCATTTTCTTCTAGAAAACTTTCGTTTTCCTTTTGTAAAGCATTTACTAGGTTTTGAAGATGAAACGTTTGAGAATTCTGAGAATCTAAAGGAGGAGGCATTTGGGAGCCTGTCATATTGTTCGTTTGACCCTTTAATTGAGAGATTTGGGCTTTCAACTTTCTGATCGTGTTGCACTGAGCTTGAATCTGTTCATCACGTTTGTTAATTTGAAAAACTGCATCAAACTCTGGAGCATCTGATGATGTCTTGATATTTGAAGTTTTGACATTTTCTTTAAGATGTTGATATTTTAGTTGTAAATTAAAATGCTCAACTTCTAGTTTAGAAAAATGTTTAACGAAATTGTCGTGATCATCCAGTTCAATTTTCTCGTTTAGTTTAGAATTAGTTTTTTCAAGCTCAATGACACGATCATGGGAGACTTTCAAGGCAACAGATAGTTCATGAAATTTGGAAGCATTAATAGAGCAATTTGAAGCAGTGAAAAAAATATTTTGAGCAACACATTCAGTAATAAGAGTCTCATTTAATGTATGCAAGTTCTTCCTCTCAATCTCATTATATTTTAGTGCACGCTCATAATCACTAACTTCAACTATTATTGCATCAAATTCCTTTTCCATTCCCTTGATATCAGTTTCTATCCCCTTTTTAAGACTCTCAAAGTGATCTTTCAGAAGTTTAAAGAAAGGCATGACCTCAGTTAAATAACATTCTTTCATTTGCTCAAAACCCCTTTCTCCTTCCGTAATACCAGTGGGTGTGATCCTTTTCTTGCAAGTTTTCTCAAAATCAACAAATAGTTGAAATATAACATATTGGCTAATTAAGGTCTTGCTTTTAGTGGCAATTGTTCTAGGAACAAGATGCATTGGTGTATTAGGAGGATACACAGTCGCTCTAGGCATTTTCCATAGGGGAGGGTTTGTTTCAACAATATTTTCAGCTTTCTGCTTATCTAAATCCTTTTTCCAGAAAACTTGTTCGGGAGTCAACAATGTCTGAGGCTTAAACATGTTCAAGGAAATCCAGTTTTCCTTCTTGTAGTCATGGGGAGTGATAATTACTTTTTTCTCTTTGCATTTAGGATCATCTAATTTTTTGTTCATCCTTTCCCTAGTGACTTCATCTGATTTCTTATCTTCCTCAGTGCACTCAACGCAACTAGGTTTCTGTCTAGGTTTAAGGATTTCATTGCCATCATAAAGAACCTTATGAGCATTTCTGGCCCTTTTAATGACCTCTGGATTTGGTTCCTTAACAAGGGGAATGCTGTGCTTATCGCTTAAGACCCTATGCTTAGTGATCATGTGAGCAGTCTGAATGGTGTTCCCTTGTATGTACAACTTGTTTTCAAGTTTGTTTTTCAAAGTTTTCAGATTAGAAAAATCTTTCAAGAGTTTTGATTCCTTTGCATTAAATTCTTGCTTAAGCATTTTCACATTTTCTTGAAGTTCCTGTTTTTGCTTAGCAGTTTTAGAAAGCTTTTCTTGTAAGGAATTTAATTCTTGTTTCAATACTTCTTCTCTAAAATTACTTTTTCTAATGACTGTACGCACTTGGTCATCCATTTCCTGCTCACGAGTGGTCAACTCAAATTTTGCACGTTGTTCATAAATAGCAACACGTTCTTTATAGGCATTTAGTTCAGAAATTACAGAATCATCAGGGGTACTTGCAGTGTATTCATCAAAAACATAGTCATTGTTGACTGCAGAAGATGCATCACTTGGTACAACTTCACTTTCACTTTGTTTCACATATTGATCATATGGGACAGCATCGATATTACCCATATTTTCAATATTTGATTCAATAGTTTCAGTTGATTGTACTTTGTCATGCATCTTTTGCACATCAGCATCATCGTATAGTTTTAATACCTCTGAGATGAGTTTGTCCTTGGATGGGCCAGCTTGTGGTGAAGAAGAGACCTTGGGAGAAACCATTGGAGAAATGCTAGCCATAAAAATTGTGTGTGTAGTAGGTCCATCATCCACATCAGAGTCGTATGCATCACAATCAGCGACTTGAAAGGCATTCTGATGATTGTGACCTATCTCCTGAATAGGCTGCTCATCCACATCTGCATCATAGGTCTTGGCATTGCCCTCAGCAAGAAACAGCAATTCCTCTTCATCCAACGCAGCACCATTGTCCTGAGCTTGTACAAGCAGCATCTTATCTCTGAAGTAATCAGCATTCTGTGGACGCTTTGGAGATGTGCAGTTTCTTGCAATGTGTCCCTCACCACCACAGTTATAACATTTGATCGGCTTAGCTTGACCTTGGTTACCATTCCTTCCTCGATTCAGGTTACCAACATAACCTCTGCCAACTCCACCTCTTCCCTGATCATATTGTCTTTCCTGAACTGGTTGCAC
The DNA here is from genome assembly GCA_019973895.1 of Chrysanthemum seticuspe. Lineage (NCBI taxonomy): Eukaryota > Viridiplantae > Streptophyta > Magnoliopsida > Asterales > Asteraceae > Chrysanthemum > Chrysanthemum seticuspe. The sequence goes on from BPTQ01000001.1 coordinate 271,320,973, forward strand.
CACGATCCTTCCATCTTTAACAGCAGCTTGATTGTGTGGGTTAGAAGCTGTTCTGAGGTTGTTGTTGGTTTGAGGGAGAGAATTCATGTTTTGACTAATCAGAAGAGCTAGTTGATTAATGAAGTTACCCACGTGTGCATCAGCATCAGCTTGTTTGAACATAGGATCAGGAATGAGTTTGTGATTACCATTACCCAAGGGTATGACTTGTGAAGCTTTGGTTGTGATTCCGATGTTTGAGTAGAAGGCAGTTGAGTCATTGGACGAGCTTGTCTCTCCCTGGTTGGTTTTGAACTGATTGAGAACCAATTTTTCAAACATAGCATGTCTCTCATTCTGAAGGAGGAAGGCATAGAGTTGCTCATAGTTTGTATTCTTCAATCCTTTAGTGAGCTTCACAGCGGTGACAAACTTGTGCCATTCGGGATTCATGTTGTTCACAAATTTTGAGTTCAGCTGAATGTTAGGCATAGTCATTCTGATGTTCCTCATGTCATTCACCAACTTATGAAATCTCACATAGTACTCATAGACACTCTCATCTGGTTTCATCTTGAAGTGTTCAAATTCGTCATAGAGTTGTGATTCTCTGTCTTCCATAGTTAATTCTGAACCTGAGAGAAGCATCTTGACATTATCCCATACTGCCTTTGCATCGGTGTTGTGATTGATCAGCTTGTAGATGGCTTTAGGAAGACCTTGAAGAACAATGTTAGAAGCCCTGATATCTGCTTCGAATCTCTTTTTCTCCTTATCATCAAGCTCATCATACATTTTAGGTCTGTCCATTCCGTAAATAGGAGTTCCATCTTCATTAGTGTCAAGTATATCTCTGGTCGTCTCAACTCGATACGGTCCTTCATCAATGGATTTGAGAATGTTGACACCATTTTCCTTTCCAAGGCAGTACAATCTGATTCGTTGAGCCCAAGAATCGTAGTCAGTTCTGTCAAGCATGGGTGGACGAGTATCTGACCCAGCTGCTTGAACATCCTCGGCAACAGTGGAGATGATAGTAGGAATGTTGGTAGACATGTTAACAGATAATACGGGATTTTATAACTCTATGATTAAACCGAGAAATAGATTCTTTCACGGGATTTTACTAAATCAAGAGAAAACCGTAAACAATCACCCAAGTCGCTAGAAGATAATGCACCAAGTCGCTAACACCTAATTCGTTACACCACTAAGTCGCTAGAGTCCCAAGTCGCTAGACAAATGCAAGTCGCTAAGTAGTAACTCGCTAAGCCTCAAGTCGCTAGCAAAATTTTGGTAGCAATTCGCTACTCAAGTCGCTAAAGATACAAGTCGCTAAAGAGCAACTCGCTACAGACCAAGTCGCTACCACCAAGTCGCTACCCGTAGTGGAGAGTCCACTACTTGTACTGTTAATCGCTAGATCTAAGTCGCTAGTTCCAAAACTGTAACTCGCCACGAAATTGCAAAGCAAGTCGCTACGAAGAATAAAGTCCGAATGTCAAGTCGCTAGCAAGAAAACCACAAAAACATCACTTTTCAATCCAAAAACTACCCAACCACGATGATTCAAGCTTACCAAATCAAAAACTAAACACTTGTGATGATTCTAAACATAAAAGTACTATCAAACTCCAAACTTTAACACTAGAAATCACCCAAATGATGCAAAAACCACTAAACTTTTTCAAACTCAAAAACCACCTAAAAACCACTAGAAATCCAAAGATGTGCAAGATATGATCTAACCATGGCTCTTGATACCAATTGTTAGATATTAGTTTTCACATACACATCAAACCATAACAACAAGGTGGCGAATAAGTGGAATTCTAGAGAGAGAAAGTTAGAGGTTTAGGGAACTTTAGTGAGAGAAAGAAAATTCTTATTATGAGCTCCAACTCTCTACCTTGGAAGGTAGAGAGTATTTATAGTCTTACATAAATCGCCACACATTGGGCTGTGGATCAGGTATACAGTGGGTAAAGACCCGTCCGTCCTCCACGGTGTTACTTAACTAAATACTACTTAACTTAAAATAACTACGACTACGAGCTTTCTAACGATTACATATACTTGAGGTGACCGACTCTTTAATACCTGGAATTTCTAATTCCTAACAACAAAGTTGTATTTGGAGGAGTGAAAGATGGCTTGTGTGTGTGTGTGTATACAATTCACAAGCTTAAAACTTTCACTCCTTCTCTTATGCTATTTATACAAGTATGAGTATTAACTTTATCCTAAGTGACAAACTGACATTTTACAGAAGACAAAATACTGATGTATTTTGTCTCTGTTTACAAAGACTATATTAAGCAAGAGACGAGGCTGCATTCCATAAGTCAGTGATGACACTGAGCCTGATAGTTTGCCATTCTGGGAAGTTGACTTTGGTTGATACGTACTTCGTCTTATCTGATTCGAACTTATCCCGCCTTATCACGCTCATTCTTCAGACTTCATTGTCTTTAGTCTTCTACTTTAGTTTGTCTTCAGTGTAAGTAGTTGGTCAGGAGTTTAGGGATTCAATGAGTTATTGTCATCACTCACTGAATCCACCATCTCACTCTTGACTCAGTCTTCACCCTTTAAGTTCCGCCTTATTGAGTGGAGAGACTTCTTCGCCTCTTACTGAGTATCCTGAAGATGGCTCACTGAGAGACTATGCACTCAGTGACCTGTTAGTGTTTAATGGTCTAAACACTTGGGGTATTTTCTATTCAAATCCTAGATTAAGGGGTTTGAGTATTTACTGAACCCAACAGTCTCCCCCTATTTGGATATACAAATAGCCTAAGTGCTTGTTATGACTATTGTGGCGCTTGTACTTGTTGTAGATTATCTTAAACCAACGCTTCATGCCCCCTAACTTATAAATTGATTAGCCAAAAGCACATTTGCTTGAGGACAAACAAATTCCAAGTGTAGGGATATTTGATAAGGATTTAAAATATACGTTTTTAGGGGGTCATTTAAGCCCTAAATCGACACATTTTATATCCATTACTACTTAAAATCGTTCATTTTCACATTTTAGGTCTTTTGGAAGTAAAATGCTGGAATGAAACATATTTGAACGAAAAGGAGTGAAAACATAAAGAAAATAGAAAAGTCAAGATCAAATGCCACTCAGTGCACCAGAAGGCGTCCCAATCAAAGGGCGACGCCTTCCCTCATCAAGAATCTGATCAAATTACAAGTGACGGCTCAGAGCAAATTATGGTTCTACAACCTGACGACGTCACGCCTAAACTCTGGAAGGTGTCTCCCTCATTTTCCACACCAGATGCCCAAGAACCAATCTCAGACGACGTCCTTCATGAAGACTGACGCCGTCACAGTTACCACCTAACGATGTCCCAACGATGACTTGGCCCAGACGAAACCCTAATGACGGCGACCTGACGGCGTCACTGGTAAAAGATGACGTCGTCGCATTTGTAAATCTATATATAGAATTTGATTTTTATGTTTTAATGGAGGTAGAACTTTGGAGAGCAAACCCTAATTCAGTTGTAGTCCGACTTGGACAATATTCTAGGATTCCATACCCTAGTTTACATCATAAGATAAGTTTGTTAATCCATATTATCATTATGTCTACCCCATGTTTAATTGTATGTGTATATGCTTGCTTGTTTAACATGAGTTGCTAAATTATCCTTGTGTTTGCTTAGATCTATGAAACCTAGTTGTTAATTATTGTTAGGTTGTCTCTTGTCTTAATTGGTAGACGCTAGAGTAAGGAAAACTGGCTTCTTCTTTAATTGTTGCGAGCTTGAACGTCCTAAATAGCAAAAAAGCTTAGGAGTGCACCTAGGCCACTCATTGTGTTTATTGCGTGAGTTGTAGCTTAACGATAATAGAGTATTCGGGGGAGCTACTTATGTACTTACCGATCCCGTACCCCACAATTCATAGAACTAGGGAATTATGCACCCTCTATGACCAAACAGAATACAACGCATGAAATTAAGATGAGGATGTTACAATTTAACTGACCAATAAGAGATAATTAGGGAGTAAGAACATCTAAGTAGACACATTTTTAATCATCATACGAGCACACCCACAATTAAGCATAATTCATCCATAATTAAAGTAGTTAATTAGATAAGTAGTTATAAAAAGTAGTTATAATTGGCAGAAGTACCACCCCCCCCACTCCTATACCCCAAGATATTTACTTGCTTTCAAAAATATAAAAAAGACTAAAAAGAATCTTCCTCAACCTCACCTTCTTGTCATACATCTCTTTCTAGCATCTCTATTTCCCTAGAGAATGAATCAATCCCCTGGGCTTACCCCATACTACACTACAACGATTAGGTACACTGTCTAGAGGGTTGAAAACTTGCTCATAGAAAAGGAAGTCTTTTCGACCCCGAACCTGCTATTAGTATCAAAGTTATAGTTATAGAGAAACGGGTCTAATTAAGACCTAAACTATAACCATTTCTACACAAAAACATTTTATAGCCTTTCGCTCTCCGTGCCTTCCATCCTCCAAACGATTATTTAACTTTTAGGTATTTTATGCTACACAAACATATTATTATATTGATATATATACACTCGACTCTGTATGCCTATTCTAAGGCATTACGGCACAATCATATTTTTCCAAATCATGTATCCATTCGTGCATTTTAGGATTATGAAACTTCCTCCAAGACATTGTAACTGATTACAATGGTCTTTCCTACTTCCCAGACATTGTAATTTATACAATGGTCTCATTTATTTTTCAAGACACTATACATGAAACAGTGGTCTCTATTATATTCTCAGACACTGTAAGTCCTATAGTGGTCTCTATTACATCCTCATACATTGTAAGTCCTACAGTGGTCTCTATTATATCCTCAGACACTATAAGTCCTACAGTGGTCTCCATTACATCCTCAGACACTGTAAGTCCTACAGTGGTCTCAATTTCATCCCCTAACACTGTAAATGAGACAGTTAACTCATTTATTTCTCAGACATTGTGAGTTACACAATGGTCTAAACTATTTCTCAAGACATTGTAAGTTATACAATAAGTCTCTAGAAATTATCTTATAAACCTTATATGATATTGTTTTACATGAAACCCATCACAGTCTATCGATTTCCCTAATGGAAATACAAGATATGAGATTGCTAAAGAACAAACTAATTCATCATCTACAAAAAGGTGAAGTTCAGCAACTTTCTCTACATTCATCAAAGTTCTATTCTAAAACCTTCATTGTTAAAAGTTCGTGATCCTGACAAAGTATGGGTCGTTTTAGAATTACTTAAAACTTTCTTTCTATACGTATCTTCCCGCACTATCTTCTATGCAATGGAATGTGAAAACATAGGCTACAAGTCTTGTATGGGCAGGACTTGGAACTGAATGGTTTGACATCACCTTTGCTTTGTAGACATTTTCTCAAGAGCTTTGGACATATTACAAGTATAACAAAGCTGAGTATTTAAAAATTCATTGAACATCGGTTAAATATAGTCTGATCAACTATGTTTAACTTAGGGACAGTGGGACATAGCCTGATTACCTATGTTCGACTAAGAGATGAATTTTGAAATACTGAGATTAGATATGTTAGAATTGTGTTCGGGTTGATTCCTACCTATATCCTTAAAGCAAATTTCGTATAAGCAATTCATAAGTTGTAAAACCCATATTTTTGAACATGTTAAAAATACCCAAAATACCCTTTAATCTCGAACCTATAAAAGACGTCTAATTATTAAAATACTTTGTCACGATTATAACTTAAGTATTTAAATCGTTAACGTCTGAACAAATAAAAGTAATATGAAAATAATACTTGCATTAGAATAATTTTTTTCACATAATATTATCACACGTTTTTTTTTTTTTTTTTTTTTTTTTTTTTTTTTTTTTTTTTCATCTTGTCCCTAGCCGAATAAAATATAGTGCACAAACGTATCGAATCGTACTTCATGTCCAGGTTCGTGATTGGCTCAACATTGGCAAGTTCCCATCTAATTCCCTTAATTTTGGTGTTTCCTTTTTGATTCTCCCCTCCCCCAATCGGTTTTAGTAAAAACCGAATATCACAAATTCTTCACCAAAAATAAATCCACAAACCCTAAAACAAAAACTCACGGCTGAAATTTTCTCCCATTGGTTGTCGATCGAAGGAGGGTAAAGGAGGCTCGTACGTAATCCTTGGTGAAGTCTTGGTGGTATACGAGTGGTGTTATGGTTTGTTTGGTTCGTTAGTTTCGTTGCTAGTCGATTTGGTACACATCTTTTTCTCTTTTAATTCATACGCCTCATGTGATCATAATATAAATAATATAGCATGAAATTATTAGCTTAAAAATGGTGTTTGATAATTATTTGTAATTTTCTAAAGAAAATGGATGAGAAACATGTGATTATATGGTCTTTAATTAAACCCTAAACAAACCGAATATCATGGGGAAACCTAATTAAATCGAGTTAGGGCATAAGGGGCGGTTTGGTTTCGAAAAAAATTGAGATTGGGGGCTGTTGGATCGGCTTGGGTGAGTTAAGGGTGTGTTGGTTCGGTTGCGTGTGGGTTTGGGTCGTGTATGGTGTGTTTGGAATAAGGGTTTCGTGTAGTGTGTGTCATATTCTACGAATAGTATTAGTTTATTGATTTATAATTTTATGTGAATGAAATTTATGTTGTTAAATGATTATGGGTATGAATATGTAATGATCCTTATATGTTATTAGATTTATATAGGTGATAGCATGCTTATTGATGAATTTGATAGCTTAGAACTTCATGATTTTATGTGAAGGTTATGGTGATGTTTACTTGACTAAAACTTGTAATCTTGTGAGATAGGATGGGAAATTGTATGAGATGGATGGTTAGACTTTCATTTCTGTGATTTATTGATATTTGATGATGGTTGCCTTGTGGATATGATTTGGTGGATGATGGATAGGTTTACAACATGTTTAGGACTTGTTATTAGCTTTCTACATGAAATTATGGACTTGTAATATGTTAAATGTTTGCTATGATGCTTCATTGGTTAAATTGATGACACCTCTGTAAAATTCATGCTATTAGACCCTGAACATGATGTATGATGACTTTTTTGACGTTTGGCATGCTTAAGAGATGATTGGTGACTTGTTTGTTGCTTGGTTACGATTGCTTGTTAAGCTGTCCATAATTTAGGTTGGATTCATCTGGGTGTTAATTGATGATACTTGCATGTTTTTGAGTGATTCTTGAGCCTAAATTGTAGTATTTTAGAATATCTTTATGAAAATATAAGCCTTGTAGCATTTGCATACTTGGAAGTATGATTTTTACATTTTTAGAGTTAAAGTGTTTGAATATGAATTTCTAAGTTTAAATTTGTGAGGTTTGATTTTTAGTATTAAATACATGAGGTTCTGGAAATTCTCCTTTGGTGGTTATGATGCTTATATATTGTGTGACACCTGTATTTTTGGTTTGATGTATGGAGTAGGGTGAGTATGTTTGTCTGGGCTATACTTTTAGTGTGTGTAATTCTGGGTAAGTTATGGACAGGTCTGGACTTATGATTTTCCATAGGCCATTTGACTTGGAAATAAAATCCCCCAATTTTCGGAGAGTCTCTTAACTCATATGGGAACCCCTGGGAATTTCCTTGATTTTATTTGAGCTAAGTAAATATTTTATAAAAATCGCTAAAGTCTGGTCTAGATTCGAAATACTAAAAGACAGAAATTTATGAACTTGAAACTAGGTATAAATGGGAGATAAGTTAAACACGATTTATAAATGGAACACATATGTAATTTTTGATATGTCCTAATGTAGATTTAGTAAAGCGGGAATGTTGAACTTGCTTGTGTTCCTTACTCTTACACACACACATTTGAGGTACAGATATTCTGACCTTATCTCTTAAGGTTTCTCTTGATTCTTACACATCTTCTTGATATTAGTTTGATTATATTGCCTTTGCTCTGAGCCTTCTATTAGGGTTCCCTTATATGACCTTTGTTATGCTCCCTTAGATTTGTGAACCTTTATTGTTGAACCTTGAATTGAGCCTTTTATATTATGACTTTCATTTGAACCTTTCAGTTTAATATCCGAGCCACTTTCCTAGCCATGAAGGTAACATGGACGTGTCATTGATGCACCAATGGCATGACTCTAGTGTGGTTGAGTGATGTTCCACACCGTCCCCTTTTGTGATATTATTATGCGCGCTTTATATTATTATTATTATGGCCACTATGATTTGTACAAGGGCGTATGGATGCATCCTAGATTTGTTATGATATGATATGATACGATATGACTTATATGGTGATTGATGTTGTGTGCAATACACGTCCTTCACATTTTGGGAGCTAGCTACTCCATGGTTACTTATGATATGATATGATTTGATTTGTTTGGGCTCGTGGTGGATTACTGATACTTTCCTTTCATGACCTTTCATCTTTATTATGCCTCATGTTATTCCACAATGCACCTTATTCTATATTTCTTGTTTTTAGTTTTCTGTTGATTACTCATTCATTCATTATCCTTGTGTGATTCATCCGACTACCATACTATACTCCATTTCATTGATTTGTCTTACTCGCATTCCATTTTGGTTGACTACCAAGCTTATACTTCAGATTACGACTTCATCCATTTACCCTGCTATTATATGATTTATGTGACTACCTGTTTACCCTGCTATTATATGACTAATATGTGACTATCTGGTTGCCATGCTATTATATGACTAATTGATTCACCCGTTTGCCATGCTAGTATGTAAGTATCTGACTTATTCGTTTACCATTATCTTAGTTCAATTATTTTCGTAGGATATGATTATCATTTAGTATTCCTATTTGCTATTTGTTGATCTGCCATGTTTACACTTCTGTTTATGCTACTATTTGATGAGGAATATGGTTTAACTTATGTCTTCTGTCTAGTTGACTTGTTTAGTTTACCATGATATGTTCTTCTTTAGTTAATTCATTCAATTATGATGTTTGTTTGGTATTCCTATCTAATACATGTGACTATCATGCTTATACTTCTGTTAGTATTTTCGCTGGTTATGATACTTGTTCTGTGTATTAACTGTGGGTTATCTGACTTGTGTGATTGCCATGCTTACATTCAATTTAGTTGCTTCCGCCTGCTTATAGAATTCAGCTTGACTTATATGTATTATGATTATCTGATTTAACTGTGTTGCCATATTTATGTTTAGTTGATACGCTGACTGCTATGCTTGTACACTGTTTGGTTACTTGTTTTGCTTTAGATGCTGTTTATAAATTCCTATTCGTTTATGTCCAGTAAATATATGTTTGGTTATTTTATGTGTACTTATGCATGTTAGCTGATGCGCTGCTTTGCTTTGGACTTCCTTGATTTATATTCTTTTGGTTATCCGTTAATATTGTATTCTGTAGGTTCCTCATTGACTCATTGTGTTCATTTCTCTGCGACCTTGTTATCAGTCACATTTGTTTCATTTTTATATTTTTATTATGTTAACTTTTGTTTTGTTATATCTGTTCACTGGGCTTTTTAAGCTCAGCCGCATTTTCTTTTCCATGCGGCAGGTACCAAGTAGGATGCTGGGCTTTGTTGGGCTGAGAGTAGGAGCATTTGAGTGATCTGACCCTAGTTTACCTTATCATTTTGGACTTATTTTGAAAAGCTATTGTTTGATTTTTCATTTCATTGTCATATTGGATTTTGTATTTTTCCTTGTAAGTCATTCGTTTATATGACTTGGTATTTTATTTTATAAGGCTTCCACTTGCAAAATTTTATAAGTATGTTCTGATGTGACTCTATAATTTGATGCTTCTACCCTTGTCGGCTTGAGGTGTTACATAAGTATTTATACGATAGAGTATCAGAATTAATCAGACTCTTACTCTACCTTTACCACATAAAAGTCAGCCTCATCCTACGCCATACTCCGAAAAGACGAATCAAAATAAATCACTAGTTATTCTATAAACAATTCACCGCAAGTAACCACATCTTTTCACCGAAATTGCTTCAACCTTTAACACAAACTGAACTTCAGGATGAAGTTCCCTTAACAGGTGAAGACTGTTACAATTCGTATTTTCAGGTTACTAACCAATCTCGAATTTTACTATTCATTTTTACTATTCATTTTTACTATTCACTTTTACTATTCATCCAAAAAATTTTATTTTCATTTATCATGACAAGAGAGTTGATACTCGCCGAGTTGTCCTGATGACGTACGTTGAATCCATTCAGAACCGATTTCTCAAAACCATGTCTGAGATTTACTTTAAGGTTTAAACATCGTTCGAACATCCCGATATGTCCATACAACATTACAACAATATAAATATATGTTTTTCACATCTTACGACATTTTTCAATAGTTTTTGAATTTTGCATTTTCTGATTTTGCGTTTTACGGGTTTCAAGCCTACGGTTTAAGGTTTTTACGACGATTAAGCACCCCGATAGAATTATAACTCATTTAATATGCTAATATAGCGTATATTGATAAGTTTTAACATTTTTACTAGTTTCGTATTTTTAGGATACCCGGTTTTAAGTTTTGTGACTTAGGACTTAACGTTAACGATTACCGGGACCAAAACTCATTCTGTAACCAAGATAATACCAAGACTAAGCATCTAGTCACCCATGATAACCATAAGAACGAAATTATACACATCACTAAGCATTGGTAGAATGGTGATGAACCATAGAAACCTTATGCATTCATGTGTTTACTTATAAGCCATAGAACCATTAAGCCTTTATGTGTTTTAATTCTAACCACAAGTAAGAAATTAGCTAACCTCCTCCTTATGCTATAAATACAAGACTATTCCTCTTGTTTTCTCATCATAAAAATGCGACACACATAAATCACACTCTATTGATTCTTTGATTTTCAAGATACAAGTTACGTACCAAAGTTGAAGGCCTAGTTATCCTTTACATAAATCAAGAATTTATTTGGTGATTCCATGGTTGAATTAGGAGCTACTAAATGGTGTTAGGGGCTGAATTCATAAAGTTCCCCTACAAGGTTAGATCAAAGATTATAGCAAGAGTTTGCAAGAGTTGTGAAGCTAGGGGTTTTGATGAAGATTAGGTTTAGTTCTTGTCCAAGTTCTTGACTTCCCTTTTTATTAAGGCCTAAAGTTGTAAGAGAACTCATACTCATATTCATCTCTATATTTTCATACTCCTTATATGTTTATTATATTGATCATGTTGTACAAATCCTTAAAACACAAGTTAAACATACTTATGACTATATATAAATGACAATCTGATCAGAAATTTTAAACGTGATTGTGACCCCTTTTTGTTCCAAACCAGCTAAAGTGAAAAACTAGAAGGTTGTCCAGAATGATGTTTTACATGTGACACGCGAGCCGTTTAGCCTAAAAATGCCATTTACAACTAGAACCAAACGGGCTGTTTAGAACCCCGAGACTTATATTCTTCCAAAATCTTTTATCATTCGACCTAGTTCCCGAACTCGATAAATTACCATACTTACTAAATCTCATTAATACCTTGTAAATATCATTTCCATGAAATAAAATCATACACTTGACCTTGAAATTGTGATTATCATAAATAACCATTTTACCCTTTTTCGCGATTTATGACCCTTATAAACGTGTAAACTCTTATAACTTACGTGAAACACCAAACTTGACCATATACCATTAAAGTACTACAATACTAGGGAGCTTCATGTGAGGGGTTTCATTTGGGTAAACGGATCGACGATTTGTTGGATTTACGATTTAAAGTGTCCTAGATCCTCGAACGTTTACTACATGACATCTAAATTATGATGGCCCAAACGGTAGTACGAGATATGTAAACTAAAAATGTTTCATAAACCATTTCTATAAAAACGACATATACAAACTACCATATAAAGCATCAAGATCATTATAGGTGACATATGTAGACTCGTTTATGCTTTTGCATTATTATTCCATAAACTAAGACACGAAACCATATTATAGGTTGTTCGTAGAGGTTTTTACGACTCGACCACCACTTTCACTACTCACTAAACATCATCTAACTCACTGTGAATTTCATAGCCCCACTTTTCATTGTTTTATACTATTTTTGGGGGAGATACATGCTTAATTACTTTCTTTTACTTTTACAAGTATTCTAAAATTTTACGAATTACGGTGATTCATAGCCCTATTTTTTATCATATAGCTGTTTTGTAAACTCTTTGGGGGAGATACATGCTCAACTATTTTAATTCAATTTCGATTATTTGTAAACTATATGTTGTATCTGAATTAAATGTTTATTCATGCTAATAACATTATTGTCATATTTAAAGTTTCTATATCATAAACCACTAAGCACTATGCGTAGTAAACACGAATATTGTGGTTAGATCTATTGTGATTAGTGTAACCATTCAGTTGACTCAGTTAGAACAAACAAACGAAATAAATACTAAGTACAACAGCAAATTACCTACTAAGCTATGATTGCGACTACTATGCCAATTTCTATTTGCTCGAGGTTATAGATTAACCAGAACAATGCAACGATTATGCCAGTTTCTATTGGTACGTGGTTAAAGATTAACCAGAACGATTATGCCAATTTCTATTGGTACGAGGTTAAAGGTTAACCAGAACGATTGGTGGCCCCCTACTGATTTTGTAAACTCTGATATATTAGAATAAATCGAATGATAAATCCTTTTAAAGGACTTAGTTAGAGATCGTTTTCTTTTATTATAACTGTCATACCATCGAGTAACAACCATTTTGAATTCCGTTGCGTTCACAAAATTGGGGGTGTTACATGATGATACCACGGATCCGTCCGTAGTTATTGGAAGGAACTTTTTGGTAGCTACGAAGTGCACTCTTGACTTTGGGCTAGGTGAAATGCAAGTGAAAGTTAGGGAGCTTCAAGATGACAAAGATGTTGATTGGCTATTGGAACAAATGGAGGAAACATGTAAGAATGAAGAAGATGGTACTTGTGGAAATATGAAAATGGTCAAGATGGGAAAAGCTTCTCGTCTTAAACAAAAATACCCACATTTTAAATGACTTATTCATTCACCATCATCACCACTACATCCTACTACATTGATCAAGAAAGGAACTTCTTCCAACCATACACCACCATTACCCAAAGAAACATCACCACAATTTTCACCAATTGATGAAGAAAAATTTGTCGAGGAATTTACTACCAAGTTTAAGGAATTGCTTAATAATAAATCAATACTTCATGTGTTGGAACACTATGCTAAATATAGGAAGTTGCTTGATGAAATTTCCATGGAAAAGATGAAGCTAGAGAAGAAGAGTTTGATTGAAGAAGATGAAAAAGCAAAGGTTATGGAACAAGGATTACCGAAGAAGATGGAGGATCCCGGTAATTATCTCATTCCACTTAAAGTGAATGGAACAACCATACTCAATGATTTGGCAGACACCAGGGCAAGTGTGAGTATAATGCCCGATAAACTTTACAAACTTTTGGAGTTAGGAAGAGCTTATCTATCTAATGATACTCTGTTGATGGTGGACAATACCATGGCTAGAGCATATGAAAAGGTTAAGAATGTAAGGCTTCAAGTAGGGTAACAAACTTACTTGTGTGACTTTTTGATTCTACATGTTCCCATTGATAGGGAAATGACTATGTTGGTTGGTCGCCCATTCTTGCGCACATGTGGAGCGATTATAGATAATATAAAAGTAATTATGGAGATTGATGACGGGGTTGTGAAAAGGGTTTACCATGCTAAGAAAAGAGGAAAGGTTTTGGCACGTGAAGATTCGGGTGAGGAAGATTGGCTAAACATGTTTGATATTGGTCATGATAGTGAAGGGAATCCCGAATATGGTTTAACCGCACCATGTTTTGCACACATTGAAGATGACATGGAGCAAGCCTTAGTTTTGGATAATTATTTCAACCCGTTCAAAAGCATTATTGTCTACAAGAAAATGGTTGAATTCTTGGGTTCTTTGCCTATTCAACTTAAGCATATTGAGTGGATATCAGAAGGTTATAGCAAATATCAAAAGATTGAAGGAGATAAGGTTTGGCACACAAAGATAGAAATCACGAGTCCAAGTGGTCTTCGTTTCACTCGTGGATTCAAAACAAAAGAAATTGATAGACAACTCTCGGGGAAGTTTAATTCAGAAGACATTCTTCGTTTCGCGAACTTTTTTGATTGATAAAATGCTTTGAGGAAGGAATAAGCTTATGCTCATTTGGTCTATTATGAGTCTTTTATTATGATTTGGACTTAGTATTTAAATTCAGTACTTTTTATTTCTTGGTTATATTTAAGTGTGTTTATAAAGATTTTTATCTCTTATCTAATTGAAGTCATTTGTCTTAGTGATTTTCGTTTTAGTTTGTTTTGTTTTGTTTTATATTTTGTTTAAGTATGGATTTAATTGAAGTGTTTATGAATTGTGGTAATTATAAAATGTTTGGCACTTATAACTTAAGATGAGAAATCGTTTCAAGTTAACTCGGGTTTTGTTAAAAGATTTCACCAACCCACGGTTGAAAGCTCATTTTCACCAACGAAGAGAGAAAAAAAAACCCACAAGCCACAAACACTCTCAACTTCATACAACTGTTTGGAAGATAAGAAGATTATCATTTGCACTATGTTTCTAATCATTCCATGGCACTTAAGAGAGTAAGTAACACCATTTAATTATCTTAATTTACTTTTAATTCGAAATTGATTTCTAGGGTTTTTATTTGGGCAAAATTTTGATAATTTGAATTAAGTGATTATCTTTGGTGGGATTACTAGCTCACTGTTAAGAGGTTTGATTGCAAGTGAAAACATGAATTGATTAAGTATTGTATGCGATTTTGAGGTGTTTAGGAATGAGTTTCACAAGGGACAAATTTTGATGAGTTTGATTCAAGATTGATTGGATTTATGGTGGTATATGGTTATGATATAGTGTTAATTTGCTATTTGATTAGTTGTATGGACCACTTCTTTATGCAATCTTGATTTGATTTGTGAGGTTTTTAAGATAAGAGGTTATGGAGGTTTTAGCAATTAGAATAAGCCACTAATAAGCTATTTGGAAGAAGGAGTTTGGTTGGAAAGGATTTGGAAGATTTAAAAAATTCATTTTTGCAAGAAAGTAGCAGCAACCCGCGGTTGGAACTCCAACCGGGGCGGCTGGAAGATTATGAGAACCAAAAATCAGAACCAACCGCCGGCTGGGTAACCCAACCGTAGCTGCTAGAACCGTCTGCGACCCCAAATCAAACCCAATCGCCAGTTGGAAACCAACTTCGGCAATTGAGACAGATTGAGTAAAAAAAATATTTTTACTTGCAAGTTTATTCCTTTGGTTCCAATATTTCTTGTGTGTTATTTGTTGTTGTTTATGCAGAAACACTCGAAAGGAGCATCTAGCTTTATGGCTGAAGAGAACCCACTCATTGCATTGTATGCTAAGAAAGGAGGAAGTGGGAAAAGAGATATTAGTCTCATGCCGGTAACTAGTAAACACTTGAAGTGGGGGAAATAAGCAAGGAGGCTAAGGCTTGTTTTAATAGTCATTTAGCAAAGTTAAAAAGGAAAGAGATTGCAGTTCCAAAGCTCATTGATTGGAATTTGTTTAAGAAATACAAGACTGACTCAGGAATTGAAAGGTTTCTCGCGTTAGCACTGAAGATGACGTTGGTGAATTTTTTGAGGATTTTTATTTGAAGAGTGCTTTGATGATTAAAGAGGAAGAGATTTAAGAATCGTGTTTGGAGTTCTTTTCCACCATTTACTTTAACCAAGAGGTGGATTTGAACCACATTGTGAAAGAAAAGTGTATTTGGTTTCGTTTGTGTGGGCAAGATCATGTGATGACTTTACCAGAGTTTGCGCAGTTGCTTGATTTCTATGATGAGGTTGATATTGTTGATTCGGGGTTTACGGCTCACTTTTCTAGGTTAGAAAGAGAGTGTCTGAAGTACGATGGTAAACATGTTTGGAATGTGATTGGGATCCAAATAGCCCTAGGCCAAAGGTGGTGGAGATTCATCATCCACTATCGCGACTTATGCATAAGATACTTTTGAATGCTTTTGTGCACCGTGGAAATAGTCAAGACAAGGTTCATGAACCAGATTTGTGGTTGATTGAAATGATAACTAATACTTCTGAAAGAAAGAAGTTGTTTAAGTTTAATGTGGCATGGACATTGGCAACATATCTATCTTAGAGAGCAGCTCTTGTAATGGAACATGGATTCATTAATGGAGGTCATTATGTGTCGAAGATTGCTAGGAGTTTGGGGTATGTTACACCTGGAGAGTTAGGCAAGATTACGTTGATTAAGAAGTGTGAAGTTCTTGACAAGAAGAGTCTTCAAGGTTTGCTAGATCATGACAAAAAGAAATTGGTTGACTAATTACCAAATGCGGTTTGTAATCAAGTTCCACCACCACCATCACAATCGAGAGAATATTCGGGACTTGAATCAAGATGGGGAGAATAGCATGCAAACTTACCACAAGTGGAGAAAAGAGAGGTATGGAGAGATTCAGTTATGATGAGGGTTGGACACCAAATGGACTATTGTGCACCGATTCTTACACATCTTGGACATCAAAGTGTTCCACCTTACTCTTTCCCAATGAATTATGATCCACCAAGTGTTCCACCATATCCTTACCTGTATACACCTTATCCATTCCAACATACAACCTACCCTACCGCGTCTAGCGCATTTAAAGGAAGCGAAGGGTACAATGTTCGTCAAGAAGGATTCATGGGTTATTATTCTTTGGATATGGGACCAAATGTTAACAGTGGTTATGAAGCGGGCACATCTTCAGCAATGTTTGGAAGGGGAGCTTTGGTTGATTATGGAGAATATGATGAGTACGACAACATGGATGACGAACGATCTTGTTGATCATTAAGGTTTTTATGATAATATGTAACAGATAATTAATCTTTTTCTCCCTCGTACTTTATTTCTGAACTATTTATGTTATGTCATGTAGGATGTTTTATTGTTTTCTAGGAACTAGATCTACTACTTATTATTTAGGATTATTAATTATTTTTATTATGTTATGTTGCATGTATGTTTTGTTTTTTTGGATGATATATTTGTTTTTTTAGGTTTAAGGGAACCATGTTACTCGATCATATCGTTGGTTCATTTTTGGAGTTGGAGAAGTTCAATTCATGCATTTAGAAAACCAAATATGGATATCGCATGATTTCTCGGTGATATCATTTTTCTATTATTTTTCCTATTTCTTTTACTTTAAAGTTAATTTTTCACATTGAGGACAATGCAAAACATAAGTATGGGGGAGGGAAGTAAATAGAGAAAAATTGTATAGTTTTTAATTTTTTAGATTTTTTTTTAGTATTTGTTAGGAATTCGTTTGATTTCCCTTAAGTAAGTATTAGTTGTTTCTCACATTGAATTTTAATATATCTGAAACAACTTAGAATTTTCAAATGGCATAAAATGGCAATTTGAAAAATTTTAGACGTATCTCGATTATTGAAGCAATCTGTTCTTATGATTGATAATATTACATGTGCATTTATAGCCTATTCTACCAAATATGTGAGGATTTGAGCCTATCATTTGAAACATACATTTTTATGGTTAAATTCAATTTTCTTGCTATGAGTGTGCCGGTGATTGAATTGATTCTAGAACTTGTGCTTGTCATTACGAATTCCAAAGTAAGGTCACATTCGTGTGATTTAGGTAGCCATTACGAATTCCAAAGTAAGGTCACATTCGTGTGATTTAGGTAAATTTAAGTGATAAGATGCAACTTAGGATTTCAACCAAATGGCCTTCCATTTACATCTAAATGATATTTAGCTAGCCATATCGGTTAGTTAACCACCTTTTATGGACCCATTTGTTAGCACTAATTTTTAGTGCTAGATACTCTTTGTACACCCTTTGAGCCATCTTTTTCATTTTTTATTACATCCAGAAAAAAAACAAAAATATTTTACATTTTAAACTGTAGCCTAACCCTTAATCAAGTCTAATCGATGAATTGCTTATTATTCTGTATGACAGAGTTTTTTTATGATTATTAGTCTACACACTTTGTAATTCAGATTTACCGTTTCAACAAAGACGAAGGTAGATACTTCTTATTTGTATTTTTGAGGTGTATGCTCATCCGAAGAGTGAGGGACGTTTAAAAAAATAAATAAAAAATAAAAATAAAAAAATCATCACAACTATAAGATGACAATTATAGCCAATGAGCTATATTATGAAGAAGAAGGAAGAATAAGTATTGTGAGATATTGATTAGCCAATGTGCTAAGACGTGATGTATTTATATGGTGATTGATGAAAGAAATCAAAGAGTTGAGAAATGATTATTCGGAGCCTATAATCATTTTCAGTGTACATGGTTCGATTCTTTTTGCAACAAGTGATTTTGGTGTTGGACTTGATTGTTGTTGTATAAACTAACTCATAAATTAATCCCATGTCTTACCCATACCCTTTTATATTAACCCTTAGCCTAACATTTCAACCTGAATAAAGTCCTCTTTGATAGATTTACTTATTACTTACATGATTTGGATTACTTTTGATACTCGTTCAAGCTTGGTATGACATGAAATCGCAACTGAGCAATTAAGTGAAATACACCTCTATCAAAAGAAATGAGTGTGAGTGAATTGTAAAATGCATATTCTTTTTCGTGAGGAGCTTGGTTGTGTTATCTAGCTTGATTGAGTACTACGTCTAATTTTTCACATATAAACATTAAAACTCACTCTTTGTTCTTTTACCTTGGTGAGAGAACAATTAGTGAACTTTTGAGAATTATGATCGATTGGCCATTGGTATTATATTTTTCAAAGGATGAATTTGAGGGCAAGCAAAGCTTTAGTGTGGGGAAATTTGATAACGTTCATTTTATATATATATATATATATATATATATATATATATATATATATATATATATATATATATATGAGTCACGTTATTTGCATATTTATGCATATTATTTAGTTGTGTTTATGAATATTTTGCGCTTAAACGGTATAAAAGATGTGTTCAGCCTCATGTACAACAAAGTCGAAGGAAATATCAAGAAAGACGAAGAAAAGTTAATAATTCAAGAGAACATGCACGAAGTGAAGTTTTTCGTCAAAGATAAAGATTCATGTCATGATTATTTTCGAGTTTAAAGAAAAGATTATGAAGTTATTCGAAGAACAAAGGAGTCAAGATCAAGCACCATTGATGATTGTTAAAGATGGAGTAAATAACCAACCCAAGGTTGGAACCCAACGTGCCAACCAATTCCCAACTTAAGGTTGATGCTGAGTTCCCAACTCAAGGTTCAAAATTCCAAACTGAGGTTGGAGCAGTCATCCTAACTGCGGGTTGAAGGTCTCAATTGTGGGTTGAGATAGGCCTGAACTCAAAAGTTGCATTAAAACATGGTTTTAACTACCATTAATCACCAAGTCCGATCATTACCTGTCTTTTATGATTAGTGGGAGTTTGTAACAGCTTTTGTGAGTAACTTCAAGCATAAATAGGACCCCTAATCACCACATTTATAGACACCCATCATACAATCAAGCCTTACACCCTAAGGCTTTGATCATATTATCTACTTTCCCAAAAGAACTCTTAATCTCTGACATTCTCAAGAAGATACCAAGGAGGAAGAAACGAAGTGTTAGTGATACTAATTGGAAGGGTAGAAGGTTCATCAGATCAATTGGAGGCTTTAAGGAGTGCTATAACTCATTGATTTCTTACTCATTTGTAGTATTACATTTGGGTAACTTTCTTACTAATCTACAATGTTGAATGATTTGATTATGAATAAAGTGTTACGTTTGTTGATAAAACTTGTTATGGAGTAATTTTGTGATGATTGTTTGGGAATGATGTAGACTTTCGTATGAATGTTGAATGATTAGTACGGTTAGAAAAAAGTGATTTGTCTCATAAAGTTTGTTTAAATATAATTCGTGTTCTAAACTTGTTGATTTAACATACTTAGATTTAAAGGTCGAAAGAACTTCTAATAATGTTTTGTTCTAAGAAGTTGGTGCACAAATGAATTGGTGCTTGGTAATTGACACCTATCAAGTAGTCAAGTTTTAAATGAATCCGAGGGTATTTAAACACGAGTATGGGCCGAAAGGACTCGTAAGAACTAATGCCACTAATCATCTTTTTCATACATATAAACATACAAGGTAACTAGGGTAGTAGGATGAGTATTGGCGGAAAGGGCTCACCCATGAAACTAGTCTAAACATGTGATTTTCTTGATATTACCCATTGACATAGAAATCCATGTAAAATTGATATGTGCCTTCTACACATGTTTCACCCAAACATGTTCAACATTCTATCACAATTGTTTACTATTCCTCAACAAGTATTAGTTTCTTTTGATTGATTGGATACAAGAAACCATTGTTTGTTTGATTGTTTTATTTGCAGTACATTAGAGTGACAATATTTTGTACTATTCTCACGCTACGCATTCGTTAAATTTAAGGATAACAAAAGTCTCTTATGACGATCCGTATTAATCTGCTGACATTTTCGACTTTGTAAAATTTTTTATAAGTTCACTGCAAAATGAGTCCTAGTTTTAACAAGACTACTTTGAGATATTTTTTTTCCGGAAAGGTGAACATTATATTAATAAACCAAACTTTTACATGATGATACAAAGAGATGGAATGGACATACCCATCCATTATACAACTATAGATCAAATTCTAAGAAATAAAAAATAAGCTGAAATCTACTATGTCAGAAAATACACTTGGTAAGTTGTTTGTACATACCGGAAGTGATGTTGTAGTTGAAACGAGTTTTCTAGGTTAAAAACTTATCAAGTATATTTTTACATAACGTGTTTTAATGTTTTGTGATTATCAAAACATATAAAAATCGAATAATGCAAACAACGTTTTTGATATTTTGTATTAACATACTAATAAACTAGCAAAGTAAAATTTTAAACTTTGACTAGACAATTTCTTAGTCGTACGCTGACCGCTTCATGTTTCTTTCAAAATGTCCCAATTGCATCGTTAGGAAAATACATCAAAAAAGCAAACCTTGGAACAAACGCACTGCACACTCACCATTATTTCTTTTTGTATGCTAAACAATTGAAAGAGTGTGAAGCTTATTTCATTAAAACATAAGTATGTCATAATAGTTAAAAAGTATTACCAGGTAAAAATAAAATATGTCATCACAGAAAATAAGAATCATATCTTTTTTGTGTTTGACTATAATGTCAATCCTATGCAAACTCGTGTTCCAATAGATATATTTTTAAACTTAAACGGTACCTTTTTCTGTGAAAGAAAAGTGAAAAAATATTTTACTTGTGTGAATTATGGTTTTTGATTATACAAACTCTTTTGTGTTATGTTGAGAATTATGATCTGAATGCTTGAATTTAATCTGATTTGTGATATCTGAGTTTATATTTGTTTGTGTTTGTCCAGTTATTATTGATGGAGAGTATTCAGGGACTGATAGTGGAGTTTTGATTCTAGAGGGACTGGAAGTGCTAAAGATATTGGCTTGGATAACTTTGGTTGGTATAAGACATTTATAGAAGATGAAGGGCTAATATGTAATATTTGAGGCTATATAAGCTTGAGAGATAGGCAGTCTTCAATATATCTGCTATCATTCTCTCTCTATATTTTACGATACAAAAACTCTCTCTCTAAAACAAAAACCCTAGTTCGTGTTTTGATTTCCTTGACCAAAATACTTTGTTACTTGTTGATACTGATTCATTGTTATTTTATTGAGATCAAATACTGATTGTTGGTTATTTCTATTTGAGAATAGAAGATTTGGTTTGTAATATTGTTTCTGAAGTAATAAAAGTGTTTTGTTAATCATTGAAATCTGTTTTTCTTCATGGTATCAGAGCCAGGTTCTCTGAAAAACGTGTTTTAAAAAATTAGGGTTCTTGATAAAATTGGGTTTTTTAAAATTAATTGGTTCTTGATCAATTAACCTGTGTTAATTGATAGATATGGTTGTATTTTTAGTCAATCTTGAAGGATTCTGGAAAACCCCTAATTTCTGAAAAATTAGGGTTTGGTTATTTTTGGGGCTTTTGTGATTGAAGGCTTCTGGTGTCGATTAAGTGTGATTAATCGATAAGATCTGGTATTTGGTAAAGATTGGAAGTGGTTCTGGCTATTTTCCCTAATTTTGAAAAATTAGGGTTTGTTGGTTCTTGGTTCTTGGTTCTGGGTTCTTGCTTATATCTGCTATATCTCTAGACTAAGTGAATCTAGAGTATAGTAGGTTTGTTATTCCGCTGCTGGTTATGATTGCGTGCTCTGTAAAACCTCTCACAGTCTCTCTTTAATTTCTGTACTTATTTTTCTGTCTAGATTGCCGGAGGATAGGTTTTGGGATTGATTGAGTTGTGATTGGTTGAGGTTGTGATTGTTTGTGGTTTTTTAGTTTTTTTTTTGGTTTCTGTTTTTGTTCGTGTATGCTTGTGTGCGCCCTTGACCTACCACTCCAGTGGCAAGGAAAGCCTAGGAACTACTTTCTTTACTTTTCTTGTGTGTCTGATTATCTGTTCTTGAATCATGTCTGTTCATAATTCTGTTCATGGTTATACTGATGATGAATATGAAGCTGAAAACCCTGTCACTTTAATAAGTAAATTGGATTTGAGTCATCCTTTACATTTACACCCTAATGATTCAGCTTCTTTGACTGTGGTTTCAATAAAACTAAAAGGAACTGAGAATTATAAT
The DNA here is from genome assembly GCA_019973895.1 of Chrysanthemum seticuspe. Taxonomy (NCBI): domain Eukaryota; kingdom Viridiplantae; phylum Streptophyta; class Magnoliopsida; order Asterales; family Asteraceae; genus Chrysanthemum; species Chrysanthemum seticuspe. The sequence continues at coordinate 271,343,779 of BPTQ01000001.1, forward strand.
GTCTGATCTTGTGCTATGATGTTAGCTTTAGAAGGAAAAAATAAAACTGGTTTTATTGATGGCACTTGTAGAAGGTCTAATGTTGATGAAGTTTTGGGAAGACAATGGGATAGGGTTAATGCTGTTGTGTTGGGATGGATTCTAAACTCCATCTCTGAAGAGTTGTTTCTTGGTCAATTTTTTTTCCAAAAGAGCTTCTAGTGTCTGGAATGAGTTAAAAGATACATTTGACAGGGTTGATGGTTCTGTTACTTTTAATCTGCATTATAAAATTCACTCTTTAACTCAGAATGGCACTACTATTTCTGAATATTTTAATAAGCTAAGTACTTTGTGGAAACAATTTGATGCTATGGTTCAATTACCTAGATGCACCTGTCATGCTGCTGATGAATTTAAAAAGCATAACCAACTTATGAAACTTATGCAATTCTTAATGGGTCTGGATGATACTTACATGCAAATAAGAAGTAATGTTCTTTCTAGAGATCCTTTGCCTGATGTTAAAGGTGCTTATGCTATTATCAGTAGTGAATAAAACCATAGGAATATTGTGTCTGGTAGTTCTAGTAGAAATCATAATTCTGCTTTTGCTACTAGAGTTTTGAATACTCAGGCTAATAATTCTACTTGTCAGAATGTTAGACCTATTAATCAGAATACTCAGGCTAATCCACCTAATGCAAATTTTAATAAAGTATCTGATAATAGAAGAAACACTGGTTCTGCTCTTGTATGTGATCACTGTGGTTTTAATGGACATACTCAGGACAGATGTTTTAAATTGATTGGGTATCCTCCAAATTTTGGAAAAAAGGGTAACAATAACAGACCTCAGACTTCTCAAAAAAGATTTTCTAATAATAATTATGTGGGGTCTAGTTCTTCTTCTGGTTTTACAGATGAACAACTTACTACTCTCATCTCTCTCATCAAAGACAACTCTGTTAAGGGCAATAGTATGCAGGCCAATATGGCAGGTACTTATTTTAATACTAGTAAGGTTTTCAATCAAAATTTTCACAAGTTCTTTTCCACAAATACACATTTGAAATCCAAACTTAGTTATGTTGGAAAAATTGTGGATTCTGGTGCTAACCAGCATATGACCCACTCTGACAAGAACTTGGTCAATGTTTTTGATATTTCTCATCTTCAAATAAAAGTTGGTCGTCCAAATGGAACTGAAGCTTTGATTACTAAAATTGGAAATCTTAAACTAGCTGATTCTTTAATATTATATGATGTTCTGGTTATTCCAGAATATTGTGTTACCTTAATTTCTGTTCATAAATTGGCCAAAGATAATAAAATTGTGGTTGCCTTTGATGAGAACAAATGTTATTTCTTGAATCAGGATTTGAATCTGGGAAATGTTCTGGGGACTGGTAATCAGTGTGGTGGTTTATATTATTTCAATTCTGGAGGTACTTCTTTTAAAAGTAATAATTCACTTTCTTACTATGACTGGCACTGCAGGCTTGGTCACCCTGCAGACCCTGTTCTAAGTGTTTTAAAAACATATTTGAAGCTTACTTCAAAGAAACAAAACTTATTTTGTGAAATTTGTCAAAGAGCTAAGCAAACTAGGGAACCTTTTCCTTTAAGTGATCATACTTCTACTGTTTTGGGTGAACTTGTTCATTTAGATTTATGGGGACCTTATAAGGTTGCCAGTAAGGAAGGTTACAAGTATTTTTTGACTGTTGTGGATGATTACCCTAGGGCTGTATGGGTGTACTTACTTAAAACTAAGGATGAAACTATCCATTATATCACTATCTCTTATAATATGATTGAAACTCAGTTTGATAGAAAAATTAAGAGTTTTAGAAGTGATAATGGTACTGAATTTGTTAATCATTCTTTCTCAAAGTTATGTGATAAAAAAGGTATTACCCATCAGACTTCTTGTGCATACACTCCACAGCAAAATGGTATTGCTGGAAGGAAACATAGGCATCTTTTGAATGTTGCTAGATCCCTTATGTTTCAGGGGGGAATTCCACTTAAGTTTTGGACTGAGTGTATTCTTACTGCTACTTTTCTTATTAACAGATTACCTTCTTCTGTGCTTAATGGAAAATCTCCTTTTGAGATGATATATAACCAAAAGCCTACTCTCTGCAATTTAAGAATGTTTGGTTGTTTGTGTTTTGCTACTATTGTTAATAACAATGATAAACTTGGTAGTAGATCTGAGAAATGTGTTATGATGGGGTATTCTAATTCTAAAAAGGGATATAGATTATATAGTCTTGATAAGCATCAGTTCATTTTTTCTAGAGATGTTAAATTTTTTGAGTCTATCTTTCCTTTTAAAGACTCAACTGCTGATAAGAACAGTTCTAATTCTGAAAATGTTTTTCAAGACTTAAATCAGTTGAACTTTTTTGATAATGAAACTCCTGAACTACCCAATGATGAAGAGAGAGTAGACCCTAATCTGAATAGTGACATTGAGTCACAAAGTGAAGGTGGCTGCTCTCCTCCATCTGGTAGAGACCATGTTACTAATAATAGTGACAATAGTGTTTTTGCTGATGAGGATGAGGTGGTAACTACACTTGATGATAATAATATTTCTGAGGGTAATTTGAATCTTGATCCAAATTCTCCAGTTCAGGCAGAAGTACCTTTGAGAAGGTCTTCTAGACCTTCTGTTTTTCCTAAAAATTATAATGATTTTGTGGTTGAATCTAAAGTTAAATATGGAATTGAAAAGTTTGTTAACTATTCTAAACTTAATACCAGGAATTATTGTTTTACTGTTCAATTGAACAAAAGTCATGAACCAAGAAATTATTTTGAGGCTGTTAAATCTATCTATTGGACTGATGCTATGAATAATGAGATTGAGGCTTTATATAGAAATGATACTTTTGAAGTTATTGTTTTACCTCCTGGTAGAAAAGCTATAGGAAGTAAATGGGTATTCAAAATTAAGTATAAGTCTGATGGTGAAATAGATAGATATAAAGCTAGAGTTGTTGCTAAAGGATATAATCAAAAAGAAGGTATTGATTATGAAGAAACTTTCTCACCTGTTGTTAAAATGGTTACAGTTAGATGCTTGCTTAACATTGCTGTACAATATAACTGGCCTATTTTTCAACTTGATGTGAATAATGCTTTTTTATATGGTGATCTTGAGGAAACTGTTTATATGAAGTTACCTGAGGGATTCTTTCCTGAAGGAGACAATAGAGTTTGTAGACTTAAAAAGTCTTTATATGATTTAAAACAAGCTCCTAGACAATGGAATGCTAAACTAACATCTGCTCTTATTGAAAATGATTTTGTGCAAAGTAAAAGTGATTATTCTTTATATACTAAATCTTAAGAAGATGTTTTTATTGCATTGCTTGTCTATGTTGATGATATTATTATTACTGGTAATAATATTGATGAAATTAACAGTTTCAAAACTTTCCTTAAAACTAAGTTTATGATTAAGGATCTAGGAAAGTTGCAATATTTTCTTGGTATTGAAGTTGCTGATACTGATAAAGGAATTTGTTTAAATCAAAGGAAGTACTGTTTAGATTTGTTAAGTGAGTATGGTATGCTTGGTTGTAAACCTTCTAAAACTCCTTTACAGTCTAAATTGGTTATATCTAATGAAGCTACTGATAATGATCCTTTACTTGATAATATTACTGATTATCAGAAGCTTATGGGAAAACTTATTTACTTGACTAATACTAGACCTGATATTTCATATGTTGTTCATTGTCTAAGTCGGTTCATGCATTCTCCTCTTAAGTCTCATCTCAGAATAGCTTTAAAGATACTTAAGTATCTTAAGGGAGCTCCAGGTTTGGGTATTTATATTACTAAAAATTCTGGTATGTCTCTTCTTGCTTATTCTGATGCTGATTGGGCTACATGTATTGTAACAAGGAGATCTGTTACTAGATATTGTGTTTTTCTAAATGAGTCTCTAGTATCTTGGAAAAGTAAAAAACAACCTACTCTCTCTAAAAGTTCTACTGAAGCAGAGTACAGAGCTCTTGCTTCAGTTACCAGTGAAGTGATCTGGGTTCTGAAAATTTTAAAAGATCTTAAAATTTCAGGTCTTTTGCATGTTCCTCTTCACTGTGACAGTAAATCTGCTATAAAAATAGTAGCCAACCCTGTTTTTCATGAAAGGACAAAACACCTTGAAATAGACTTACATTTTGTTAGAGAAAAAATTTTAAATGGTGTGGTTAAAACTGTGAAAGTGGATTCTGCAAATCAAATTGCAGATATTCTTACTAAGGGGTTGGATACATTACAACATGATTTTTTAGTTAAAAAACTTGGGATGTTTGATATATATCACTTATCAGATTAAGGGGGGGTGTTGAGAATTATGATCTGAATGCTTGAATTTAATCTGATTTGTGATATCTGAGTTTATATTTGTTTGTGTTTGTCCAGTTATTATTGATGGAGAGTATTCAGGGACTGATAGTGGAGTTTTGATTCTAGAAGGACTGGAAGTGCTAAAGATATTGGCTTGGATAACTTTGGTTGGTATAAGACATTTATAGAAGATGAAGGGCTAATATGTAATATTTGAGGCTATATAAGCTTGAGAGATAGGCAGTCTTCAATATATCTGCTATCATTCTCTCTCTATATTTTACGATACAAAAACTCTCTCTCTAAAACAAAAACCCTAGTTCGTGTTTTGATTTCCTTGATCAAAATACTTTGTTACTTGTTGATACTGATTCATTGTTATTTGATTGAGATCAAATACTGATTGTTGGTTATTTCTATTTGAGAATAGAAGATTTTGTTTGTAATATTGTTTCTGAAGTAATAAAAGTGTTTTGTTAATCATTGAAATCTGTTTTTCTTCATGTTATAAGGAAAACACGTAGTAACGATTATATATCTGTACATACAACTATTTATGGTCATAAAATATTATGCTTGGAAAGTTTGCATTATCTTGTCAAATGGTTTACGAGACTTTTTGTTTGGCTTTGACCGATTCACTTGTTAGACGTGACATACCTCATTGTGCTTCTTATTCTTTAATTTGTGTCTGTACATCCTCAAACGGTGTATAAAATGAACGCTATGTACTCACAGTCGTGCTAGTTATAATATGAGAATCTTAATTGGCACAAAGCTCGACTTGAACTTGACCGAGCTTTAAATTTCAAGCTCGAGTTCAACTTGCCTTTTATAACTAGAGCTGGAAACTCGAATCAATTGAGCTCGAAACTCGACTCGATCAATGTCAATAAGTAGTCGGCATATTTATCTCTACTTGACCCACTCTCTGTATATTACTTTTTTACTTTTTATTTTTTTTATAAGATTTAAAAAAAAAAAAAAAAAAAAAAAAAAAAAAAAAAAAACAAGTTGTTAGAGATAAAGATTTGATTTTATCGGGTCAAATTCAGTCAATCCAACTAATCTCTTCACCAAGCAAATTTCTACTCGGGGTCTTTAAATCGAAACACAAAAAATAATGTCGGTATCCAAGGATGGAACCAGAATCAAATACGACTGGGTGCACAAATTTTTTTGTAAATATACTAACTAAATAACAATAGAAACACATTTCGATAAAGCGAGTGCATTTATGATGCATTTAACAAAAATCGATGTTTTTTTTTTCAATTACTAACATTAAATCGAAAATTATGGGTCCCATGACCCTGCGGAAACCCTCTAGTTCCGTCTCTGCCGGTATCTCGATATAACCCAAGTTGTAGTTTGGACAACAACATCGAAGCAAATCCTCATCTTGTTGGTTATATTAACGGGTCACTCCAACTAATAAGATTGTTAATGTTATTTGGGTAATTTGTAATCCAAGAGACCCTACCATGCCGAGCATACTTACATAACTATCTTTATATATACAGTACGTAGAAGATTAAAAATGAAATTTAACCAAAACTGTATTAGGCTCGCGAGTTTTATCAGTCAAGTATTCTAAAGTTCCTATTCGAGTCACACGTAAAGCATAAACAATCACGCAACATGAGAGAATATAAATGTTATTGTTATTCATTGCTTTTCGTTTAACATTGAGAGACTATATATATATATAAATAAATAAATAATGACCGGCTTAGAAAAACATATCACATTATGTTCATTTATGTTCGTTTAAATAGTTTGCCAATCAAAAGGAATGAAAACTAAAGTCTATCATCAAATTTGATCATATTATGTTCATTTAAATAGTTTGTTTAAATATGTTGTATGTGAATACCTTAATGAGGGACGGTTTAATGAAATAATTGTGTTTTGCTTAATGTGTATGTATCTACTAGAGTGGACAAAAAGAATGTATGTGCTATCCTTCGTTTAATGTCTTTATGTTCACGAACAACTTTATTCTTTTTACGAACATGTATGGACAAGAAAGTTTATCTGCGTTATTGCTCGTGTGGCTTGTTTGGTTAAGCTAAAACGATATGTGTATGTACATTCGATTCGTTTACAATTACATCTATATCGACTCAAAGTTCAAATGATTAGCTCGAGTAATTTTCAATGAAACGACAGAATGAGGAAGTTGCTTAGTTATGGAACCCATTAGTGTCTTAACATCATGTTGTTTAACCCTATGTATAAAAACAAATAAATTACTTTTCATTATTCTTAAATACAAAAATAAATTTAAAAACCTAATCCCAAACTCCACTTTGTGTATAGAACAAACATGGTCCTGCAAGGGGACAGACGGAGATTTTAAACATGATGATATGTTCTTTTTGTATTTTTGTGGTTCCATTACCTTTGTTGTTGTGTATCATTTTTGGGCTAAGTATTACATTTGGATCCCAATGGGCACATGATCATATATATATATTTGTTTGTTTTTGTATAATGAAGGTTCACCAATTCATAGTAACTTAGATCATCTAGTAAGATTAAATATAAATTATTTTCTTTCATAACTGAAGGAGCTCTTTTGATATTGCGTTTTATCGAGATGAATTTAACCCTATTTATATTACGTGGCATGTTCATCCCAAAGCTCAATACTAGCATATCACAAAGTGTAAAAGGTTCCCATGATTTTTGCTTTTCAGAATTACAGATGTTTGTGGTATAGACTAAGCACACATGGTCCTGCTGTACGAATTTCATTACAGATGTTTGTGGTTCCAATACTATATTGTTGCTCCATTTTGGGACTCAAGTACTATTTGGTTTTTCATGGAGTAGTTTTTACATTACCTTTACGATCTTCATTATTTCTTTAAAATGACTTTGGTTAGCAAATATATATTTTATTCTTTTTTTGATAATGAGGGTGAACTTATTAATCTTGTTTTTATAATATGAAAGTTAAAAAAACAAGTAACTTTCTAGGTAATTTATCTTATTTTCACACCTTATAAAATATCAAAAGGAGAAATATCTTTAAAAGACAGGGGTAAAATATGAAGAGGGTAAAATGAGCAGGTAAATGAAGCGCGTGGAGTTCACGGCCCAGTCAATTTGTATGCAGTCTACTAGCCTAGTGTCTGAAAAAAAAACGGCTAAGGGCCTACTTTCCCAATCAACATACATCGTACACTTCTTTTTTATATTAAAAAATTCAGTGTCTTTACTTTTGCATAAAATATGTTTAAATATTTAAAGGTTCTTGAAACTTAATTAAAAACGAGGTGGTTAACCCCGCCGCGTTGCGGCAGGCGTTTTGCAAAACGTAATCCTAGTTTTTTTCGCGGTTGACGTGTTTGCCTTTTTTGATTTTTGTGGTTTGGCATAGAGGTGTTGATTACTACGGTTATCGGTTTGCCTTGTTTGTTTTTGTATTTTGGGCTAACTCGGATAACCTTAATTTAACTGTTTTTAAGAAGAGAATTAACTACTATGTAAGTATGGTTCGGTTTTAGCAAATTATGTTTATTCTGTTTGGTTGTTTTCGTGACTCCTAGTTTGGTAACTTTTTTTTGTACCATGATGGGCCTTATTTTTTACCTTTTTTTTTAAACCATAATGGGCTTCCTTTTTTAGGGGAGACTTTCTTAAAAAACTAATAGAATTATGTATAAGTAAGTGATGCGGTTAGTTTGTATCTATCCTGATTGTGTATTCCCAAATGGCAAGCAAACCCAATGTCGAAGAAATCATGCTCGTGTCTGGTTCCGATGATCTCGCGACTGCCTTTAAGTTTTTGTTTACCAGTGAAGTGTGCGAGGATCGTAATTTTGTGGGTCGTATGGAGCAGGAGCGTAATCAGTTGATTAGGAAACTTCGAAAACGTGAGCAAACGACTACTGAGACTCATTGGTTTGGGCCTTCGAATGAAAAGGCTGTTGCCGGTTTGGAAGGGTTGGTGGACCTTAAACGTGTTGATCGTCAGACCCTGCTTGCTCTTAATGTTTTGATTGATGCTATTCGTGATGGTATAGCCGAGAAGGAGAAGCAAGTAGTGTTCATGGAGTTGGAGGAAGGGGCTTCGGATGGTTAGTGTGTTTCTGGGGTCGTTTGTTTGGTGTTAAGTGTTTCTAGGTTAATAGTAATGTTGCTCTGTCGTTAGTCAGGTTGTTGATGTAAATTTGTTACTACTGTATTAGGATGGTTAATGTATGTACAGTCAATGGGTGGATGTAACCAGTAATGGGTTATAGTTTTTTTTTGGTGGTCATAGTCTACCCATTGACTCGAAGCACTTGTAAGTGTGTTTTGTGAATGGAAAGTTGTAGTGTTTGGCTTATGGTTGTTTTATGTATTTTTTTCTTACGGTGTTATTGTGTTGTGAATGGTTTTTTTGTTTGTTTTGGTAAACGGTTTATCCTATGTTAAGAGTGGCACATTTCCGTAAGTGAGGCGCGTAAAGGTTTGAATTTTGTTTGTGTTTGTCTGTTGCAGTTTGTTTGCGTGTACTTCCACTTTTGTTTTTGTTTTTGGTTGGCTTTATTAGTTCGTGAGTGATTGAAGAAGTTTATGTTTCTCTAATTTATGTATATGCTGTAGAGGGTCTAATTGTGATTATCATGGTTGGTATGTGTGTGATGTATCTTTAGCATAGGCCGATATGTAAAGGCAAACCTTTAGTTGCTTTGTGCAGGTACACAACCTTTTTTTATTTTTTTTTAGCTTTTTTTGCTGGAAAGCTGGCAGTGTTCCTGTTGTTGTTGCTAACTTTCTGTATATTCTTATTATTGTATGTAGCTAGTGTAGTTTGCATGCTTGTAGTGGTAAGGAAAAGTGTGTCAACAGTGGTGTGCACTGGTGCTGAGGGTATGTGTTTTCTAGCTTTTGCGGCCTATAAATGTTGTTGTTGATATTTGTGTATGTGGCCATTATTTTGCTCTACTGAAGCGTCTTTACTATAAATATGTCACGTTCCGAGTGCCTTGGGGAGCTTGGGTTTGCATGTGATAGTGATGATTTGCAAGATCTGATGTGTCTCTTCTTTGAGAGAGAGGTTATCATGGCGCGTGAATGGGAAAGCATGGTGCGTGGTCGGTGTTTGGAGATTGGTTCACGGATCGAATATTTGGAAGACCTAATTTGAGAGGTCCTTCAAGAAGGGGATGGGCTGGTTGCTAAGAGGTCTTTGGTGTTTTTGAGGGATGTTGAGGCACGTGAGCGTGCTAAACAGGCAACGTTCCAAGCAATGGTGCGTGATGCACATGTTGCTCTTCGCTCTGCTGCTGGTTATATCAATAATATTCGGGCATTGTGATGGTGCATCTCGCATGTATGCTAGTTCTTTGTGTCTGTGTTTCTGTCGGTATGTGTGCAAATTTATGCTGGTGCAAGTAGTTTATGAGTGTTGTTTGTACGTCTAGGCGATCGTTGCGGTGTTAGTTATGGCATCGTGTGTGGTATTGTTTGTATGTTTGCATCAGTCTTAGTTGCCAGTGGTGCCTTATGGTTTGTAACTACGGTGTTTAGGTTTTAGGATGTGTGGCGTTTCTGTAACGTGTATTGTCATAAAGGCCTGTTGTAAGTGTCGTAGTGACGGCCCGTTGTTTTAAAGACTGCAGACTGCAGCACCTGATGCCGTATGTAAGCGGTTTGTACGATTTCATGTTTAATGGATGTTGTATATTTGTCTGTTTTACAAAGTTTTGGATGTCATGAAACCTCTCTTTTTATGGCTTCTACAATTAGTGGTTGTCGGCAGTTTGTTGCTGCTGTTGCTATTGTCTGTGTGCTAAATACTTATTGTTTATGATACCTGCTTATATGCAACGGCGTTGCGTCGATCCTGTTACTACTTACAGTTGCCGAGCATGTGTGCATTGTAATAATCGCTTATATACAGGAAAATTGCCATGCTTTAAGGTACATGGCTGTAACTTATATTGACAACATTTTTAGATTACAGGGTACAAAATTATGCAGCTATTCCTGCATGCTACGCGCGGGCGCGATACTTTCCGACACTGTTTTATACTTCTAGCTAATGTACATCCTGACGTATTCATACCTATCCAGGAGGATAGAAAACTATGCAGCCGTTCCTGCATTCGATACATTGCTTAGGATGTGACAGGCCAGTCTACTACATATACGACACATAGGGTCTGGCTATACTAATAGTCATATTTATTACATTAACCATCCATGTATAAACAGTGGTACCTGTTTATTTGGGTGGATCTAGTCCAGCTTGGGTTTCTTTGCGCTGCGTGAGGGAGATTCCTCACCAGTTGTTGGGAACAGCTCCCTGCGAACTGTGGTTGATTGGATCTCCGCCGGTTCCGCTTCCTTTTCTATGGGTTCTTCTGATTGAGGGGGTGGGCTGATAATACCAACGCCGGTGTCTGTGACAACAGGAGTCTGTGTGCCGCTTTCTGCAGTGGCAGAAGAGGCTCCTTCATCTTTTTGTGGGGGAATTGGTGGGAGTGGTGGTAGTGGAGCAGCTTCAATTCCATCGAGGATGAATCTTGGAAAACCTCTGCGGCTACCTTTAGCAAGGTGCACGTGGAAAACATGTGTTGTGTTTTGCAGTTTTTGTATAATTGGCGGCAATACATGTGGATTTGGTTCAGGAATGTAGCTTATCAGGTCGCTTACTTTCAGAGCAAGCAGTGAATCAGCCTCTGGCTAAAACAGGTGACCATGACGCTCCCTGTGTCATCAGCTATGATGATCCTGAATGAATAGCTGTTGTCGTAATATGTCATTAGGTATATGTCAATAATGGCTTTGATGTGGGTGGTGTATGCATCATATGTAATGAATTGTTTGCAAAAATATTAGCCAATAACATGTTGTTAAATCTGTTTGTCGTACCTGTATTTTGCGACCGGATTCATTCCAGGTTGTTGGCAGTGCCTGTGCGGCATGTTTTCTGCTATTTTGTTGCCGTAGACCTTGCACCGGTTGAAGTACCACTATGATTGTTCGTCGATCGTCACAATTGTTGCCTCTGTTGTGAATTGTTGCTGTTGAATGGAGGGCAAAAATGTTTTCATTGCAAGTTGTTATCAACCCTTTTTTGTTTTATATATAAGTTGCTTACCGTGATACTCTCGGGGGTGGTCTGTGTTAGCATGCTGACAGGTGTGACGCGACGCGTGGGTGGTTCGTCTGCGTGCCGCATGTCTGCTGCTGGTAGCTACAGAGGTTCTGCCATAAAGCTCAGTTCTTCATACCTGTGTAAATGTTATGTCATTAGTTGACAGGTTAGTGAATGCTAGTTTTTGAATAAGGTGTTAAAATTGTACACTTGGCGGATACAGTCGGTCTCTTCAACGCGCGGACTCAAATAATAGTGCATTGCCGGCGTTGCCGAAAGCTGTAATCCTCGTGTTTGTTTCAGATGGTTTATATGTTTGTCAGTTACATTGTTTTGCTATCTATCATGTGTTGTTTGTAATCATGGAATGTGTACCTGAATATCTTTTAGCCCAGCAAGAACTGACACTAATGATCACTGGCTGTTCCATGTGAGCTAGTGTATGTGTAGGAAAGCAAGTGGCCATCTCATTCCAAAGTGTCAGCGTCACGACATTACCACTGTATGGCGAGTGTCAAATATAAACGCTACGATTTTGTATGCAGATTATGCTAGCAATTGCTGGTACTTACTTTAAATTTTGTATGTCCACATTCCTGCGGAGAATCCTGTTGGTTGTCGGATCGCCAAATTCTTTAATGGGCCCAATAGCTCGGATTATTCCTATGTAATCTGCTTATATATTACCAGAATTAGGCATGCAACATTTTCATATGGAAATGTGTCTGTGATGCGTATTATACCTGTGAGCGTATAATCCTTCGTATCTGCTCGTCGACCTAGTTCATTGTAGGCGATGAAATTAAAGTGATGTTCTGGGAAACCATGGTCTTCAATTTGGGTCACCTGAGTGTACTTTCCAAATAGCAGTGTCATAGGATTACTTAATGTGCGCTGCCAATTCTCCGTTTTTTGGCACCCAAAACGCTCAATCTTGTAGCACAATCCGGGTTCGAGTTTGGTGTCGAAGATTTTGAGATCCCATAGCTGGACATTTGCCTGAATGGCGGTGCCCTGTTGATGCAAAAACTTTTAAAGTTCATACCATTCGGTCAAAACATGATGCATATTAAAAAATATGGTGGCTTACATTTTTGTCTAAAAGTATGTAGCAAAGGCCCGTTGGATTTGGATTGGGCACGTTTTTTGAGATCCATTTTCGGTACATCTTTACCTAAAGCGGCTTGTCGAGATCGGCAGTTTTCAAGTTCATCAAGTCAGCAGTTTCTGATTCCAAAAGTGGGCCTTTGACTTTGTCTGTTTCAGGGTGTGGCGTTGATTCGTCTGTTTTTTCCTGTTGTTGTTCGATTATAGGGTCCGCGGTAGCTTTGCCTTTATCCGCCATTTGTCTGCCAATCGGACAAAAAAGTGTCAATATTCATTTGACAGTTGATAATATAGTGTTTATTAGTAAAGGCATATGTGGGTAACACATAAATAAGTACTCTACAGGCAATTAGTATGGTACGCACAGTGGGAGAAAAGACCTTTTGGTGTATGGATTTTGCGTAAACCTAATGGCAAAACGTTAAAGATAGTGGCGACGATTTGCATGTTGTTCATTTGCTGAATGTGTGCTGAATGCATCAATACCTTTAGGACGCTCAGGAATATGAAGGACAGAGCCAATAGTGGAGGCGTAAGCTTTGTAGCTGTTTCGGGCACGGTTAACAAAACACTAAAGGCGACAGGCCTAGTTCTACGGAATTGCTAATGATTAATGAATAACATGATAGGCCATGGAATCACTAACAAGTAAAAGGTAAACAAATAAGGCTGTGCATTCTCAAGCGGGCAATAAAAAGCACGAAACTATAGATAGCATTCCAAGAGTCACCTAATGTAGCATAACCCAGGTAGCAAGGCCGCATTGATAGGAAACAACGGGTTCAAGACAATATTATAAATACCAGGTTACAAACAATACCATATTGCAAATACGGGCTAGCATTTGAGCGTAGCAACAACATATATATTATGTGTGCTATGGAGGATGACTTCGCAAGGCAAAAAATGCCTATAACCTGTGGCATAGCGATTTTTGTTAAGAAAGTCTTTATAAACAATGTTTTTTGTGGTGTTAGGTTGCCTCCCCGGTGATGGCGCAATAACCATTTTTAAGCCGGCGGGTGACGTTGCTCGGGAAAGGGCAACATATAACTGGCCGTGACCAAAAATTGGCTCCGGAAGATAGATGCCAATTTTTTTCAACGACTGTCCTTGGCTCTTGTTAATCGTCATCGCGTAACAAACTTTTGCAGGAAACTGCTTTCTTTTGAAAATGAACGGCAGCTTATCATCGTTTGTTGTTAGTAAAATCCTTGGTATGAACACCTTTTGGGCAATTCATGTGCCTGTTATGATTTTCGCTTCAACAACCCTTGAAAGCATCTGACTAACAATCATTCTTGTACCATTGCACAGACCCCCAGCTAAATTTAGGTTCCGAAGCAGCATTATTGGTGTCCCAATCTTAAGCTCAAGTGTGTGTGGTGGTAGGCCGGAAAATGTTAGTGAATTAAGGTATTCGGGTGGATAAAGCAACTATGTTGCGCCTCCGTCATTTGTCCTTGGGATTGCTTGGTCGACGCTACTGTAGAAATGACTTTCGTTGTCTAATGCCTCCATCACCTGTTTGTTGATGATATCTGCTGTTTCGTTTTTGGGGCACACTATTGCTTTGTCTTGTAAAACTTCGGCACACGGTTGTTCCAATGTCTGATGATCATATATGAAGTCTATAAGCTGCTGTTTGCCTTCATCAGTTGGTGGAAAATAGTACTTTGCAGGCATTTGAACCCATGATGAATTTTCAGGGTCATTCGTGTCAGGCTCACCAAGGTTTCCATTTCCTATGTCTAACAACCATGAGGAAAATTGCCGCAATTCTTCATGCTGAACCGGTGTGCTTGAAGGTGAATGTACGCGCATATTCTGATGCAATGGAAAGATTCTGAAGTGTCACCAGAGGTGGGACTCAGAGATTGATGAACCGATAATATCATTTTTGGTACCCTTCTTCTTAACTGGTAGTGTTTGCCTGAAATCGCCACCAAGCATTATAGTTCTGTTGCCGAATACTTTGGCTGGAGCATCAAATATGTCCCTTAATGTGCGGTCCAGCGCTTCAAAGCACTTCCTATCATTCATAGGGGCTTCGTCCCAAATTATCAAATCTGTTTGTTTTAACAATGCTGAAAGCTGCGACCCTTTCTTGAAGCTGCACACCGACTCATCCGTTAGATTTAGAGGGAGTTTAAACCGCGAATGTGCTGTACGGCCAGATGGCAAAAGCAATGTTGCAATACCAGACGACGCAACGGCAAGGACAATCTTTCCTTCCTACCTGCGGCTTGTAATGATTGTTTTCCAAAGGAAGGTTTTTCTTGTACCTCCATGGCCATAGACAAAGATCATCTCTTGTTTGTCCTTGGCCACTGCTTCCATAATGATGTCGAATATCTGACGTTATTCGGCATTGAGTTTTGGGATAAGTATATGCGCTTCTTTTGCAAGTTCATTTCGGTTGTAGCTCCTTTCCTCCATAATGCTTCGGTTCCTTAAAATGTGCAACAAATCGTCAGGTGGCATAGATATACCAAAATCTGTCAGTGATTTACCATGATGTGCTAACGCTGTTTGAAGTTCGTATAAAATGCCCCCTTTAAGTTACAGCTCATCAACATATGCAAATTCCACGCCATGGATAACTGACAAAATTCTCGGGATGTCGTCAGACATGTGTTGCCAAAAAGAATTCCATAGGCTGGATGGGTTTCGGACGTCACAGAACACCAGGATCTGTGTAAACAATGCCCTCATTTCAGAGGAAGATCCTGATGCTGCAGCTTCCTGTAGAGCCACAAACCATTCGCCGTCATCTTCTAGCAAACCAAGCGCCTCTGCTGCAGCCCTGTTTTTTGGGTACGTGTAATTGTTAACAGTCCGAATTCCTGGGAAGGAAGTGCACCCCTTTTGATGACATAGTAACAACCGCTGATAAAATAGGTCCCCAGAACTTGGATGGACATATGTTAATCGACCTATTGATGGTTTATTTGTGTTTTTTCTTGGAAACCACTGCCTGTCTTTTTTGGACCAAACGAATTCTGAAGGGAATTGCAAGTACGTAAGATGTCTCCCGATCCCATATGACATGTTGAAAGTTAACCATTCAGTAAGAGTGGTTATGTGCGCCCAAGTATTTTCAACTACTGATTGAAGCTGATGGCCATTTCTGAATGTAATATGTTGCATGTTTTCAGCGTGGATGGTTAGTATCTGGACAGCTGGATCTCGGCTGTGTATATCGAAACCAAGGATGCGCCAACATTCCTCGTGAGGTCCAATGAAGCGTGCGTCCATAAAATTTTTGATTTCATCGATGACTATGCCACGATCGGCTGGAACAGATATGGAGGGTGCTGTTTGACAACCGTCTAGGCTTAACACATCACGCGGCCTAGTTACTCTGGCAACGATCCTATCGGTGCCCTTCGATATGTACTTGAATAGGTACTTGATCAACATACTCCATCCACAGCATTCTACGTTAATGTGTGCATAGAATGCCATAGACAGCATCCTATTGTAGGGCACCACATATCCATTGTCAAGGCGGACGTTATGCCTCACGCGATCAATATATCTGTCCCTCCGTCGATAATGCACGTAACCTTTGTCGTCAATGAATGTGTTTGAGCAGTAGTCTTTCGGAAAAGATTTTTTGCACGATGTTCTCCCTTGCATACACGGCGCATATGGAAAAGCTGGACCGCATGGACCATGAATCATGAATTCTGTCACAACTCTAAACCCTTCAGGATCAGTCAATCGGTTAGGCAATTCAGCAGACACACACCTATCTATGTCTTCGATCATCATTATCCTGGAGTTATCGCTATTCCACAAAAGAATATGGCAGTGCGGCAAACCTCTTTTCTGGAATTCTACGGTGTATAACACTGGAAATGTAAAATGCGTTCATTAGAATCCAAAGAAACATGCTTACATAAAATTATGTGAAACATATAATGCAAATATGAAGATGAATATATGAATCAACACTGAAAGCTAATTGTAGAACAAACAAACATCGTTACATAAAATGTAAAATGCGTTCATTAGAATCCAAAGAAACATGATTACATAAAATTATGTAAAACATATAATGCAAATATGAAGATGAATATATGAATCAACACTGAAAGTTAATTGTAGAACAAACAAACATCGTTACATAAACCTACTGACAACATACGCTCAGAATATGTAGATGAATCTATGGATTAGCACCGAAAATATGTTGAAACATAATTGTATCTGGACAAATGATGGTACCTGCAATGAGTGGCCCGAAAGGTTGGCGGTCTCTGACAAACTTTATAAGGTCATGTATCTTTCTTTCAAATACCCTATCAATTATGTCGGGATGATCCGCTGCTGTCAAGTGAGGGAACGCGTGCATGTACTGTTCAATTTCTGGCCATCTTACATTGCAGGTGAACGTCACAAAAAAGAGGGATTTCCATGCACTCTACATATAGCCAGTGCATCCAAGTAGTGACTATACATATAACGCGGACCCCCTGCAAAGGATGCTGGAAGTATTATTCTCGACCCAATGTCTGAACCCTCCCGGTCTCCCCTGGCAACAGCATCATAGACCCCTGCCAAATAGTCACCTCTAATATCGGACTGGTTCTTGCGTATGAAGTCCATCCTACTTTGTTCCATACAACAATATGCCATGACAACATATTGCTGGAAAAGTCGACCACCTCTTGTAATCAGACCATGTTTGTCAACCCTATCATGTATCTGGTAAGAATAATACTGATGCATTGTAACTTTTTTGTCCTCGTCAGTGCCCGTGGTTTCAGCGCCAACCAACTTCAATCCAGTGTGGTACCCTTGCTCTCCGTAAATGAACAATAGTGGCAAATGAAAGGCCATGTAGCACGGATGAAGTTTGTTAACCCTGTGAGGATCACCTGAATGTGACTCAATGATGATATCAAATTCAGATTTACTTAGTGGACCGTCTTCAAAACCTATAGCTCCAATGCAATCTGCAGTCGGAAGCTCATATTGTGGTGCACCAACCACATTATACAACCTCACCTTCAATGCCGGAACATCAACTTGCTGTAGCTTGTCCCTAGAAGACCTAAACAATTGGACCAGGGCATTGTGTTCGTCCAAGACATGTATCAACCCTTCAACTATATCCCTCCTTAGAGCACTTCTATTCCCATCACGATAATGGCTTAGCCTATTATCCACCTCATGGTCAGTATCGTATATGTAAAGCTGCAAAAAACGTGGGTCGTTACCTTCTTCTGGGCACAGCCTCCCAACACGATGATATAACTGCCCAGACACTTTGAAAACATATGGCCCTTGACCATTGTTGATAGCATCATCAATCGTTGCTCCTAACGATGTCATGGAAAACATTTGGTTGTATGCGCGTATATTGTTCAGGAAATGGTTGTCAGAATAAAGCTCCTTGACATATTCTGGATAGTCAATTGGCGTTATGAGCCTCACGCTGCCCCCTCTACAACACTTATTATACAATGGTCCTGAACGCCTTGTAGAAACGCTGAGCCTCTCTTCATACCAGAATCGAGCATGGCAATATCGGCAAACACACTGACATGGCTCAAAGGCTCTGTATTCGGACGGCGGGCCTGCAGAGTATCACATATCAGTTGGTTTTCAACTAAGCGTTAAAATATATGGACAGCCAATGTAAATCATATAATTAACATAAACAAAACATACGAACCACGTGATATGGATGATTGATCATGCGGACCTGCCGTTGGTATTTGTTCAAAAATAAAGTGAGCATTTCCCTGTCCCCCCGGACCAGATGAGGTAGCTGGTTCATTATTGATTCCAAATGCTATTGACATAAAGACAAATGATTAGTATGTGTATAAGGAGGAGGAGCTACCACAAATACTATCATGCGACCTACCATGACGCGAAGTATGTTGTTGCAAGGGACGAACAAACGACTCTGAAGACATAGCCGGAGCTGGCATCGCTGGTATTTGTCGAGAAATAGGCTGGTCACTCCCCAGAACCCTCGAAACGGATGAATTGCGTGCTTCATCATTTGTTCCAAATGTTGCTGACATAAACACAAATAATTAATCTGTGCATGAACCACACAATTAAACCTATTATATAAGGAGCCTTTTATAAAAATATCATTAAAATGCAACAAATACTGTTACACTACTCACCACGACGGGAAGCATTTTTCCGGAAGGAATGGACAGAGGACTCTGAAGACGTTTCTGGATTTGCCAGCCGAAGTGGACCCGTTGGAGCGGCGAATGAAAGTACATTCAACCCACCAAGCTCAGGTGGCTGCGGGTGAGGCATACGTATAGTCATTGTATCCAATGGAGCAGGACCTGTTTACAACAACAGCTTGTCATCATGAAACCAGCAATTACGAACGACATCTAACAGCAATGCGAGACCTGTACATACTAAAAAGGTCACAAAAAAAAATTTCGTCGCAAACCTTGAAATGGATGAGCACCAACCACTGAGGATAAGGGATCCACCCTATTCGATCTACCAGCGTCCACAGCCGCAGCAGCTGGAGAAGGAATTCGCTTGGGCCTTTTAGGAAGAGACTCCAAAGCATTGACCATTTCTAATTGTGTGATGACAAATTCCAACAATTAAGACATGTAAAGCATAGATAAAGAATGCTAATAATAACATGCATACATGGTGGCTACAATATGCACAAATAAATGTGTATCAGAAACAAACCTTCTACCGAGCATTTGCCCTGCCTGATAGACGTAGCACGTGATGACACAGACACCGAGCCAGGTTCACGCATCCTGACTGGAAGGTTATCTGCATCTAGCTTGTCACAGGCACTGTTTGTCGTAGGAAGAAGGACCTTGCCTGAACAAAAATCCAAAACCATGGGACCAGTTGGGGGAGCTGCATACAATAATATGAAAAAGGAGAAGCCATTAGTTGGTATACCAAATGTAAGAACCTGGTTACGTCAAAAAACAGTATGCAAGAAAAAAGGAATTGTAACGTACCCCCACGTGGAGTTGGCCACGACAATGGTTCTACCAAAGGCACTGAAGCTTTAACAGACACAGACGACAGCGATGCAGTTCTGTCTTCATACGTTGGAACCATAGCTACATCCATAGCCAAAGACTGTCGCCGGCCATGAACCCCCTGACGTTTTGGTCTCCCCCCTGTTACGGGCACGTGCAGCTGGTGTGACATAACCACCGCGACCAGTGGGCAGAAAAGAGGTGCACCCCGTCCCATAATACTGGTCACCAGCTGGCAAAGGACACTCAGAAACCACATGGCGCAACCCTGAGGCAGAAGGACCTATGACAGCGTCACGAACCTGCACATGCAAACGAGATTAACACACATTTTGAAAGACCCACAATAACGAAAACATAGCAGCAGGCATAAAAAAACTTACCCCAATAACATCAACACCATTGGATTCATCAGCCGCAAATGACGTAGGTATTTGTTTTTTCATATACTTTTGAATATAACCTGCATCGTTGTCACGAAACTTCCTTTTCAATGAAGAAGCATGTGCATTCTCACATACGGTAGCGGATAACGCCTTTGGAACGTGTGGATGATCAGCCACCACGCGATTACGCTGGACTAACGGGGTCACCGAATACCCCATCAGCAACCGAGCGTGTCAAAAGAGGTGTCGAACTCCCAGAACCCCGAACAACCGCATCAGCAACGAAACCACAACCACCAAATGATCGAGCACAGTTGTCGGACATAATTTTAGGGTCGGTGACGATAGGATAATTTTTTTTTGTGCTTTGCATGCGTAACGTGGAGAAAGAATATGGAGCAACTTACCAGAGCATAACAAAAAACAGATAGGTACAAATATGGAAAATCTATGGCGAAATAATATTCGGATACCGATAAGAAAGAAAAGCAAATAAGTTAGCAGGTTCATAGCGGTAAAAACCAAACATCATGACATGCAAGTTTGGAAAACAGGAAAACAAAGGCAAACTAAAACTAAGATGCAGGAAACACACAAACCAACACAAAGTATAAGCAACAAATCTGGCATGCACATACCGTAGGCACCATTAGAACATAAACAATAACATAAACCTGACGACTTGGAATAACCTCATCGTATTAGGTCACCAACACACAACCTCATGCAAACAAACACATGAACATTATAAAGAAGACAACAACTAACACAGCACATGCAGATTCAACCAGATCTGGAGAAAACCTACCTACCAGTTGTACGTGTCGGTTGCTTCTGGAAGAAGAAAGCAGGAATGAGAATGCGAATAGTTACTGAAGAAAGGATAAGACTCACCCACAGGCCCAAAAGACACACAACCAACTACTCGAGCCCCAGAAACAACGCCAACCCAATAAATGCAACCATGGAATGGGCCTTCTTATTTAACTTTCCGTAAAGTATCCCTTAAAATATAGGCAAAAACCAAAAGGCAGGAAAAAATAAAAACCAAGGGGTCTACCAGATGTCAACCTGAGATTGGCAAAAACCCATTTAAAAAGTAATATATCCGTTGGAGAGCAGATGTGAGCATTCGATTGGAAGAAACCTATTTAAATAGTAATATCGCAGGCGGTACTTCCTCCCACGTCCTCACGCTATTATATATAAAGAGAATAGACGACTATTCAGATTTTGATGTTTATAAATTTCAAAAACGATGTTTTGTATTGCCCCTCTTATTCGAGTTAACCCGACTAATATATGTTATCCAGGTCGTGTTATTCGAGTCTGGTTAGTTTAAATGGGTTGGTTTGGTTTTGGTTTTACCACTATGTACCCGACCTTAATTAACGTGGATTGAACAAACCAATAGCCCCGAAAACCAAACTGATTTACGCCTTTAAGTTAACTCTTAAAGTATTTTAGATTTCATTTCATTTTGCAATAGACAACAAACGTATAGTAAGTATTTTAGTTTAAATGGGTTTGGTATGGTTTTGGTTTTGCCACTACGTACCCGACCTTAATTAACTTGGATTGAACAAACCAATAGACCCGAAAACCAAACTGATTTACGCCTTTAATTTTAACTCCCAAAGTATTTTAGATTTCATTTCATTTTGCAATAGACAACAAACATATAGTAAGTTCCATTTTACTTGAATAGATTGTACTCGCACAATGCGATGACGAGAACATATGTTTTTTTGGTGTATGTGTATTTAACATTCTAAATAAACGTAAGATCAAAAAATAAATTAATTAACATAAATTGCTATAAGTGAGCATATGACACGATGATGAGGACTTGATTGAAGAGCTAGCAGAGGAGTACATGGAGAACATAGAGCATGTCAAGAAGGCTCAACGGAAGAAAACGTAGATATTGCGCCGTAGGTCTAAAGCCTTACCTACGTCGTAGCTGATGTGCCATTTCATCCTGCTTTTAATATTTATAAAACTTAGACAACTTAGGATAAACACATACTTACGGGCAGAGAACCCGATCAGATGTAGTAAAGCCTTAGGTAAATCCGATTATCGTCCCAAGAGAGATGTGACCTTGAAAGAACTAAGATGATTAGAAATGATATTTATAATATAAGATTGTGATAATTCATCGATATGCTATAATTATTCCAAACACACATATATCAAAATTTTAGGATAAAGAGAAAGATAAGCGAAGCTTAATGAAGAATGCAAATATGAATTGATTCTTGATATAAAGGTTCAATATAGTGGTTAATTATCACCATACTCCTTTGGTCAGTTCGTCATGACCTATGGTTCTTAGATTCCTCACCAAGATGAACAGGTCACCCGGGATCATTTGACAACCTAATAGCAGTCATTAAGGTCCAAATCTACTAGATCTAGTATGTGGAAACCCGGCCGTTAGGAACTTAGATTTCCCTTAACCTCTTAAATACCTCCACTTGATAGGTGATCATTTGGTCAGTTCGCACATAAAGAGTGGTTGTACTATGGCCAATTCCTTCCATACTTCGCAACCTATTAGACTGAGGTCAGTTGGTCATATATCCCAGCCCTCTAGATACTAACAAGCTTATAATATTACCAAGACTAGCGATCTATGATAAGACTAGTAAATGTCTATAAAGAAATAAAGAGAAGATCAATAACATAAATGTAAACTTCAATTAATAAGATAAATTCATAGTATAAGTCCTAGAAAAATATAAAAGGAATTCAAACTCGAATACAACAGAAATCGTAGACGAGAACTTCGTTATTCAATGCTCCTAAACCATGCTTCTTCTTCTGTGTTTGATCTCCCCAAACCCTAGAAGGTTTGGGAAAGGAGAGATGATTAAAACTGATGAAATCTTCGACTATTTATAGGCTCAGATACTAGTTAAGGCGTAACATTTATTAAGTAGTTACGCCGTAACTCTTCAAATCTTGTGCTTATCCATGGTTACAGCGTAACCTGAGCTGGGGGTTACGCCGTAGTCTTCGTAAATCATATGCATTTCTTTCGTTACGGCGTAACCTGAGCTGAGGGTTACGCCGTATCTCTTGTCAAGTAAGCTGCATAATGTTCAGTAGTCATGTTACGGCGTAATTATATTCCTTTGTTACGCCGTAATCTTCATAATCATTATTACGCCGTAACTTCATCACTTGGCTACGTCGTAGTTGAGAGAAACGTCATCCTTTGGGCTCGGAAATGTCCAATTGGTGCTTCCTTGCATGAAATATGTCCTGAAATGAAATAATAAGGAATAAGGATGTTTTCACTAATATTTTACTCATAATACGATGATAAAGGGGGAAATTAACCCTTAGAATATCAGGATAATTTGATGTTATCAGTAGCCAGCCACTGTATAGTTTTAGTTTGTGTTGAGATCCATATACGACGTATAAGGACTCTAGTATTTACGTAGTATATGCTCTCGTTAAATTTTATGTTTTTAGTTTTTTTTTGGTTTACGTCGTTACAAAGTGTATTCTTACGTCGTATATGTGTCGCAATATGCTTCTTATTTTTAAGTTTTAAGATTGGTTCTAGAAGAATTTGGTTAACTTTTTCCCCAAGTTTGGCAACCATATTAATATAGGGCTTGGGTTTACTGTGGAGACATTCATTAATCAATAAAATTCGTGACTTTTTGGCCTTAAATCCTTTGTGATTTATTTAAACCCTTGTTAGGGTTTGTTTGCACGCTTCCATTCTACGTTTGTTGGCATCAAAGACACATTTAATCCTGGTGGTAATTGCTTTAGAAGGTTCTACGTCAATCAAACATATAGCGCTTGTTAGTATCCTAGAAGGTGAACATTGTAGAAGATCCAAAAACCCGTACCGCTGATGGGGTGCAGTCGACCGAAGACATGGATCGTGCGATCAATGATTTCACAACTAAATTCACAAGTATGTTCACTGTTCTAAAAGAAATCTGGTCCGCGATCGGGGGTGGTAGTGGTAATCATCCAAATCGTGAGGGTAACGAACGTGGTAACCTTAGATTTCGTCCTAATGAAGGTTTCTTTGGAAATCATGCGCTTAACCAACCTCCTCAACGAGTTTGGATACATGAGGACGTTATGTCTTCAGATGAGGAAGGAGAAGACGAAGTTTATGAGGAGTTTGGTGAAGGTTTAAGGGGAGGCGACCCAAGACGTAGGGCTATGGTTGGTGAGCGACAAGGTTATCGGGTCAAGGTCGAGATTCCCAACTTTGTTGGAAATCTTGACACTAAAGCGGTGCTAGATTGATTATATGAGGTTGATAAGTTCTTTGACATCATCGATTTTCCTGAAGAAGATCAAGTGGAGATCGTGACTTATAAGTTACGTGAAGTTGTAGGAGCTTGGTGGCAATGTGAATAAGATAACCGTAGGGTACACGGTAAGCGACCCGTGGGTACTTGGATGAGAATGAAGAGGATGATTTAAGGTATGTTTTTACCCCCAAATATTAAGAATATTTTGTACCTACAATACCATAATTGTGTTCAATGAAAGAGAACCATGGTCGAATATACGGGTGAGTTTTTGAGGTTGCAAACTCATTGTAACATGAGTGAGACGGATGAACAAACTGCGGCTTGATATATAAGTGGTCTAAATTCTTCGATTCAAGAGACGTTGAGTTTGATTTCAATTTGGTCAGTGGATCAAGGTCAGTTCTGACACTTGTTAGAATCTTGTGAGTACGAGGATAAGTAGGAACAATTTGTAAGAGAAAATAATATTTTCCTAAATAAATAAATAGTAGCGGCATTCATTTTCCATGCTAAAAAAAAGATGGATTTATTAATGTAGACTTATCGGTTCGGTTTCGCTATTATATATATTTTTATATTTATATTTATGTGTTCAAAACTATACCACTTTTTATTTATTTATTTATTTATAAATATCTGCTCTTTGCCTATCAAAAGGAATCAAAACTCAAGTCTATCATCAAATTTGATCATATTATGCTCATTTAAATAGTTTGTTTAAATATTTTGTATGCGAAAACCTTTAATGAGCGATGGTTTAATGAAATAACTGAGTTTTACTTAATACCTATGTATCTACTAGAGTCGATAAAAAGAATTGTATGTACTATCGCTCGTTTAATGTCTTTATGTCCACGAGCAACTTTATTCTTTTTACGAACATGTATGGACAAGAAAGTTTGTTTGCGTTAATGTCCGTGTTCGCTTGTGTGGTTAAGCTAAAATGATACCTGTACGTACATTCGATTCGTTTACATTTATATCTATATCGATTCAAAGTTCAAATGATTAGCTCGAGTAATTTTCAATGAAACGACCGAATAAGGAAGTAGCTTTAGTTATGGAACCCATTAGTGTCTTAACATCATGTTGTTTAACCCTATGTATATAAACAAATAAAGTACTTTTCATTATTCTTAAATACAAAAATAAATTTAAAACCCTAATCCCAAACACCAAACACCAAACACCAAACATGGTCCTGCAAGGGGACAGTACGGAGATTTTACACATGATCATATGTTCTTTTTGTATTTTTGTGGTTCCATTACCTTTGTTGTTGTTTCTCATTTTTGGGCTGAGTATTATTTGGATCCCAATGGGCACATTTGTTTGTTTTTGTATAATGAAGGTTCACCAATTCATAGTAACTTAGATCATCTAGTAAGATTAAATATAAATTATTTTCTTTCATAACTAAAGGAGCTCTTTTGATATTGCGTTTTATCGAGACGACTTTAACCCTATTTATATTACATGGCTGGCGTGTTCATCCCAAAGTTTTATACTAGCATGTTACCGCATAATGCGGCGGCAAAGAATATGTGATTAAATTTTTCGACGAAAGATACTTCCCGTTGTACTCTTTCATGACGAATGTTGAAAATATTTTGGCGATATTAAGTACTAACTTTTATCGTATGTCATTGTTTGAGTTCACTCACCATTTTAACTTAACGATCATGTGAGTTTGCAAGATTATTTTTTTCTCACCATTTTAAAGTAATGCAAAAAGTTAAAAATGGTTTGTATTTGGAGAGGAAATGAGTGTTGACATAATTAATAAATGGTAATATTGTTTTACTTTTTGAATGACATAACAACATTAAGTTATTTTGATAATATTGTAATTGAATTTTTCAACATTT
Organism: Chrysanthemum seticuspe; assembly: GCA_019973895.1. NCBI lineage: Eukaryota > Viridiplantae > Streptophyta > Magnoliopsida > Asterales > Asteraceae > Chrysanthemum > Chrysanthemum seticuspe. The sequence continues at coordinate 271,369,894 of BPTQ01000001.1, forward strand.
AATTTAGGATTTACACGTAACTAGTCGAGTACCCATGCATAGCAACGGAATATTATAATGGAAAATAGTTATAATTATGATATTTTGATTAGGTGTTTCATGTAACGTTTATACATAAAACGTAAAATAATTAAATTATGATTGAAAAAGTTGTAACATGCGGTGATACAGCTCAAAGAACAATTATTAAAATGTACCAAAGAACGTATAATATATATAGCGAAACTGAAATTGAACATTAAAGCAATTTTGAAATAAATAACAAGAAAACGCAATAAATAAAATACTACAATACCTAGCCTCATTTGGTTAGAAACTTATTCAACAATAATATCAACATTTTTTGGATCACTCACTTTTAGCAAATAAAGAAGTTATAATTTATATAGTAGAGAGAATGGATTTTCAAAAACTAATAATCTTGTCGTTAATTGAAAACAAAGTCTCTTTTTTTAAATACAAACATTTACAAAAAGTTGTCAGACAATTTAAAAGTTGTTAAATTGTTGTTCTAAAAACGCCGTTAAACGAATTTAGCCCGAAAAAGGTGGTCAAAGGGTGTTAACATTGCAAGAATGTGGTTTAGGACATGATAGCTATTTACATTTGAAGCAGGGATGTTTATGGTAATGGACCAAATTAGAACCGAAATTGGAAGAATAGAGAATTAAAAATAAGGAAAAAGTGAAACTGAGAACCATCTCAATGTATTTGATTTGGTTTCAGTACGATACTCAGTTCTGGTACTAAAATCTTCGGTTCTTCTCGACGAGTACCATAGTGTTTATAAAATTTATTTTTTTAGTTGTTGATCACTAGTAAAGGATATACTAAACACTATGAACACACACAAAAATGTCTCTAATAATGCAAATCATTTTAATAAGTCCAATTGTTCAAAATAACATAAATAAATACACAATAAACAAAAAAAATAAAAATAATAATAAGTATATAATTGTTCAAAAGTATTAAGAACACACATGCTTTCTCCGAAACTCAAAAAACGCTTAATGCTTCATCACTTGGATCCCTTTATAACTTCATACCGCTTCTTCCATCTCTTTAACAATCTCGTCATCATTCAAAAAATATTTTATTTTATCTACATTTATTGTAACGTGGTATCCAATCATAGACGGAGGATTATAAGGGCAAGGTGGGGTCATCCCCCCCCCCCCCCCCCCCCCCCCAATTTTTTGTGTTATTAGTATATGCTTTTGTGTTATAGGCCCTCTAAAATTTAAGAATTGGTATTATTACCCCTACTAAATATTTGAAAACTAATTTTACAACAAATATACCACTAACTTACTCCTCTTTTATTATTATTTTTTTTTTCACTTGTAGCATCGATGCATGCTTACGAAAACTACATCTATGTCACAATGAAGCCCCCCCCCCCCCCCCCCCCCCCTGAATATTTGGTTCAAGCTCCGTCACTGTATCCAATCAATTATGATCATAATTCTAATATACGAAGAACCGTACAATAATTCTAATATACAATTTGGTTGTTAATCGGTACCGGTACGGTTTTATGTTCTTTTGGTTCTCGGTTTTTATGAATACTCCTAATTTGAAGGCATATTAAAGTTATTTTCTTTTTTAATGTAGTAGAGATATAAATATCTAATACATTTGTGGAAATTGAACATCATTTGTGATTTTAGTGAGATATTTAATGGACGTGTCTTAGGAAAAAGAGTTGGATGTGACAAATTTGATCATATCAACTATGGTATGTTGCCTGGTTTGAGTATTCTATTTACAAAAGTGCATATGTTGAAGGCCCCACCTTATCATTATGCCTCATTTTATCGGAGTAGCATTTTGGTAGAATTGACACTTGCGTCATTTTAGAATTTGAACATCAAAACTGTCTACATTGTTTGTTTTCCTACCAATCCTACGTTACTGCTTGTTTGAACATTTTCATTTATATTCCTTTTTAGTTTTCAACAACCAACGGATTACTAGGGGTGTCAATTATCGACACGAGACTTGATAAACGACACGAATTCGACACGAAGTTAAACAGATTTGGGTTGAGCATAAACAGGTTTGGGTCAAAAACAGGTCAACCCGTATAACCTGTTTAATAAACGGGTCGTGTTTGGGTTGAGTATGTATTAAACAGGTCAACTTGTGAACCCGTTTAAGTATATAAGATTTTAAAAATAAAATATATAACCTGGTTTTTTGTTGGATGTAGATTAAATATATTTTGTTATTTAGTTAGTATGAGTGAATTATAATTTTATACATTAAATATCATGAAAATTGACGCTTATAATTCAGAAAATTGTCGCATAATTATTTGTATGTTATTCTTATCATATTTTAGATCTTTATATCATTTTTAGCATTTAAACTAGTTAAATCGACAAATCACCAGCTTTATTCACTGTTTGACATATTTACTTAAATGGGTTAAACGGGTCACAAATGGGTTATACGTATTATGCAGGTGTGGGTTAGGGTTGAGTTTCTTGACACGATTAATAAATGGGTCGTGTTTGGGTAAAGGTTATATTAACCCGCCAACACGCGAACCCGAATAGGTTAACAAGAACACGACTCGATTGTCACCCCGACTGATTACATCTAAGTACAATACAAAATTGTTTTGATATCATTTATACGTCAGGCACGGAGCAATAACAAAATATGATCGGGTGCACAAAATCTTTTGAACCGTAGTACTGGAAACATATTTCGAATGACCGGGTGCATTTAAGATGCATTTAGAAAAAATTGTTGTTTTTTTTCAAAAATTAACACGATATCGAAAAAAATCTATGGGGTTTTCGGACACCCGCGAAAACCCCTTAGCTCCGTCCCTGCGTATATTGATGACAATGATTTTGGTTATTTAATAACCTGAATTCAAGCTCTACGGTCTCCATGGTTTATTTAGAGGAGGTGATTTGCACACTCCATCAATTGATTTGCATACTCAAAATATTTGTCTTTTGATATTTATACCCCTACATCATTTAGTGGAGTGTGCAAATCAAGACACAAATATTAAAGATATAAATGTCATGTCACAAAGATTTTGAATGTTACAAATCAATTGATGTAGTGTGCAAATCACATCCCTTTATTTAGTAGTTAAGTGGCAATATCAGTTCTTAAGAGGGCGTGTAAGTGCCAACTCTTCTTAAAAGACAAGATTTTTGTTTGCCGCAATACTTTGAATCTTCAACTAAGTATTTGAATTCCTAATTAATGCCTCTTTTGATGATTTGAGTTCCATTTCTTATGCGAGAAACATCAATGTGCAGTTTCGAGATAATTTATGTTAAAAAAAAAATTGTTGTTGCTTTCATTCCTCTTCGGGTGGTTTGTTTATCTTTATTTAGCTATTGAGGTCAAGGTCCATGACTCGCTTTTGCTTTCTTCACTCGATTAGCTTGTAGCTTTACTAGCTTTCTGTTAGACGTTGAAGCTCGATATCTTATGTATGTACGCGTAAATTCTGTATATTGTATGTCAACATTCATGTTATATTATACCTTATCAACTAGATATGGACTCATGATTTCTTATAAGGTGTACTGAGTACTAAAGCTTCACCATAAGAAATCTATTAGCTAAAATGAGGGTGGGGTGTTACACATAATAAGAAAAAACATATTTTAAAAACAATTTATACTCTGTGATTTAAAATCGGGTATGGCCTATGCCACACGTGCCGGCTCCCAAACAGGTCCCTCCCTCATTGTAGCTAAAGTTTTTTTACATTCTTTACAAACAACGCAATAACAGAACTCAAATGATCACAAGTCAAGTATAGTTATAAAACAAGACGTTTGAAATTAAATGACCATCTTCAAGACTAAATTAAGCACGACTATACGTACATTAATACAACCATATTTTTATTTAGTGACATGTTGAATGTATAAATTGGGATAGAAAGACATACTTGACTGATATATAAATTAAGATTTAGTGACGCGTTATTTCAGATAATTGGAATCCACAATGAGAGGTACGAGAAAAGTGTAGAATCAAAAAAAAAAAAAAAAAAATTTATCTTTTGGTTTAATCCTAGACTCCTAGTGTTCTAGTAGTTGATGTCTGTCTGCCATTAAAAGGTTCATAATCCTACACTTCTCTGTGATTTAATGCTTAGTGAATGTGTTTTGATATAACACTAAACTTGTAAGAAGATCACATTCATGCGTAACAGAAATAGGTTTATAAAAGAACAAAATTTATTAGTTGGTGATTTGCATAACATGTTACATATAAGGTTTAAATGCCTATAAAAAGCTTAACGATTTACTGCATTACACACCTCAAATTAATGCTATCCGGGAACCTGATTTATCAGAATCCCAATAAAAGATCTTGTTTATTTATAAACTTGCATTTAATTCAATGCTACTAATACATTTATTACAATGATTTGTTACAACGAGTTATGAATTATAGGCGACCAATTAAATAACCTATGGCACTCGTATATTAAATGCTACGTAGAACATACGAAAATAGTTACCGCCAAATCGTCAATTGTACCCTTGAAATTAAATAGTGTTTTGGATGACACCCTTGCATATTTAATGCTAAAATATTATACATTTCCCTTTTTCTTTTTATTATTATACATTTATACTTAAGAAATAAACTGGATACATGACTCACTTAGATAGAAAAGTTATGCTACCTTTTCTCAATTTTTTATATCACACGAACAAAATATTTTGTTGGTTATTTTCATACAGTAACCAATCAAAACTAGTTTTACCTAGTAATCCGAAACTAGCATTTCAGGAGAAAAAAAAATGTGTTGCCCTCTTAATAAGACAAAAAAATAGGGTGACTTAGATAAATTGGGCTAACAAAACAGCGAGTTTCATTTTTATAAATAGCGTTAGCTAGCACCATTAACATACTTTATATATTTTTCATAGGAGCATAAATTATTGAAAAGAACGAGTCATTAAAATATCAAATTTGTAACTCTTCGGGTCATAAATTCAACACCAACTTAGAGCTTGAGTTACTCTAGTAGGTGTGTTTGTTTTTTGAAAAAAAATCTTACTAACCCTCTTACTCTTACCAGTAAGAGGAGGACAGACGTTTTGCTTGTTTGTTTTTTTTCTTTTGAGTAAGACCCAGTTAGACATATAACATCTTACTCAGTAAGAGGTGGAAGACTTGTCTTACTGCCTCTTACTCGTTTTGTAAACTTTATATAATATATTTGATTGTTTATTAACTATGTTATATTTATGATAAAAAGTCTTGTTTCGTATTTACATAAGTTACTTATTATCGCATTGCGTTGGTTTAATAAACAAATTGCAAAAACGAGCACTTAAAATCATTCGGACAATTATACAAAAACAAATAACATTCTTTCGTTCAGATTTAGACTTTCTAGCCATCTCTTACCAGTAAGATGTAGTAGTCAGATTCAGACCCAAAACATCTTAATGAAACAAACACACCCTAAATATACTAATTTAGTCATAGATGGATACCTGACCAAGACCAAGGGTTGAGAAATAACTAAACCGCCATATTAAAATATCCCCCTCCAAGGACGCTTCTTTGTTTTCGGTGACCTTAAGCAATAACAACAAAGATGTCTTATTACACTTGTAAGGTAAAGAGAAATTGCATATACAATTGAATTATATGACTCATATATTTAATATTATACGTATTTAAGTACATAACTAATAAAAATGTGGCCCTTTTACATGAAGACCTTACGTGATCTCATCTATTACACATCCTTCCGAGACCCCTCTGTCCTCTCATGCACGTTTACTCAAAAGTGCCATGCCTTTATTTTGGAACCACGTACAAATAGACCATCATCTTGTGTCATGTTTCTTTTCCTATTTGATTGTACTTTGGTATATGGAATGAAAGAACCATAAAAGATAATTGCTGCAAAACCACTAGCTTCCTTATATATTTGTTAGGGTGCGTTTGGTATGCTGTCATGAATCACAATCGGTATGAGTTTGATATAAGGGTACAATAGGAATGGATATATGCTAAAATATCAATTTCAATATTGTTGTTTGGTTTTATAATTAGAATTGGGTATCAAAGTAATGGGACCCACTCATATTTGAAGTGTTCCATCACAATTTTTATGGTAATAACAAAAAAAATAATAATGGACCCACATCTTGGAATGAAAACTCCATTCCCCACCCTTTTAGCACCTTTCAACTATGTCACATATTCATCATTGATTTCTATTTCATATTCCAACATACATTAAACAAACAACATTATTCGGAATGAAAGTATTCCTTCATTCCGATCAATGCATACCAAACGCACCCTTAGTATTATTAATAGTCTTAGGAAACCGGTCATCTCAAATCAATTCTATCGATGGTGTTTACCTTGAGATTAGCTAACTCGGTTAACTTCTATTATTTAGGAACCGCGTGAACCTTTGGGACAAGGCTCGTGTTATAGCCAAACTCGACCCATTCGCGTTACCCAATGCCCCACACATTATGATTTATGAAGACCAATGAAATTAAACAAAAGACCAAGTCCTTAGGATGAACATGACTACTACTACTTCATATATTTACTGTCACATGCATCAAACAACTCCACGTTAGAAGCGATATGCTGCATGCATGAGTTTAGGATTATAATATGGAGCACTAATACTTCCATCCATCGGCCATGATGGGAAGTTTGTTCTTAAAGTTACGGTATATGCTTTTGTTTTCTGCATCGCTTAAGTTGTAAGCTTGTATATGAATGATATAAAGAGAAGAAAATTGTTTCAAGTCGTCTTTGTTCTGGTTACTTGTACTCATTAGCTTATTATTCTTGAAGATAATCATCTCAAATCAATCTTTCATCAATGGTGTTTTCACTGCTTTGTAATATGCCTTTACCACCGAACCTATCAACACTCAAAAAGTCAATGGAAACCATAACCGACAACATCTCCAAACTCGTTGCATCCCAAACCGCTTTCACTTCCCAACTCGACATTATCATCAAACATCAAGCTAGCTGAGGAAAACTTCACAACCGGACATGTTCGGTTCTCACCCTCAAACAAAACCGTTGCACTAACTTTAGAGCGCCTTTCACCCACAGAGATCCAAGCTAGTTGCAACTTAGAACTTTGTGTCCGATGCTCGAAACATTTCATCCCAGTCACAAATGCATACAAGCCAAGTAGACGGTTACTTAATTAATATTACATGCATATTTGATGATTTCTAGTTTTCATATTCCTCGTCATTTAAAACAAGGATGGGGCATCCTCTCAAGTTGTTATACACAATTTGAGTCAAGTTGGACAATTACTAGCCATTGATCAAAATCCAGTAATTTATACTCAACTTTTGATTTAGACCATTGGATTTTGATCAATTGCTAGTGATTGTCCAACTTGACTCAAATTGTGTATTACAACTTGAGATGATCTTCATCTTTAAAACAAAAGAAAAAAGAGAGCATATTCCTATATTTAGTTTCTTCTTCCTAATTAGAGATTGGAATAACATCACTTGTTTCCTTTCCTGTTTAATTGTACTGTAGAGTTAAATTCATCTAATAGGAAATGACTTTTTCAAATATTCGCTTAAAGGGTTGGGTATGGTGTCACCCAACCCGTGCCACTTTGACGTGTCACCCAAACTGGTGGCGCTAGTCAAACGCCACCATACTGGAAGTGCGTTGCGCGAGTGACTTAGCCAGTTAAATTCAACATTGGCGTGAGAGGGGAACTTTAGGTGGCCACCTCGGAGTCGGTCTTCAGAATGTGTGGAGTCACTACAACAAAATAGTTGATTTTTCACATTTATTAAGGCATGTGTTCACACTTTATAGTGTGTAGAGTTGAAAAGTTCCCACTTAGCTTGTGTGAACCAATTGGGTGTAGCGAATAATTTCACACTTGTAAGTGTGAAGATTTATAACAAAGTTCACACTTTTAAGGGTGAAGATTTAGAAACAATATGATTTAAAAACAACTTCTCACACTTTTAAGTGTGAATAATTTTTGTACACTAATAAGTGTGAATATGTTAAAAGAAAAGTTCACGGATTTGAAAGTGCGAAGAAAAAAGTGTGAGCAAGTGACCAGTTTGTTGTAGTGAGTGTTGGGTAACTCGTATGGGTTGGGTTTGGTTACTATCTAGACTCATTAATACCCCACTATAAAACCAGCCTTGTCCACAAGGTTCACGCGGTTCCTAAACAATAGATATTAATTGAGTTAGCTAATCTCAATGAAAACACCATTGATAGACTATTAATAAACTAACTACTAGTAAACTAGGAAGCTAATGGTTTTGCAACAATTAACTATCTTTAATGATTCTTCCATTCCATAAAACAAACACAAGTTATGCAATCATAATATTCAGGAGGAAGAAAATAAACTTGCACGAGTATTTGAGATGGTGGCTTAGTTATTTCTTATAATTAACCCTTGCTCTTGGTCAGGTATCTATCGCTATGACTAAAAAATAGTAGTAATATTTACTAGAGTAACTCGAGTACTCTAAGTTAATGTGAAATTTATGACTCTAAAATTTACTAGTGTGGCTCGAGCTCTAACATAAGCAGGGGTGGACTTAGGGGGTTTCGGGAGGTTCATGGAAACTCGATTGATGTTTATCACATAGTGTGAATTTTCGTTAAAAATCTAATTTCTACGCAATGAACCTAGTCCTGAAATTTTGTGTCACACAAATACATGCATGTCTTGTTGAGTTAATCCAATAATATGTCAAAAGAAATACATATCTTTTTAATTTGTTGACAATTTTTTTAAAGAAAAGCATTGTTGACCAATTTCAATGAAACCATACATTTTACTTCAATTTATTTTCTTTATACATGCATGTCAATTTTTTATACTCCCTCCGTCTCATATTTATTGTCCATATTTCCTTTTATGGATGTCTCAAATTAATTGTCCACTTTTCATTTTTAGTAAGAAAAAGAGAATTTAGTAGAGGAATATTCTATTTAAGTGGTTGAGAATTATAGTGATCTCACTTTTATTAAACTTTGTAATTCTTATCCCCTGACAATAATTTTGAGACGGAGGGAGTATGATTTGGTCAAAGTTCGAGTCTTTTGACTATTGGCCATCAAAAAGCTTTGACTTTGTTTGGCTATGGAGGCTGGTGGGGCCCAGGAGAACATTCTCTTGTATGGTTGATTTCTTGTAGAGAACTTTCAAAAGAATCATTGGTTTATATTATTGTAAAGTGTTTATGCTTTTATTATAGTAAGAAAAAATATAGAGTGAATTACCCTAATTAGAGTGAATTACCCTTGTGAGGAATAACAGTATATATATTTACATAAGAAGTAAATTTCAGTCAAAATGTTGTATATGGGTCATGGAAGCATGATTTTGGATTCAAGTGTCCTGCCATTTGTAACTTTGTCTGTCATCAAGGTCGACGGTTTTGATCTGTTGTATACTTCAGTGCGATACTTATATACACCCATTTAAAAACTTCAATTGCATAGAAAACAGTTATCGATCCACTTTGAAGGAATCTCCCTTATTCTAGGCAAGAACACAATCATATTTGATATGCGTTAAAATTTTCCTTAACTAAACTATGCTATATATTTTGTTTCATTCCAGGTTAAATAATGTCAAAAAGAGTTAAAGGGGTTGCTATTGGTATCGATCTTGGAACAACATACTCATGTGCAGCTGTCTGGTTTGACAACAAAAATCGAGTGGAGATTATTCCAAATGAACAAGGAAACAAGATCACTCCTTCTTGTATAGCTTTCACTGATACAGAGTTATTAGTGGGCGAGGGTGCAAAAAATCAGATCGCTAGGAACCCTACTAACACTGTGTTTGGCAAGTTTATCTAGCAAACTATTTCGTAATTCATCTAGGGTTGACTCATTTTGTTGCTAACAATAATAGTACATATTTACAGAAGGATATAGACTTGTGGCCTTTCAAGGTAGTTAAGGGGCCTAAGAAGGAGCCAGTTTTTGTAGTTGAGTACAAGGGTCAACATAAACACTTTTCTCCAGAAGAAATATCTGCCATGGTTCTCCAGAAGATGAAACAGGATGCTGAAGATTATATCGGAAGAGAGGTAACAGATGTTGTGATCACTGTTCCTGCTTATTTTAATAACCAACAACGAGAAGCAACAAAGAAAGATGGGGCCCTTGCAGGCTTTAAAGTCTTGTGTCTGTTAAATGAGCCTACAACTGTTGCAATTGCATATGGTGTCGACAATATGGCTGATAAATATTGGCGTAAGAAGAAGAATGTTTTGGTCTTTGATTTAGGTGGAGGAACTTTTGATGTGTCTTTTTTGGAAATCATTAAAGCAAGTGCCATCAATGTCAAAGCAATTGGGGGAGACACTCATTTAGGTGGTGAAGATTTCGACAAGACACTCGTTACTACTGCATAGATGAATTTAAGAGAAAACGCGGGGAGGTTGACATAAGAGGGAATGGTAGAGCAATGGCGAGGTTAAAAGTTTCTTGTGAGAAAGCGAAGAGGGATTTGTTCTCAACCAGTCTAACTTCAATTGAAATTGACTGCTTATATAATGGCATTGACTTTTCGACGAAAATCAGCCGAGTCAAATTTGAGGCACTAAACTCAGTTTACTTCGAGAAATGTAGTAAACTTGTAGAACAATGTTTGATTGGAGGGAAAATGAAGAAGGAGGATGTGAATGAAGTGGTTGTTGTTGGGGGATCAACTAGAATTCCAAAGGTACGACGAATGGTGGAGGAAATTTTCGAAGGGAAGACAATTTACAAGAACATGAATGGTGATGAGGCTGTTGCATTTGGTGCTGCGATCATGGCTACAAGTATAAGTGGAACGAATCATAAATCATTACAGGGTATTGTGTTACGTGATGTCACTCCACACTCGTTGGGAATTGACATCCAACAGCCAAACGGTGAAAAAGGTATCATGCATGTACTTATTCCCAGGAACACATCCATACCGGTAATCAAGAAACATATGTTTTATTCATGTTTGAACTCAACAAGGGGAGATATCTCGGTGTACCTAGGTGAGAATGTCAAGGTTAAAGAAAACATATTTCTTGACAAGTTTACCCTCATTGGCCTTAAGCTAGATCCTGATGGACATTCAGACGTTGAGGTTTGCTTCAGTATAGATGTTAACGGAATCCTTCTAGTCTCTACAAGGGAAATATCCACTGGTCAGGCAAAATCAATTACAATTACTCAAATCTGACCATGTCGCGTTATTCATATAACTTATATGTGTGGATGGACAGTTAATTTGCATTTGCATTTTGACGGACCAATTTTTAACTAAAATATGTTTCTTCATGTGTTCCTTCACTCGAGTACATCATCTCTGGTGTTAATGAATTTAGCAAATGGTATTGTAGTGAAAACAAATTAGGATCCACTTCCCGTAACTAATACTAGCCTTATGCTCAAAGATCGAGTGGTATCACTCATTGGGCAAATGCCATTGAATTAAATATAGTTATAGCGCTAAGCTGCCCCACCCTATGTCGCATACACTAATTTGAGATGGATCCTAAACTTTGTACTCGATCAATTCACCAGTTATTATCTTTTTTTTTAACATTGTTTTGCAAATGAAGATATCCCACGAAATATGATGGCTCAACTCGTGATGAGTCACTGTGAGCTAAAATCAATCATACAAAGTGATTCATTGATGGTTTATTCAACTAGATAGACTCTTTAGAAGTGGGAATGTTATTAATTTTGAAAAACAAATCATAAATTCTTAGACCAGAGGATCTTTTATAAACATGACTTGTAATATTCGACTTTAAGTTTCTGATAACAAGTATTTAAACAAATTCGGTGTACAAAACAATCAAAGAAACCAGTAAGTTGAAAATACAATAGGACTGTAGTGAGAAACATAAACATGTATTTTTCGTACACATATAACTGGCATGATTTTAAGATTGAACAAGCATGCTATCGTGGAGATTTTAGAGACTCGATTTGTGATTTCCCATGAAGACCGTTTATCCTGATAAAAGTACGATACTCGTTAAAGGTCATGGGCTGATATAGAGCCGATTCTGTGTCTGTTATTAGCTGCTCGACAGGTTTAATAGGAATATCTCCTCTTGGGTTGTAAAAGAAGGCCAACGAGACTCGCTCTTCATTCGAGTTAACAATCACACGATGCTCTATGCTCTTGTACTTTGCATTGCTTAGCACCTGGATTTTTCTCATAAGGTAAAAAAGGGTCGACTTATTAGTTATCCTCTTAAACATCATTAGAATAAATCAGATACAGTGATTCTTCTATTTATATGAACAAGAGTAATCGGCTCGAGATGCCCCTTACTCTCAGACTAAATTTTTAGAGACTCGTTCTTTTTCAATCATCATGTTCCTATGAAAATATATAAAGTATGGGCAGTTCATAAAGACCCCCTTCCTCTCCCTCTCCCTCCCCCCCCCCCCCTTATAGGAGGGTTTCTAATCATTGCACGCATTAAATGGTTATATTGTGTTGATCGCGGTGTTATATTATATGGTTCGCGGTTTGTACGATTTACCTATAAGGGGCCCCTATACTATATCCCATAAAGTATATGTTAATGGTAGTAGCCTCATTTATAAAAATGAAACTTGCTATTCTGTCAGCTCAATTTATCTAGGTCATCATTTTCTGGTAATCTCTACAACTATGTTTTTTGAACAACTAATTGATCGACTAAGTCCTAATGAATCTTCGTTACTTAAATAATACTAAATAAATACCCATGCAAAGCGACGGTTGTATAGTGGCAAAATAGTTATACTTGCAAAATCGTTATTCTGATTCGACATTTGATGCAAAGCGCGTGTTTTCATAAGAGATGCGATCCTTTAGAAAGTAAGGAAAATTAAAAAGGCTAGAAAGCCACTCACAATGTGACAAGTGTCCCCCATTCACTCCCTTCTTTTTTTCTTATTAAATTCGGTTATGGGGTATTTTGTCATTTTAACCCGTTTTTTATATTCCACCCCAAATTTCAAACGCAAATAACTTTCAAACGACAAACTTTTATGAAAAAACGATTTCACGATAATTTTTAAAATTCGATTCTATTTATATTGGTATAAATCTTGATAAATATCTTGAACTTTTTTTTACATATCAAATAGTTCTTGATTTTTTTTATTTTTTTGGCATTTTCGGCCCTATTTTTTACCTTCATAAATGTCGAATCGTGAAAAACTTAAAACATGAAAGTTATAAATTTTTGTTCACTCTTTACCCAGAAATTTAAATCACTCAAATTCGATTTCATATGGGTAAGATATCACACATTAAAGATGGTGTTTTACTCATATTTGTTGCATAGAAGGTGTTTGATGAAATATCTAGCTTAGATTTTTAGTGTTAAAGTTGAGCTAAATGCACTAATTTTTTTTTCCACAACGCATCATTAATCATTTTATTAATGTAAGATTGAAAAAGTGATGTTTTTTTAATAGTTAATGTTTTTAACTATTAAAACTGATGAACCAAACTGATGAACTGATGAACCCAACCAAAAATGATGAACAAAACTAAACTGTTTTAAAAAAAGCATAAAACCAAAACTGATGAACTTAACCAAAACTGAAACTATAATTAATGAATCAAACCAAAACTGTTGAAAAAATGCATAAAACCAAAACCGATGAACCAAATCAAACATAGTTCATCAGTTTATTTTGGTTCATCAATCATAGTTTCAGCTTTACATGTTGGTGTTTGTTTGGTTTTATTCATTAGTTTATTTTGGATCATCAATCATAGTTTCAGTTTCAGTTTTGGTTTGGTTCATCAGTTTTGGTTTGGTTCATCAGTTTGGTTTGGTTCATTAATCATAGTTTCAATTTTGGTTTGGTTCATTAGTTCATCAGTTTGGTTTGGTTCATCAGTTTGGTTCATCAGTTTTAATAGTTAAAAACTTTAACTATTAAAAAACATTACTTTTTGAGTTTTTCATTAATAAAATGATTAATGATGCGTTGTGGGACAAAAATTAGTTCATTTTGCTCAATTTTAACACAAAAAAATTAAGCTAGACATTTCATAAAACACCTTGTGTGCAACAAATATGACTAAAACGTCATCTTTAACGTGTGATATCCCACTCATATCATATCGGATTTGAGTGATTCAAATTCCTGGGTAACGAGTGAATCAAAATCTAAAACTTTTGTGTTTTAAGTATTTTATGATTCGGCAATTTTTAAGGTAAAAAATATGATCGAAAATAGCAAAAACATAAAGAAAATCATGACCCAATGAATATGTCAAAAAAAAAGTTTTGTAATAATTAAAAAGATTTATACCAAATTAAAGAGAATCGAATTTTAAAAATTATGGTGAACCGATTTTTTCTAAAAGTTTGTGGTTTAAGAGATATGTGCATTAGAAATTTGAAGCGGAAAAGAAAAAATGAGTCAAAAGACCATATTACCTCTGGGCGGATTTTATGTATAATTTAGAGTGGGGGACACGTGTCACACTATGAATGATTTTTTACACTTTTTAATTTACCCACTTTGCAATAGATCCCCAACCCATTTACTAATTATACGTAGTAGATCACTTAACTTACAGGTAATGTCCAAATAAAGTTCGGTAACTTAGGGAAACTCTCTAAGAAAATTTAGTAACATATTTGTATATTAACCCCTCTAAAAATATGTTTAGCAAAATTAACTGTTGTTGGAACTGAAGATGGTGTTGGAGATGAAGATTATAAAAAGAGATTATTTTTATAAGCTATATAAAGTAACCTTTAATTTTAAAAAATTATGATTTTTTTTTAATAATAATCTCTTATAAGTTTTATTTGACAACAAAAATTATTTTTCAAATAGCTTATTTTTTCTAAAATAAGCATAATCTCTAAAGTCTCAAGTATAATAACTTAAAAGACAAAGGGAATTGTTTGTGATCTGGCCCCAAACCCTGTTTGCAGTCCATGCCTTCTACTTTGGGCTTACAACCCAACTGAAGATTGAACATGTACTTACTTCAATTGAAGGTCTCATTGATGATTTTTGGGGGAACTCTTGTCATATATTTTACTAGCATTAAATATGCAAGGGTCAGTGTCATTCAAAACACACATATATTTAATTTCAAGGTACAATTGACGATTTGGTGGTAACTATTTTCGTATGTTCTACGTAGCATTTAATATACGAGTGTCATAGGTTATTTAATTGGTCGTCTATAATTCATAACTCGTTGTAACCAATCATTGTAATAAATGTATTAGTAGCATTGAATTACATGCAAATTTATAAATAAACAAGATCTTTTATTGGGATTCTGATAAATCAGGTTCCCGGATAGCATTAATTTGAGGTGTGTAAAAAGTGTAATGCAGTAAAATCATTAAGCTTTTTATAGGCATTTAAACCTTTACATGTTATGCATATCACCAACTAATAGAGTAATATTTTTTTCTTTTATAACCTATTTATGTTACGTATGATCTTCTTACAAGTTTAGTGTTATATCAAAACACCTGCACTAAGCATTAAATCACAAAGAAGTGTAGGATTGTGAACCTTTTAATGGCAGATAGACATCAACTACTAGAACACTATGATTAAACCAAAAGATAAGATTTTTTTTTTTTTTTTTTTTTTTAATTTTTTTTTACACCTGTTCGCATACCTCTCATTTTGTGGATGCCAACAATCTGAAATAACGCGTCACTAAATCTTTATTTTAAACATCGGTCAAGTATGTCTTTAAGTCCCAATTTAGACCTTCAACATGTCGCTAAATAAAAATATTGTTGTAGTAATGTACGTATAGTAGTGCTTAATTAAGGCTATGTTTGGCGCGGAGTTTTTTTGGGTCGATGAGCGGTGATCAATAAGCTTTTTAATTTTTAGTGTTCGTTTGGCAAAAGAGCGATGAGCTTTGTTAGTTTTTTAAGAAAACTCATTTTTCTAATGCTTCTTTAAGAAGCAGTGAGCGGTGAGCTGTAGCTACTGCTCACAGCTAGTGCTCACAGTTAGTGCTCACAGCTATTAGCAACTGCTATTGCTCACAGCTACTTTTAACAAACAAATCATAAGTCTTGAAGATGGTTGACTCGTGATCATTTGAGTTCAGTTATTGCGTTGTTTGTCGAGAATGTAAAAGTTTCTAGCTACACGCCTACAATTGCTACTCACCTTTCACTTGCTTTTCACTAATCCTCCTCCTAAGAAGTCTATGATTTGGGACGCTATAATTTCTCAATCTTATTTATGGATTTCATCTAGAAATCCTAAGTTTAAAGGTAGTTGGGTTAGTTGGTTACAATATCCGTTAGCATCTTTATCTTCTTTGTAATCTCTTTTCCTAGCCTTTGCTAGTTTAAATAAAAAGCCGCCGTTCAAAAAAAAAAAAAAAAACAATTGCTACTCACCTTCATCGGTAAATATAAGGTTTTAGTTATACTAATATATCTCATGTGTTAACAAGAATTCAATAAGAAATAAAACTTGGAGCTAAGTCGAACGAGTTTAAGAAAATGAGGTATATAAGGTTCAATCCATATCTTTTTTACTTCTATATTTCCATATTTCTTTTTGGGAACGGTAAATAATTTAGATTGATAAACTATAATAATAATACAACATGAATGTTGACATACAAAATACAGAATTTTTGCGTACATACACAAGATATCGAAGCTAGTAAAGCTACAAGCTAATCGAGTGAAAAAGCTAAAGCGAGTCATGGACCTTGACTCTTTTAACAGTAGCAAAATCTTTTTACCATAAATGATCTCGAAACTGCTCAGAGCTCACTAATGTTCCTCGCATAAGAAATGGAACTCAAATCATCAAAAGAGACATTGATTAGGATTTCAATCACTTTAGTTCAAGATTCAAAGTATTGTGGCCACAAAAATCTTGTCTTCTAAGAAGAGTTGGCACTTACAAAAGCAACAAGAAATATAACTTCAGAATTTACACACGCTCTCTTAAGAACTGATATTGCCACTTACCTACTAATAATAAATCGAGCAACATTTTGAAGAATCCCGAAAGCCACAAACAAATAACAACTCATTTTTTTGGATTTCTCCTAAGCATCAAGATCATCGTTGTCGGACACAAGATGCTCATCCGACTTCTATCAAACAAAATTAAATAAACCATAGAGACCGTAGACAATTCAGGTTTCAAATAACCAAGACCATTATTATCAATATACGTATAAATGATTTCCAAACAAGATTTTGATACAATCAATTTTCAATCTTGTATTGGTAGGGAAACAAAAAAGGATTGAGATCCTCTCATGTTCAATTTGAACGTAAGATGTCATGTTGAGAGTTATGTGAGTGGTGAAAATTAATAAACAATTCATTGTGAGACCTCTATTTTATTAAAAGATAAAATCATCACTCACATGGTAGACAAGAGTTTAGTCTATCTCCGTTGAGTCCAAAAAAGTCTTTCGTGTCCCATGTTTGGAAGAAGATTACTGAAGTTGTTAATTTGCAGTCATGTTCGGGTATTATAGCTAGAAGGGGGTTGATGCACCATGTTGGCAAAGGTGATAGTACCAGGTTTTGGGACGATCATTGGATTGAAGGGCATATTTTAAAGTTATCGTTTCCTAGAATGTATGTGTTAGCATCTCAAAAAACAGGCCCCGTCTGCCACTTTGGTTTTTGGGAATGTGGTAATTGGAAGTGGGATGTTAAGTTTAGAAGAGGTTTATTTGATTCGGAGGTAGGTCAATTTGATGACTTTATGTTTGTGTTAAACTCGATGGTGATGACGGCTTCAAAGAATGAAAAAGTTATATGGTCTTTCGAATATATTCATGCAAATCTTTTTTGTATGAAGGGGAGAATATGACTTACAATAGTAATTATCAACTATCCACGATATGGAAGTTCAAAGCTCCGCCCAAAGCTCGTATTCTTTGTTGGCAAAGCTTACTCGGTAAAATCCCAACTCGAGATTTAATCTTCAAATTCGGATCCATCTATGAATATCAACGTAGCTGCCCACTATGTAACTTTAATCCGGAGTCTGTTGACCATTTATTTGTTCATTGTAAGACCTCTCTTTTTATATGGTGGTCGTTAGTAGATGGATGGGATTTTAAGTGGACGATTATCCGAACTTTCGTAGACCTGTTTGTTTAGTGGATGAATATGGCTAATTTTTTGAACTGTAAAAAAGTATGGGGAATGTCATTTTTCTCGATCTTATGGCATATTTGGGAGGCTAGAAATAAATCTGTCTTTTCTAATAAGGAAACATCACCCTCTCATATTTTAGACCTTGTGAAATTCAAGACAGGATGTTGGATTAAAGCCTTCTTTCCATCATGCTCATCTTCACTATTAGATTTCTATGTAGATATGTTCTCGATTTAAATAAGCCATTCTCATCAAAAGTATAAAACCTTCTTAGTTGGTGTGCTCCTGCTCATGGAGATTTGAAATTTAATGTTGATGGGTAAGCTATGGGTAAGCCAGGTTTAGCAGGTATTGGTGGGTTGTTACGAAACTTTAAGGGGTTTTTTTGGCTATTTTTTAAGTACCGGTGGGTGTTTTGGATTCAAATGTTGTTGAGGTGATGGCCATTAAAAAAGCATGTAACATGATTAAAGAGAAGGAGGAATTGATGTCCGTTAATATACTATTGAAAGTGATTATCTAAATGTGGTGTCTTGGGTTAATCGTCCAGATGAGAGACCATGGAGGTTGCTTCATCTCTTTCACGAGATTGATGCTTTCCTATCTGTGAGTTCTAATAGATTGGTTACACATATTAAGCGAGAGCGTAATAATGATGCTGATAAGTTGGCCAAAGAAGGTGTAGCTCTATCAGTTCCTTTGGTTGTTTGGCAGATGGCTTGAGTGTCGTTCCTCGGGGTTTGTTTAGGTTGTTTGTTGGAGTATTATTGTTGTAGGTCTTCTGTATTGTGTCTGTTCATTCCAATTTTGATAAATACGTTATCTCTAAAAAAAAATCATTACTTACATAACTCTTAACATGACCTCTAACGTTCAAATTGAACATGAGAGGATCTCAATACAAAAAAAGTTGTAAACACTACTAGACAGTTTTCATGTTCAAATTCTAAAATGACGCAAGTTGTCAATGTACAAGTTATAATTCTACCAAAATGCTACAAGATAAAATGAGGCATTACATATGCACTTTTGTAAATAGAATGCTCAAACCAAGCAACATACCATATAATTATGATCAAATTTGTCATATCTAACTCTCTTTCTTAAGACACGTCGATTAAATATTTCGTTAAAAACACAAATGATGTTAACTTTCCATAATGGTATGATATATCTATATCTCTATTACATTAAGGGTGTTGATAAAAACCAAAAATCAAAAGAACATAGGAACCATACAGGTATTGATTAAGAATCTGACTATATATTAAAATCATGGTACGGTTTTTCGTTCTTAAAATACAAAATTTTCGGTTCTCGAGACGGTTCAGACCGGAACCATCAGGTTTCGGTACCTTTCTGGAAAAAAAAAACGACTCTTGAAAATATGAAATTTTATAGTGTTTGTTTGTGATTTTGTGTTCATGCAGCCTTTTAAAAAATATATAAAAGATAACCCTACCCTACCCATTACTAAGTTCTGACAAAAAAATCTAAACCCTAAAAACCAAAAATAAATTAAAACCCTAACATATAATCAATTCCAAATAATACCAAATTATCAATTTTACAAGTACGGAATTTTATAATTACTAATAGTAATACCATTCAAAATTTCAAATACCATCATCAACATGAAAGTAAGTTTTTCTATATATGTTTTCTTTTTTATTGTACTCATAATTTATTGGAAACCATGTTACAATTAATGTAGATGAAATTGAAGATCTTTTGAATTTTGACGAGATTGTTAAAGAGATGAAAGAAGAGGTACGAAGTTATAAAGGGATCCAAGTGATGAAGCATTAAGCGTTTTTGAAGGTTTGGAACACAAGTGCGTGTTCTTGATACTTTTTTTTGGATAACCATGGTTTCTGACCTTTTGGCCGGCTACAGAGTTTGAACCTACAGCCACACAGACTCAAACCAGGTAAAGCCCTCCCTTTTCAGAAGGTTGGCGTGGCCACTTCAAGGTTGTTTGCAACTACCAGGAATTGAACTTGAGACTTTACAAATTTTAGAGTGATAGCCACATGCCCTTTTACCACTAAGCCACCCTTGAGTGGTTTGTTCTTGATACTTTTGAATAATTATAAACTTATTTTTTGACAATTTGTGTTTTAGTATATGTTATTTTGAACAATTGAAATTATTGAAAAGAGTTGCATTGTTAGAGACATATTTGTGTGTGTTTGTATTGTTTAGTATGTCCTTTATTAGTGATCAACAACGGGAAAAAATTGAGTTTTATAAACACTTTGATACTCGTCAGGAATTACCAAAAATCCTTGTACCGGAACCGAATATCATACTGAAACCGAACCAAAAAAATTGAGACGGTTCTCAGTTTCATCTTTTCCTTATTTCTGATTCTCGGCTCTTCCGGCTCCGATTCTGATTTCATCCGTTTCCATTACCATAAACATCCTTACTTCAAATGTAAATAACTATCGTGTCCTAAACCAAATTCTTGCAATGTCAACATCCCTGTGACATCCTTTTTTGGGCTAAATTCATTTAACTGTGTTTTTAAAACAACAATTTAAGAACTATTGTTTCATGCATGACTCGGTGAGCCTTCCCCTTATATACGAGATCGGTCGTGATAACTTTTTGTAAATGTTGTTTTTAAAAAAAAGGACTTTGTTTTTAATTAATGATAACATTATTAGTTTTTGAAAATCCATTCCCTCTACTGTACGTATAACACATTATATTATCAACTTCTTTATATTATTTGTGATTTGCTAAAAATGAGTGATCCAAAAGATGTTGATGTTATTGTTGAACACATTTCTAACTAAAATGAGGCTAGTTAATTGTCGTACTTTATTTATCGCATTTTTCTTGTTAGTTATTTCAAAATTGTTGTAATGTTCATTTTCAATTTCGGAATATATATTTATACGTTTTTTGGTATATTTTAATAATTTTTCTTTGAGTTGGATTATATTATCACATATTAAACAATTTTCAATCACAATTTATTTGAGTTGGTATATTTTAATAATTTCGGAGTATTTTACAGTGTATGCATAAACGTTAAATGAATTAAATGTTACAACCCAACTATAACAATTTTCCGTTATAATATTCCGTTGCAATGTACTAAATCCATAATTAAATGTTGAAAAATTCAATAATAATATTATCCAAATAATCTTAATTTAACTTAATATTGTTTTGTCATTCAAAGGAAAAAAACAATATTACCATTTATTTATTATGGCAACACTCATTTCCTCTCCAAATACAAACCATTTTAACTTTTTTGCATTAATTTAAAATGGTCAAAAAAAAAATCTCGCAAAATCACACGATTGTTAAATTAATACCATGTTTCAAACTTTTAGATTTTCAGGGGAGTGAACTAAAACAAAGACATACAGATAGTTAGTACTTAATATTGCCGAAAGATTTTCATCATTCGTAGTTATTGTCATGAAAGCGTGCAACAGAGAGTATCGTTCGTTGAAAATTTTAAACATACATTTTTTGCAGTCGCATTTCGCGAGTAATATGCCATTGCCAGTATAGAAGTTTGGGATGAACATGCCACATAATATAAATAGGGTTAAAGTCGTCTCAGTTAAACTCAATATCAAAAAAGGTCATTTAGTTATGAAAGAAAATAATTTATATTTAATTTAATCTTACTATATGATCCAAGTTACTATAAATTGGTGAACCTTTATTATAAAAACAACAATTACATATATGATCATGTGCCCATTGGGATCCAAATAATACTCGGCCCAAAAATTAATGATGCACAACAACAAAGGTAACGGAACCACAAAAATACAAAAAGAACATATCATCATGTGTAAAATCTCCGTACTGTCCCCCTTGCAGGACCATGTTTGGTCTATACACAAAGTGGAGTTTGGGATTAGGTTTTTAAATTTATTTTTGTATTTAAGAATAATGAAAAGTACTTTATTTATTTGTATACATAGGGTTAAACAACATGATGTTAAGACACTAAGCAACTTCCTTATTCTGTCATTTCATTGAAAATTACTCGAGCTAATCATTTGAACTTTGAATCGATATAGATATAACTGTAAACGAATCGAATGTACGTACACGTATCGTTTTAGCTCAACCAAACAAGCGAACACGAGCATTAACGCACACAAACTTTCTTGTCCATACATGTTCATAAAAAGAATAAAGTTATTCGTGAACATAAAGACATTAAACGAACGATAGCACATACAATTCTTTTTGTTCACTCTAGCTAGTAGATACATAGGTATTAAGCAAAACACAATAATTTCATTAAACCGTCGCTCATTAAGGTATTCACATAAAAAATATTCAAACAAACTATTTAAATGAACATAATATGATCAAATTTTATGATAGACTTGAGTTTTGATTCCTTTCGATAGGCAATGAGCAGATATAAGCCAAAAAAAAAAGGTATAATTTTTGAACACATAAATATAAAAAGGATTTTTCTAACTTGTGCCCTAAAGGCACAAGTTAAACACACTAAAAGAACACCGGGACTCACAGAAAAGGACATAGGAATTCACAGAAAAGTACAATTTTTGTGGATCCCTATGTTCTTTTCTGTGGGTCCTGATATATTTTTTGTGTGCTTAACTTGTGCCTTAGGGCAAACACTCTTCCAAAAAGCAATGAATAACAATAACATTTATATAAAACAAAAGCGATTCAAAGAACTCTTATTGACATGTATAATGTATTCATGTTGCATGATTGTTTATGCTTTATGAGTGACTTGATCCACAAAATAGTGGTGTATATATATGCGACGCAATAATTATTGAGCTATTCGAAATCATCGATTTGAAAAATACATAAACTCGCTCGAGGTCGAGACTTGAGTAGGAACTTGAGTCGAGTTCATATTTCAGAATACTTGACCGATAAAACTCGCGAGCCTAATCAAGTTTTGGTCAAATTATACTTTTACTCTTTTATGTATATATAAAATTACTTATGTATGTATGTCTCGGTGTGGTGGGGTCTCTTGGATTACGGACTACCCAGAAAACTTTAATGATCTTATTACATTGAGTGACTCGTTAACATAACCAACGAGACAAGGATTTGCATCATGTTGTTGTCCAAACTACAACTCGGGTTATATCGAGATACCGACATTGTTTTTTGTGTTTCGATTTAAAGACCCCCTGAAGAGATTTGCTTGGAGAAGAGATTAGTACGTTGGATTGCCTGAATTAGTGACCCGATAAAATCATATCGTTATGTCTAGCTACTTGCTTAAATTTTTTGGAAATCCGCCTTTTGGAAAATAATAATAATCATATTGTTAAGACAAGAACGAACACTCTAATTCTAGGCACAAGAACGAACACTCTAATTCTAGGCACAAGAAAGAAATAAAAACATTGATGACTTTGTTGTATTTGTTGTTGATATGAATATGTTCATATATAAGATCAAATCATGTTTACATATATATAAACTTATTGGTGGTTGTTGAGAAAAACTGTGACTCTTGATGAAAAGTCACACATTTTGGTGAAAAGTCACAACACATCCTTTAATTATTTCTAGCAACAGTTTTGTAACAGAAAAACTGTCACTAACTGCAACCATTAAAGACATATGTATGGACAATTTAGTGACCACAGAAATTCTGTCACTATATGCCCTTGACTTACATACACAACTATTACCATTATTTGTACCCGAAATCAAGTTAATAGTTTATACAAGCGTGCACTCCACACCTCTAAACTCGTATTAGAACTTAACTTGAAATTCATTTGGTCTTGGGTAAATCACCATTACACAAAATGTATGATGACACTGAAATCACCAACAATCGATCGAGATGAGTTTCGAGCTCAATTGATTCGAGTTTCCAGCTCTAGTTATAAAAGACGAGTTGAGCTCAGCTTGAAATTTCCAGCTTCTATATGTTTATTGGTTTTAGAATAATCTCTATATGATTATATAATGTAACGAGATGGAGACGCCTGCCGCGTTGCGCCGGGGCTTTTAAGAGAGGTTTGACACATAACATTACACTAATATAGAGTTTCAGAATATATATAGAGGTTTGTATAGACCATGTTTACTTTAATTGTCAACGATGAACTTTGGATTTCCTCTGCGGTTCGTTACAACATAGTGCAGCTGGAATCTGCGCTTTGTGTTGGTCTCTGATTATGGAGGGCAAGACATGTGGAACCGGGCCTGATATGTAACTGAGTAGTTCTGTGCATTTTCAGAGGAATGACTCATTGACGCGACTGAAGCAAGTTGTGATGATGCTCCTGATCGCGTCTTCAGAAGTGGTCCTGAAACAATAGAGGTTGGCAAAACAACTCGGTCAATATATACACATATGAAATAAAAAAACAGAAAAAACCAAGCAGTTTTCTAGGCTATTGAGGAATGGTCACTCAGCATGGAAATTAAAAGTATGGTATATTTTATCATATGGAAATATACATCCAGCACCAGTTACAAACCTAATGGGATTGAAGATGCTATCCTATTTGGCTCTCAATTTTCTAATGCCATCATATATGGCTGCATATGAACCCATTCAAGTAGCAGAATAAGAAGCATTCATCAAGACCCCTCCTGATAAAGGTAGGCACATGACCAATCAAATACGCATCATTTAAACTAACTACACTTCCCAAACATCCGAATACTCAAAACTATTTGTAGCCATATCAAAATATAACAGTCTGATAACCGAACCCGAAACACCTCTCGTAACAAATTACGATAAAAGTTAATCCAGATGTATATAGCAAACAGGCTTATGGGGTTCAAATGGGAGGCTGTAAATCTTTCATATCATAATAGGTTAAAACCATTACAAAGGAGCTATTCCAAATAACAAAATTAACCAACTAAACATTGAATGTACACTGTACTAAGTGTATTCATAGATACAGAAACTGATAACCTGACATACCTTAAAACATTGAATGTCGCTGCCGGTTTCTCCTATGCTACACAGAATGTTCCTTTTCAAGGGGTTTGGTAACATGCTCTATAACAGTAATTCATTATCCATAAGTGTTTCTAAACAACCATTTATATAATGTATTAAACAACTAAAGAACAAATAAATATTTACGCGTATCTTGATTCATAAACTGATTCGATTCATTATTTGCGAGCAGGATGATGGTTTAAGAATCATTGGATAGTATCCTGCATTATTTACGCGTACCTTGCTAACATAAAATGGAATCAGTTTACGCATAAGGATGCAGGTCACTAAACAACCATTAGATAGTGTTTAGTACCTTGCTAACATAAAATGCAGGTCACTATCTAATGGTTGTTTAGTACCTTGCTAACATAAAATGTTTGTTTAGTGACCTGAGAGGTGAGATTCATATTGTTGTTGATAGTGACGTGCATTATTTACGCGTACCTTGCTAACATAAAATGGTTTAAGAATCTCTCCTCTAATATCTCATGCATCCTTTTCATATTCAGCGCTCCACTTCTTTCAACTTTCAAATAACCTTCGACGATTTCCATGTCTCCGTATTCCTTAATACCACCAACATCATTCGTGGAGTGATACTTCGGTATACTACAGCGACTCACAACGACAGAGTAACGATATTGAGTATGGGGACATGCCAATGACCATCCGGTTTAAGATTCGTCTAAAACCGCGCCAGCGAATTGGGATATACATGTACAAAACATCTGAAATCTTACGTTGGGAGAGATCGTGCCACTCTCCACATGCAGGATTGGAGATCCAAAGTTCCAGGAGAGATCGTGCCACTCTCCACATGCTCATACCAACAACATCACAAATGAAGTTCTCTCAAAATCAAAGGCAACTCAAAAGTCAAAATGATTCTTCTTCAAAGCCAAAGAATCTACAAAGTTTAAAGAATCGAGAACTACACCACAAGTGGAATCAATTTCAAAAGGCGTGTGAGCATGGTGGAGAAAGACATGGAGACACCTAAACAACGAAGCTGACAAATGGTAGACAACAACATATTATCACAACATCCACAAAAGAACAAAGAACAAAGAATACAACGACATCAAAGCTGAAAATTTCAAAAGAAACAAGATCCCGAACTTAAGGGGAGATCGTTGGAACATGAAGCATTTCTAATCATAAGAAAGAAGAATGCTAAAAGACGTCAAGCAACCCTATTACTTCATTACTAACACTTAGGGGGAGATTGTTGGAATCACTCTTAAACAGTATTATCAGGTGCTAGTTAATTCATTATAATAGGTTGCGTATTTATGGCTTTTATGTTTGTAATTAAGGGCTAGGCTTATGTAGAAATCCCATGAGCCTATGCAAAGGCCCATAAGGCCAAGAAATGGACTAGACGTGTTGCCCTAGCTCCCTTCCCCTATAAATACATTGTAACCCCTCCTTGGAGAGGTGTTTCTCACTTTCAATACTACGCATAAACCTTTCTCTCTATCCATAAGTATGTGATTGTGTGTAGCCGTCCCCTCTTCATCTCATTTCTATCATCTACATACTTGTGTTCATTTATGGCTTGTACATAAATAGCACTGTACAACCCGTTCTTGTAATGAAAGGACCCTGTGGTATGCTTCAGTGCCACAATCCTTATAAAAGAAGCGAAAGCTTCTTAGTTTTGAGTAAAATTAATCAAATCTTTCCATATTTTCAAAATTTTGCTCAAAAGAACAATTATTCCCTCTCGTGTTTTCTAAACCTCAAAAGTTAATATCACTTGTTGAGGGGGAGTAGTTGCAAACTAATTTGTTCAAACAACGTTCTTTGTGGAAATCTTCCCGCAAAACTCGAAACGGTCATATTCGATATCAAAATTTCATCAAAAATAACATTAATATGCCATTTTTTAGGGGGAGAAAAATTGTGTGATACAAATATGTTGGATTGTGATTGAATCTAAGTGTGCTAAGACTTAACTCTTGAATTGACGAGCTCTAAAATGTCATAAATCGAAAAGACTTGTCCGGGACGGGTAATAATTTCAAACTAGTTCACTAGTGATGTAAACGTGTCTCGCAAAGGACTAGTCTTAGTAGAATGTACCATCCGATCAACTCTTGGTAGACATGAACCTTGACGGGTCTAACCTCCTCACCAAGGAGTGTTTACAACTTCAAGCTGACCTAGTCAGTGATGTAACCGTGTCTCGCGGGGAATTGTCTATCTTGAGTCGATCAATTCAAAAGTGCGCGCTCAACCCTCACTGTGCAGATTTCAGTCAAAACTCATAAGCACAAGTGGAGGAGGAGTATTTCTGAATATGCAAACCTCTCGAAGTGTTACAAACATGTTTTCATTCATAAACACTTTGGGAGACTTTCAAGAAAATGGTTTTATGGCAACTGTTAATACAAATAAGCCATAAAAACGTTTATTTATATTTTACGATCTTCTAATGTTTTATCGATAACAAACGTAAAATCATTTTAACGAAACAAATAAAATACGTAAATAGTTTGATTCAATAGTTTTCTAACACACTAACGTTTTCACATAAAACACTAAAACAAGTAGAAGTGATTTTATGATTTAGATACATATGTATAACAACTAGTGTTTACGTATTGGGTTAACATATACTTAACTAAGTATATACTAAAATGGGTCAAAACAAGTTTATACTAAAATGGGTCAAAACAAGTTTATACCAAAATGGGTAGAAACAAGTATATACTAAATGGGTAAGAAACTAGCAAATGGTATTGACTCATAACCCATGGTTTTATATATACCACTTAACCAAGTTCAATGTATCTAGTATAAAACCCATGGATCAACCCATAACCCATGACCCATGACCCATAACCAAAAATACCCATGGGTAAAAGGGAGCGTCCCACGGATCCCCAGTAATACACTGGACGGATCCCTTGTGGGAGGGATCCGTGGGATCCGGGGAACAGCGAAGAAAATCCTCTATAAATAGAGAGCCATTTCTTCCTTTCAACTTGTCACTCTCACACATACTTTCTCCAAGTATGGTTACTCTCTAACCACAGATTCAAGAGATCTTTCTATGTAGTTTGTTTTGTTTTGTGTGATTCTCTAGGTTTCTCTTAAAGGCGAGATCACCACCTCTTGAAGTCGAGCAAGATCAAGTCCATGAGTTGCCATACTTCATCATCATCAAGATTACTGAGGTTCTCTTGTTGATAGTTCTTTCTTCCTCCATAGATCTGTTGTGTCAAAGGCATTAGTGAAGGATGTCGAAGGAATCAAGACGTAAGCATTAGTGAATGATGCTTAACGTTCGTGTCTAGAGCATTGGTGAAGAATGCTAAAGGTGTCAAGACGAAGGCAGTAGTGAAAGGTGCCAAGCGTTGTGTCAAGTAGCATTGGTGAAGAATGCTAAAGGTGTCAAGACGAAGGCATTAGTGAAAGATGCCAAGCGTTGTGTCAAGAGGCATTAGTGAAGAATGCCAAGGTCGTATAATCGATGAGGTGCATCGTTATACTTATAGTAATAGGTGTGATCAAGGATGGTGATATCCTTGAAGGTATTGTAATAAGGAGTGGGTCTCCTTTGGGTTTAGGTGTTGTGAAATATTGGGTAGTAGTTCCTCCATAGTAATGGAACTAGGTGCTTAGCCTAGTACCTAATAAAGGGTAGACGACGTTGTGATAGGATTAGTTCTCCTTGGTGTGAAAGAACTAGGTGCTTAGCCTAGTACCTAATAAAGGGTCTGCGACGTCGTGTAGGTGTGGTTCACCTTGGTGTGAAAGAACCCGGTGGTTAGCCTAGTACCGAAAAAAGAGTAGGCGACGTTGTGAAGGCTTCTCCGCCATAAGGAGTTGGTGTCGTGTAGTGTTTACGAACTCTCGAGTAGGTGACTCGGGGAGTGGAGTAGGGCAAGGAAGGTGTCCTTGTAGCCGAACCACTATAAATACTCGTGTCATGGTGATGTGCTTCTTACACTTTATCTTTCATTACACGTTTATATATCTATCTATCAACGTCCAACATAAACAACCAAATAGATTGATATAAGTCGATCTAAATATTTAAAAGGAAGTTTTAAATTGGTAAAACTATTCAACCCCCCCCCTCCTAGTTTTCCACAATTGACATAAGAGCTTCGTTACCAAGTTTCTTAAAGTATGTTGTACTTTAAAACTTGATACGATCCGTGTATGTTTGAAAACTACAAAGGAGGAATTTTCAAAGTCATATTTTTCTTTTAAATCATTTTGTTGGACATTGATAGATAATTCTAACAACTTTTGTTTCAAGAAAAATTCATGCTAGGGTCTCTCCAAAACCTTCTATTCTATTCAAAGAATAAAGAAGTCAACCTCAAGATGGGATCTAAAAAGTAATCACAACTTACGTACACCAAGTACAAAGGATTACTTCAAAGAACTCACGAAGTATTTTTGGTATAATGCCAAACCAAGAAGCATAGAGGTATGTTTTACTTTTCATTAGATAACTTACATGAGTTTGTTGCTATCATAACTTTCTTTGTTTTTATAATTGCTAGTTTATTTAAAAGTCTCTTTCGTCAACTTTCCGTTCTATTCATCATCGGGAATGGTATTCCTTTTGATTCGTCAAACTAACGCCGTCGTCATATATGAACCCTCGATAAGCTTCACATCAAAACCCGTCGTCCAAAAACAATTTCTCATCTGATATCTCGAAACTATTTTTTAGTAAGCTAGTTCATAAGCCTACTACAAAAATAATGCCAAACAACCCTCCTTCTGTCTACAGTAGCCAGATCCCTCTAGTTGTACTAGCCGGATCCCAAATACAAGGGATCCGGGGGAACCGTGGAACAGAACTCAGCTATACAATTTCAAAAAATCACCACTGATCTTTTCCCTCTACTCACATCACATAAAAATGACTAAACCACTGATTTCATCCTCATTGGATTCCATACTCTCAAGTATTCCTTCCTAGAACACCATTGTAAGTAATTACATTAACTTGTTCTAATTTTCATCATCCTCATTCTAGGGTTTATGGTTTCACAAATCTCTAATCAATTAGTCTAATTAGGGTTTTCAAAATTAATCATGAAAAGGGGCTTTTAACATAACTAAGATCACATTGTGTTCATAACATTGTTAATACAAATCAAAACCATAAACCTTCCTCAATCAATCTTACCTAATTGAAAATTTTGTGTTTTAGGACCAACCATGCCCAAAGCCGCTCAACAAGATCATCATGACACCGTTCACTACCTTACTCATTACTATCGTAATAAAGAACACTCAAAAACTGACTGCAAGGTCTTCAAAAAACTTGGAAAATGACTTATCCACGAAGGTCGTGTAATCAAGGAATGTTTCCTTGAGGATACCGACATTCGCCAAGTCTTCTCGGCAATCAACTTTGATTGTCTTCTTGACATTGATAAACAAATTTGTCCGGTGTTCATCTTTGAATTTTACAAAAGCATTAGAATCATTCGAAACGCCGATGATAGCATTTCACTCGCCTTCATCATCAACAAACAAAACTTTACTCTTTCTCTCAACACCTTTGCTCAAATTCTTCGCATTCCTTGTGAAGAAATTTGTATGTACTCTCAAGATTGGGCAATTAATGCTCAAAACCTTGCACTTGATTCTAAACCTCTCTACAATAATCCTCTCGATGATCCCAAAACCATTCGAGACACCGTCTTCAAGATTAGAACCGACCAATCCCGTTTCGACTGAAACAAGAAGCTTATTCACCGTAACCCTTTTCAAATGGAACTTTTCGAAATCCATCCCATGTTTAGAAAATGGGAAGAAATCCTTAGGGAAAACGTCATTAGCCTAGTTGGAAACAAGGATCATCCAAACGCATGTCTTGTGCAAATGATCTATTGTCTTATCCACCAAAGGCCATTTAATCTTTCCTATTACATGGTAAGACGAATGGCCGGGGTATTCAAGGTTTCCAACATGGTACTTCCATATGGTATGCTCCTAACACGACTTCGTAAGTATGCTAGTGCATTGCAACCTTCTCCCATCAACAATGATCATTTCTTTGCCGATCATGTCATGGTACCTCTCACCAAAATACCCTCTAAACGGTTCATGGTCAATGGAAAGAAACCTGAAGCTCTCTCGGACTCCTCGGCTGGTGAAGAAGAAGAAAGTGAAGAAGAAGATGTCGACCCCACAACCAACATTGAATTGGAACCCTTTGATTACTACGAACAACTTCCAACCATTCCAAACGAGACCGCGGAATTCAAACAATTGAGGGGCATGATTCAAAATCTTCCTTACAACCTCACAAAGTCGTCAAAAAGGAAAAGAAATAATTGACGAAAGAGACAATAGGAATTTTTTTATTGCTTTATTATGTGTGGATGATTATGTTTTAACACTTTGGTTTGTGGTTATTTGAATATTGTTTCTTCTTTCATGATTTATGTGTATTGCCTTGTGATGACATGCTTGTTCTTATTGTTTAGTTTAGCGATTTATTAGTGTGCACATTTCTGCACATCATTCTGTGAAGAATCTGATCTGCAGATGCCGGATCCCTAGGACTAGCCTTGACGGATCCCTCCTTTGAGGGAACTGTGGGATCCGTGACATCAGATCAGCAATTCAGCCTCCTTTGCATCATGACAGCTTCCTAGACAACATCACATTAGCTTAACATAAGATTTTAGAACTCAACTAAGATCACTTCAAGGATGAGAAAGGATTAGACTCACTCATAGCTCACATAAGATCCTAGTCTAAATGTCTCACGATTTATCAACACATCAATACTCACCACATTTCCGCTTCAATACTCACAAATTAGATCTCATCTTCCAAAACACTTAGTTGGATATATTGAACAACTTTAGGAAATTGTTTCTAGTCATCTTTACCTCAAAATGAGTTAAAAATTGGTTTTTTTTAATTCTTTTGAATTTTAAGGATTTTTTTAAATTCCATTTCAAGCTAAAATCTGATCATTATGATCATTTATTATGACTTGACACCACCTAAATCCTTAGTGTAATCCTTGAACATCCATTGGTAGTCATCTAGTCCCATTTTCCTTCCATAAAAGCAATCATTCGCTATGATACTCATTACTCTTGATGATTCAAGTACACCTTCATCTTAGATACTTAGGATAACTGAAACACTCAAGATGATACAGGCCTTAGTCCTTAGAAACACCATTTCTAAACCTGTCATAACTGCTGAGAGCCAGATCCCTTGATTTAGTCTATCCGGATCACTCAAGGGAGGGAACCGCGGGATCCGGGTGACATAATTAGTCAAACTCTAGGTAAAACAATCATTTCAAGCTCATCTTGCTCACTCAAACACTCCATCTCATCTTAAATGAGTCCTTAGATCAGTGAAACTCTGAACTTCATCTTTGTGCATGTTAATCATCACATTTCCAAGGATATTAGTGGATTAAGTCTTAAATGCACTTGTCAAATCCCTCTCCTTATAAACCTCATTACTAGAACACTTTAGTCATCAAACACAAACACAACTCTCAGCAATTACAAACATCTACCTAAGTCATTTCATCATGAGAAAAGCTCCTAGTGCTAACTTATCTACCCAAGAACCACCCAAGAAACTTACTAGGGTCATACACGATGTTTCCTCAACCGAATCATCTCCGGTTAAGTCTACCAATGCTAGGATTTCCCCTACAACTAGGAAACCAATCAAACTAATTGTAAAACTCTAAATTTCATATTTCCAAATTTACGTCTAATTTAAAATTTTCTGACTCGCATAATTATTAATGAAAGTCTAAATTATTTGTTATATGATAATTAAGTATGCATCATAAATAAACCTAAGTAATTAACTTAAAAATAAATTGTACACTCTAATTCTCTATGATTTGTCATACGTTTTCGTTTGGGCTTCGTTGCATCGAATGGCATACACTAAACATATTCTAAACCTAGGTAACTTGTTAAATAAAATTTATGCACTTACCCTCCTATGTTTTTTCTTTCATATATATTCGACCTTGTCATTTAGAAGAAAAGAACTTCAAAGACCAAAGAGTTTATACGTTCTTCTTAAATCCAATTAATTTACCAAATATACAAAACACGTTTGATATGATGATAAGAGCAACTAAATTTGGAAGGGATTGAGAGAATAAGTCTCCCCCTAATACTCGGCAATTTCAACTCCCATTCCCTCTTATATTGTAAAGCGTATCTCACATTCACTCACACGCATAAAACCCTGTCATATCACAAAAAAAATGGCAGCCTCGTTTTCTTTCCAAGAAAGCAAGTAGGTACGCGGGTATTTCAGAAAGGTGGTGATAGATTCGTGGTGGCTCAGCCTGGGTTTGATCGTGGGTATTGTTGGGTTCGAAAGGCGTTGCTTCGCGGGTTCTTTCGGATTGCTGCTGTCGTGGGGTTTCTTGG
Source organism: Chrysanthemum seticuspe (assembly GCA_019973895.1). NCBI lineage: Eukaryota > Viridiplantae > Streptophyta > Magnoliopsida > Asterales > Asteraceae > Chrysanthemum > Chrysanthemum seticuspe. The sequence goes on from BPTQ01000001.1 coordinate 271,403,424, forward strand.
TTGTGAGGCTGATGAATCCTTGGTTCTGTTGTGGGTTTAGGCTGCTACGTGTGGGGTTCTCTTGGCCATGATAGCTGCTATCGTCGTGGGTTAAGTTTTAAGACCCTAGTGTCTTCGCTTCATGTTCTCATCTCGCAAGGGTATCATATCAATCTCGTCTTCATTCTTTCCTTCTTATATTGTTTGTAAACCGTGTGACGAAACCATTTGAATGCATGCTTATATACTACGAAATTTCACAAGAAATCATAAAAGGACTCACATAAAATAACAATTGAAAGGCTATCTTTATTCGACCATTACAAAACTGTTTCGAATCTTTTCGACTCACATTTATACGACACATACACGCTTAGCTACTGATGGTATTGAGTCAAATAAGGGGTATAAGAAGTGAATACGTCTTGAATCATGTTAAATGTCGACATCATTAAAAAGGGTATATCGTGTGGGCTGTTTTGTGTAGTGTCGTGTGGGCTGTTTTGTGCCGTGTGAAAGGAGGGCCATGCGGGCTGTTTGAGTCGTGTGTAAGATAGGTCATGTGGGTGGTTTAACAATGAAGGTTTTATGCCCGAACGTAAGGGTTTTGGGTCTATAAAAAAAAGGGGGGGTGTTTGCATGTAGCGTATGAGTGAGTGCATGGCTGGTATATGGTTGGTATATGGTCGTGTCTCATATTGTTTTGATACAGTACGTGTCGAGTGTGAATGTGTATATATTAACAAAAGGTTGCATGCATGTGTGAGTTATGTTCATGTTGAATTGAGTGTCGTGTGTATATTAGTAAGTCTAATAGTTTTAAATTGTAAACTTGTGGTATTAAAACCAATAAAGGAGTTATAAAATGAATATAGTATGTGCTAGGTCTTGTGGGTGAGTTTAAGCGTGATCGCGGAGTTTATGTGTGGGTCATTTAGTATGTTGAAGGTGTGTCGGGGAGATGAGTCGGGGGTTAGTAGTAATGCATGGTTTTTATGTCGTAAATATTAGTCATATGAACCGCGAGCAAGCTTAAAGATGGACCGAACGTATACTATAAAATGTTTTTTTTTTTCATTAAACATACATAATATTATTTGTGAAATAAAATGTTTAGTTATGTTACACTTTAAACCCTTAATCTTTAGTAACATGTCACATGCAAACCTTTAAGTTTACCATTTATTATTTGTAACCCTTAAGTTTGGCTAATTAATGATTATTACCCTAAATTATCTATTTCGGTCCATTACTAAAAAAGAGAATACGCTTAATAACTCTAAAAATATTAATACGATTCATACAAGCAAATAAATCCGTTATGATTTAAATGAGCTAATAAATATTATACGAACCGTAATCCGTGTAGATTCGTTGAAGAAGACGTGGTGTCGTATCTTTGTGTTCATTCATTCGTTTGCTTTCCTTTCATCGGCGTTAAGGTACAGATATTCTATCCCTTTTCAGTAGGGATTTCTCATGACTTTTCGATCCTTGACTTTACTTCACTTATGATATTCCTTTGCTATGATTTCCTTATGCTATGATCCTTTGATATGATTCTGTTCGCTATGATATTCGTTTGTTATGATTCTGAACTTCTGATTATGAACCTTATGATTATGAACCATCTGATTATGAACCTCTGATTATGAACTTATGTTATGGAAATCTGATATGCACCTTTGACTTCTGAAACTTTGATATGAACCCTTATGATATGATATGATTATGCTTTGACCCGTCAATTTGATACCCGAGCCAAATATGTGTTCCTAGTCATGAAGGTAACATGACCATGTCATTGATGCACCAATGGCATGACTCCAGTGTGTACGAGTGATGTTACACACCGTCCCCATTATGATATGATTATGAGCTCACTATATGTATATGATTTGGCCACTATGTTTCCGGGGGGCGTATGGATGCATCCTAGATATGATATGATATTAGCGGATTTAATATGATATGATATGATTTATATGGTGAATGATGTCGTGTGCAATACGCGTCTTCACATTCCGGGAGCTAGCTACTCCATTTGTTACTGAGGTCTCCCCTCCTATTATGTATGGTATTCCGAGGTCACCCCTCCGAATACAATGGTTACTTATGATATGATATGTTCCGGGCTCGTGGTAGATTTCTGACAACCCTTACACATTTGATATACCTATATTGTACCTTTTGTATTCCCCAACGCACCATATGCTACGTTAATTGTTCATTACTCAGTACCCTTATATGACTCACTCTACTACCAAGATATATATATTCCATTTCTTTGATCTGTCACACTCTCATTCCGTTATTTCAGACTATCGTTCCATTCACGTACCGGGTTATTATATGCTTATTGAATTTGATTATGCTATTCATGTTTTATGTGACTACTGATTATCCTGCTATGATGTGATTATTATGCGGTTATCCGAGTTACCTGTTCCATATGATGATATGTGATCTCACTGTTATGTGACCCTCTGAATTGTCTGATGACCATGCTAATGTGTAATCGATAGTTTTGTCTGTTTTATTATGTGTACTTCGTTCATTTAATCTCGTGGACTATGACTATTCCGTTGTGTCCTTATCTGCTTATTGTTGACATGCCATGTTTACATTTCTGTCTATGATACGGTTTGATTGGGTAAATGGTTCAACTTGTGACGTCTGGCTTGTTAATTTGTTTAGTTGCCATGCTATGCTTTAATTCATTTAATTATATCGGTTTTACTGTATTCCTACTTATTACGTGTGACTGCCATGTGTTGACTGCTGTTAGTACTTCTGTTGGTCATGATACTTGTTATGTTATTAACTGTAATTATTTGACTTGTGTGATTGCCATGCTTACTTTCTCGTTAATTGTTTCCGCTAGCATTTGGACTTCCGTTGGCCTATTTATACTATGATTTCCTGCTTTATTGTATGCCTGGTTATTTAGATGTGCGTACGTTTATGTCATCAATGTGCTATGTGCTTTTCCTCCTCTGTTATCTGTTCCCTCTGGGTATTTGTGTAATTGTGTTTCTGCAGGACCCTCATTGACTCATTGTCCTCTTTTCGTTGCGACCTTGTTATCAGCTTCCTTATTTCATTTCGCATTTCTGATTTTATTTAGCTTTCGTTTTGTTATATCTGTTCACTGGGCTTTTTAAGCTCAGCCGCATTTCTTTTCCTGCGGCAGGTTTTAGGTTTGAAGATGGGCTTTGATGGGCTGAGAGTTGGATTATTTGAATGGACCAACCCTAGTTACCTTATTATTTGGACTTACTTTGAAGAGTTTTTGTTTTGATACTTCATTTCATTTTGGATATTGTATTTTCTTCGTCAGTCAATTGTTTATATGATTTGATACTTCATTTTTAAGGTTTCCGTTTGAAAATATTTTATTTGTATGTTCTGATATGACACCAGAATGTGACACTTCTACCCTTGTCAGGTTGGGGTGTTACACTAATCCCCAAAAGGATTGTTCCCATTAGGATCTCATCACCAAATTCCACTAAACTAAACACACCTTTCTCAACCCAACCAACAACATCAATACCTAGAACCACATCATCTCCACACTCTCAAAACGTAGAGGAGTTACCTCCTTGGCCAACTAATTCACTTGAAAAAGTTTTGCAACAAAACCAAAGTGTTGAATCAACACTTGCACCAACATCTAACCACCTAATTCCTCAAAATAGCCCATTTTGGATTTTGAGAAGACATCAAAGTCAACCACCCAACCACATGGATGTTGACACTCCTTTGCTTCCATCTTCAAACCTTATTGAGCCTCCACTTGATGAGCCTACACCAATCCCTCCCCTTGAGAACCCACAACTCAATTCACTTGAGCCTCCGCTCCAAGAAGCTCAAAACCATGACAAGGATTGCTATCATTGTCAACATGTTGAAAGGTTGATACATGAACTACGTGAGGAGCAACGTTTCATGTTTTATCATCTCCGCGAACGTTTCGAAGAGGTCAACAAACCTAAACAACAATGAGCATCTTAGTCACAACTTAGAACTTTTAGGAAACCTATCTCATCCTTGATCATCATTAAGACTTTAAGTTGAAACTTGAGTTTGGGTAACTCATTAGTATTAATAATATTTGTATGGCTAGTTCATTCTCTTATTTTTAGAGATCTGTTAAGTATCTCTTGTTTTATTGAATGAATATTTTTATGCCTTGGTTTTGTTGTGTGTTGTGCTTGCTATTTTGTACACTTATTTCACTTCTCCATGAGCATTGTTTGGCACATCTTCATTATTGAAGAAACTATCATATGATAGCCGGATCCCTCCAACATGCCAAGACGGATCCCTCATTGAAGGGAACCGTGGGATCTGTGGTACATAAACACATATTACTACTAGGGCTGATCATCGGGCGAAAACCGGACTGGACCGAGACCGAATCCGGCAAAAACTCTAGACCAAGACCAAGACCGAGACCGAATGTGGTCGGTCCGGTCTAACAAGGCTAATTTTCCGGTTTGTGGTCCATACCAGACCGGACCGGCCCGAGACCGAATTTGCCAAAAATGGTAGACCGAGACCGGACCGGCGGTCCATCGGTCCGGTCGGTTTCGGTTCGGTCCGGTCGGTTTTGTCGGTCGGTCTGGTCCATCCGGTCCGTTTGCTCACCCCTAATTACTACTAACTTGAGTCTTATTTGCAGGAAATTATGCACTATACTCTTGTTTTTCTAACCTTTATCTTGTAGATTTTCAAAATACACATGAAGCTCTTGACACCATAAAGCTAGGGGGAGCTTTGTGTCAAATGATATTGCAAATCATTTGCAACATAATCCATTTTTGGATTAAACTTCATGAAACCCCATTGCATCATTGCAATGTTCAAGGGGGAGCATTTCTTCGTCACATAGACGAAAACATTGCAAACTTATTTGCAAAACACATTAGGGTATTTACATTATATACTTGACGCCCTTTCAAAGGGATGGACTCGTCAAGGGGGAGGTAAGATTAGTACCATTCCCGTCACTTGCTCTCTTTACGTTTCTTCTTACATTTTTTTTACAAAAATTGTGTTAGCTTCTTTTAACACTTTTTGTTTCGACAAAAAGGGGGAGAAGAAAGTAAAAACTACTAATTCAAATTTTCTACGAATTTTAGTTTTTCCTTAAAATAATTTTATGTTTTGTCATCAACAAAAAGAGGGAGATTGTTAATACAAATAAGCCGTAAAAACGTTTATTTATATTTTACGATCTTCTAATGTTTTGTCGATAACAAACGTAAAATCATTTTAACGAAACAAATAAAATACGTAAATAGTTTGATTCAATAGTTTTCTAACACACTAACGTTTTCACATAAAACACTAAAACAAGTAGAAGTGATTTTATGATTTAGATACATATGTATAACAACTAGTGTTTACATATTGGGTTAACATATACTTATAACTAAGTATATACTAAAATGGGTCAAAAACAAGTTTATACTAAAATGGGTCAAAACAAGTTTATACCAAAATGGGTAGAAACAAGTATATACTAAATGGGTAAGAAACTAGGAAATGGTACTGACTCATAACCCATGGTTTTATATATACCACTTAACCAAGTTCATGTATCTAGTATAAAACCCATGGATCAACCCATAACCCATGACCCATAACCAAAAATACCCATGGGTAAAAGGGAGCGTCCCACGGATCCCCAGTAATACACTGGACGGATCCCATATGGGAGGGATCCGTGGGATCCGGGGAACAGTGAAGAAAATCCTCTATAAATAGAGAGCCATTTCTTCCTTTCAACTTGTCACTCTCATACATACTTTCCCCAAGTATTGTTACTCTCTAACCACAGATCCAAGAAATCTTTCTATGTAGTTTGTTTTGTTTTGTGTGATTCTCTAGGTTCCTCTTAAAGGCGAGATCACCACCTCTTGAAGTCGAGCAAGCTCAAGTCCATGAGTTGCCATACTTCGTCATCATCAAGATTACTAAGGTTCTCTTGTTGATAGTTCTTTCTGCCTCCATAGATCTGTTGTGTCAAAGGCATTAGTGAAGGATGCCGAAGGAATCAAGACGTAAGCATTAGTGAATGATGCTTAACGTTCGTGTCTAGAGCATTGGTGAAGAATGCTAAAGGTGTCAAGACGAAGACATTAGTGAAAGGTGCCAAGCGTTGTGTCAAGTAGCATTGGTGAAGAATGTTAAAGGTGTCAAGACGAAGGCATTAGTGATAGATGCCAAGCGTTGTGTCAAGAGGCATTAGTGAAGAATGCCAAGGTTGTATAATCGATGAGGTGCATCGTTATACTTATAGTAATAGGTGTGATCAAGGATGGTGATATCCTTGAAGGTATTGTAATAAGGAGTGGGTCTCCTTTGGGTTTAGGTGTTGTTAAATATTGGGTAGTAGTTCCTCCATAGTAATGGAACTAGGTGCTTAGCCTAGTACCTAATAAAGGGTATGCGACGTTGTGATAGGATTAGTTCTCCTTGGTGTGAAAGAACTAGGTGTTTATCCTGGTACCTAATAAAGGGTAGGCAACGTCGTGTAGGTGTGGTTCACCTTGGTGTGAAAGAACCCGGTGGTTAGCCTAGTACCAGAAAAAGAGTAGGCGACGTTGTGAAGGCTTCTCCGCCATAAGGAGTTGGTGTTGTGTAGTGTTTACGAACTCTCGAGTAGGTGGCTCGGGGAGTAGAGTAGAGCAAGGAAGGTGTCCTTGTAGCTGAACCACTATAAATACTCGTGTCGTGGTGATGTGCTTCTTACTCTTTATCTTTCATTACACGTTTATATATCTATCTATCAACGTCCAACATAAACAACCAAATAGATTGACATAAGTCGATCTAAATATTTAAAAGGAAGTTTTAAATTGGTAAAACTATTCAACCCCCCCATTCTAGTTTTCCACAGCAACATATGATAGTCATGGAGTTATAAGGTGACTAAGTTTAGGAATAAACGTCCTATGATCCACCAGAGCCGGAGGGATCTACCCAAGGACATCACCGGTAGTTAGTATTTAGAAGTCCTTAGGTATGATTGAAAAAGGAGAAAATGAGAATCAGAGAAAGAAGGAGTTGAAGAATTAAAAAGAAAAGTTAAAGAAAAGGGTGAAAAGAAATAGCCCTCCAAATTATTCAACTTAGGGAAGACACCGGGTTCAATTCATATGCTACTGGTTGTCACAAGATGACACCGGTATTGAAGACAAAGTCGTCATGGACCCAGTGACACAATGCACTAAACCTTCTTAACCACTCAAGTTCTCTCATAAGAGCTTGTTTCATTCTCACAGAGAACCCTACGTAATCTATCGACTTTCTCTTAGAGATTCTTGGTATTGAAGAAGGAGACCCTCTCCCTAATCTCCGCTTAGGAAAACCAAAGCGCACTATTGAGTCTAGAGCCACGAGATTCATCAAAAGATCTCTTAGGAACACTTGACTTTTCATCACTTGTCGTTCAACTATAAGAACGCAAGTGAAACTTGCTAGGGTGTTGAAAAACTTGCTCGACGAAAAGGAAGTTTCTTTGTCCCCGAACGACGCGTGTAGCGTTATCAATCACAAATGAAGTTCTCTCAAAATCAAAGGCAACTCAAAAATCAAAATGATTCTTCTTCAAAGCCAAAGAATCTACAAACTTTTAAAGGCTCGAGAACTACACCACAAGTGGAATCAATGTCAAAAGACGTGTGAGCATGGTGGAGAAAGACGTGGAGACACCTGAGCAACAAAGCTGACAAATGACAGACAACAACATACTATCACAACATCCAAAAAAGAACAAAGAACAAAGAATACAACGACGTCAAAGCTGAAAATTTCAAAAGAAACAAGATCCCGAACTTAAGGGGAGATTGTTAGAACATGAAGCATTTCTACTCACAAGAAAGAAGAATGCTAGAAGACGTCAAGCAACCCTATTACTTCATTACTAACACTTAAGGGGAGATTGTTGGAATCACTCCTAAAGAGTATTATCAAGTTCTAGTTAATTCATTGTAATAGGTTGCGTATTTATGGCTTTTATGTTTGTAATTAAGTGCTAGGCTTATGTAGAAAGCCCATGAGCCTATGCAAAGGCCCATAAGGCCAAGGAAGGGACTAGATGTGTTGCCCTAGCTCCCTTTCCCTATAAATACATTGTAACCTCTCCTTAGAGAGGTGTTGCTCACTTTCAATACTATGCATAAACCTTTCTCTCTATCCATACGTATGTGATTGTGTGTAGTCGTCCCCTCTTCATCTCATTTCTATCATCTACATATTTGTGTTCATTTACGGAGAGCTCTGATACCACTGTTAGGTCACCATAAATGAACACAAGTATGTAGATGATAGAAATAAGATGAAGAGGAGACGGCTACACACAATCACATACGTATGGATAAAGAGAAAGGTTTATGCGTAGTATTGAAAGTGAGCAACACCTCTCCAAAGAGAGGTTACAATGTATTTATAGGGGAAGGGAGCTAGGGCAACACATCTAGTCCCTTCCTTGGCCTTATGGCCTTTGCATAGGCTCATGGTCATAAGCCTAGCACTTAAGTACAAACATAAAAGCCATAAATACGCAAACTATTACAATGAATTAACTAGCACTTGATAATACTGTTTAGGAGTGATTCCAACAAGTAAGACTTAGGGTATTCAAAAATTGGTTTGGGGGTTTTGCAATTAATGGTGTGTACTAGACAATTCAAGCTCCAATTTGGTGGTATCCTAAAGGAATCGTGGTAAATTGAACTCTCTTGGGTCGGTTCATACCTGTACTCGCTATCTAATTTGTAATGGTAAAAATTTCCTTTGAGTATTCTGAAAATTGTTGTGTATATTGATGTTTGTATTTGGTCACTTTCATTGTTAAGTATTTTTGTGAATTGTTTTGTTGGTCGATAGATATCCTTGATGAATCATTAAACCTTTGGGCTAAATGGTGTTATAATTATTTTGATTCGTGGTAGTTTTATTTTTGTTGTTCTTTTTTTCTTTCGATTGTGAACTAGAAAAAAGGAAAAGAAAACCTTAAAAGCTTAAAACCAATTTAGTATAAATTTTAGACATGAGAATTAAGTTGTCGAACTAGCTCGCATCTATGTCCTTTGGACTTGTTGTGACTGTCGACTAAAAATAGACCCTCATCAAGGGTGTTATTCTTGCTAAGTGTGATTGACCCAACATCCGGCACAAACCGTAAGGGTGTGTGAGAGTGTCGAGTCAAAGTCGGGTCGAGTTGTACTTGATTGACACAAACGACTTTGCCACATTCTTGATTCCGAGTCTTTGGTATATTGGTTGGAATGTAGGCCTAGTTGTGTCTCGTAGTGATAGCTTGAATATACATCCTTAGTCGAGATAACTAAGGCATTAGTATAAAATTTTCTTCCGACTCTATTCAATCCGAAATGTATTAAGGAGCATCTTGTGTTCATGTCTGGGGTAAACTATTAATGTGTCGGGCATGGGTAAACTTGTAATGTGTTGATCGGTTGGGTAGTCGAGGTGGTTTTCAAGCACATGAGTCGGTGTCACGCTCGGTTTGAGTTCAATTCCGAGTCGATGACACATTGCTTGAAATTGCCCTACGTCCCAAACATGTCATTTGCAGAAATTTGTAAAATCAATCTACTTCAATTGGGCATGCCATATGGGCCGCAACCCATGTTTGATATAGAAGGGTAGTTGGTCGACTAATGGGCCGAAGCCCATTACCAAACTACTACTCTAGCTGGGCCACAACCCACACCTTACTCGAATGAGTAAGTGGTCGACAACTAGGCCGAAGCCCATTTCCAGCCCAATATTCCCCACCGGGTCACAGCCCATTCAAAATAAGTGTGCATACACTTAGTTGATATTTTATCCACGCACATCGTTATAATTGAATAATCACGTAAATGATTCCGGCAACCAAATTATAAGAATCTTAAAACATTTCGTATCCGTATACTTCTTTGTCAATTTGATACCTTACCCATTTTGTTTCGTCGTCGTCAACTCGTCTCCCTCACGATAGTTGTGCTATTACAAGTCGTAAATCAAAATTGTGAAAATAAGACTTTTATTACCTAAACTTTCATAAGGGTCTAATCGGATACTTTTCAATTGCGCATATTTTCTAACACGTTTTATTAAATTAGTCATCTTATTTACAACACAACATGTAAAGGTTTACACGAGTAACATACCTATTTTCGACATATATACATTAACAAACTATATAATCATTTCAAATAGAAGCATTATAAATAAAACAACTTTATTTGATTTGACAATATAATTATGTGCTAACATGAACAATTATATGCACGCGTATATTCGTATTAGTAAACTAATAAAAGTTAAATTTATGGTATATGCCATATTCGTCGATAACTTTTCGGTATTGAAGACCCGTTCAATTTCGATACATTCGGATTACTTATACTTTCAAATAGTAAATCCTTATGAATATGCTGAAAACAAATTTTGTTTTTGATATCAATACCAAGCAATAATCTAACCATTTTTAAGTAAGAATACCTTAATAAGCCTTAACTAAAATAATGAACTAAATTTTGCCCTACTTACTTAGGTCGCGTGTCGGTGCGGTTTCACAACACACATTGATTTCCACCTTCGGACTACTAATTGCCGAGGTGAGTTAAAAGCCCTGTATTTACTTGATAAATTACTTTATAGATTTTGGGGTGAGAAAATATGCAAATCTTTTTATGGACCTGAACTATTGCATGATTACTATTACGTAGTTTAGCCTAAGCTCTTAAGTCCCGAGAAATGCCCCTTTTTCACGAACCGTCAGTTCCCATTGGGAAGCGTGAAATACTGATTGGTGTAAAACCGTCAAGTTATCTCACACAAGCTAGCCACTTGTGAATGGCTAACCGTAAGAAACTCAAAACAGGCCAAACACCAAATGCAATGAAGATCAGAGGAATATAGTGGATTCCTGGGTCGTTAAGTCCCACGGAGGATGAATTGGTGTTTCACACAGACAGATGTAGAATAATCACTAAGGATAGTGATCAGTAAGGATTTTGAGTTTATTAATACCTAAAGAAAAGTTCTATAAATTACAGTGACTTAAACGCAAATTAAAGGAAATTAAAAAGTTAAAATATATTAAATAAACGCTATCACTATTTTTAAAATGATGAACGTTTAAAACCTAAAACGTACGTTTAAATAAAATTACGTAAACGTACAAAATAAAATGTGAGTTTTAAGAAATAAAAGGCCTACAAATATGAAAATGATATTTTTACAATCCTAATAATAAAAGAAAATTATTAGAAAAAGAAAATTATTTTTAAAACTATTTATTTAATTATTATTAATTAAAAACTATTTATTAAGTATTTAAAATGCACTAAAATATAAGAAAATACAAAATTAACCTAGAAAAATGAAATTATAACTTAGAAAAATCTAAAATATGATAAAACTTATTTTAAAACTGAAAATATATTTTTTAGACTTTTTATGTATTTATTATTAATTTAATACTATTTAAAACTAATTAAAATGCTAGAAAATACTATTTAAACCAAGAAAATTATGGAAAAATATTTTTTTGGCTTTTTATATTTATCTTAATCTAGGAAAATTGAAAACATATTTTTTTAAGCTTTTTCTGATTTATTTGTATTAAAAGCTATTTAAAAAGACTTAAAAACTATTTTAAATAAGGAAAAATACTAAATAGTGATGAAAAAATCTGAAAAATTCAGGAAAATACTAAAATATTATTCTTAATCTATGAAAAATATAAAAACATATGCTTATGTGTGAAAATATGAGGCTGCAGTGAAACTGCTTATTAATAAGCACTTTAAAATAAGCCAAAAGCCACAAATGGACACCAAATAATCACAGAAGCTAGGTTATGCTATATTTACTTAATACTAACCTATTCCAACCATCCTAAACTTCTGAAAAGCAGTTTAAGCCAAAAATTAAGCAAAGCAAAAACTAGTTCAATTCAGAAAATGGGACAATATTGTGGCTGATCTAGGAGTGGGGTCCACAGAGCTTAAGCTCAAAAGCTTGGCTGCAAATGATAGTCAGCTCGGTGGTGAGTGCTATGGAACCAAGAACCACCAGTGGGGTCCACTGATGTGGCCTGTGGGACCCACCAAAGTGGTGGTGATGGCCACTGTTTTGGTGGTGCATCACTGCACAGGACATGTTTTCAGAGAAGGGGTCAAAAGAAAGCTAAGAATAAGCACTTAATAAGCTAGGCAAAGATGAACTATCATTTTTCTAATTAAGTTAAGCAGTTAAAATTTAATAACCCAAAAGCTTAAGTCCTCAATCCTAATGATAAGATCACAGTGAAATTGTGAAGTTTATTCAAAAACTGCATTTAGGAAATTTTGACTTTTCAGTTTATGAAGCAGTTTGACTAATTTGAACTTTTGATCTAATTAACTTGGATGAAAATGATGTAAAATGATAAAATGAGCCTAGATAAAGCTAGCTTAACCACTTTTACACTTAAATGAAAGATATGAACAACTAAATACTACTGCTAAGAGAATTAAAGTAGTAAGAGTGTGATTTTGACTTATGTGTTCCGAGGATGCAAAATTATGATCTGATTGGGTTGAAATTACCTATATGAGACTAATGTAATAACAACTAACCACTAAATCTTCCTCTAATTCAGATTAATACTCTAATCCAAACACTACTTAAACAAGCAAATTTAAAACTTATCCTAGCCTATGCTCTGAACTATTCAATAATGGTAATAAATCTATATTCTAACTACTGGATAATAACTAAAAACAGCAGAAACAACAATTAATCAAAACAGAAACAGAATATTTAATAGCTCAGTTTGAGAATTAAACTTACTTGGATCTTTAGCCACTAGGGTTTGCCAAAGAACAAGTAATCAATAACCACTACCCTACACTGATTTCAAACCAAATTTCAACTTATTATCACCCCATTTCCAGCTCTGCATCATTGATTCAATACACAGTTGACTTTTGTTGACTGAGGTGATTTTGAGAATAAAATTGAGTAAAGGTTTATATAAGCCATCAATAAGCTATAGGAGAGCTTATCAGAGCTTATGAGAACTTAACAAAAAATGATAACAACATTCAATTTAACATGAGATTCTTTTGAAATTGAAATTTTACATAAACTGAAAAATGAAAAGGAAACTTGAATTTTATTATTGATAAAGGTTCAAATACATTCAGAAACACTTAAACAAGTACTTGAAAATTTAAACATACACTAGAAAGCTTGAGAATATTAAAACGACATTTTCTAATCTAAATTACACTACTTGGTCTTCTTCCTTGGCTCTTTTCCCATTTATATTGATACTTTAGGTTCCTTGTCGACATCTGAATTATTCCCACTTGATTGCAGCCATTGGATCATTGAAATTCATCACATTCGTGCACTTGGCACTTTTGGCGGGAAAAAGTCTTTGATAGCAGGTTTATGCATTTAATGCTTTTTGGTTTATGTAGAGGTGGAGGGGGGTTGTTAACCAGCTGTGGGGATAAGGTAGGTGAGGTGGAAAGTGGTGGTGAGGTGGTGAAACCACCTGGTTTCAGGTATGCAGGGGTGAGGGAGAGGGTGCTACAGTGGTGGCGGTATTCTATTTTTAAAATATGGGCCGGGTTTGGTGTTGGGCCAGCTGGGTTGTGTTTTGTTTGGGTTGTAATAATACAATGGTCCGTTTGGTTTTAAGTAACAACAAGGACCAATCATGTAATATTCTGAAAGTATAGGGACTGATTTTGACAAGTTTCCAAATTATTTTCAAGGACCAAACATGCCAAATATAATAAACTAAGGACCATACATGTATTTATTTTCCATTTAAAATGTCCAAGGACCAAAACTGTCAAGTTTGAAACTTGAGGGACCAAATATGTAATTTTCCAAAAGTTATCATAAAGGACCAATTATGCCACAATTGAATAGTACAAGGTTTATTTTTGATAAATTTCCATTTTTAAATTCACCAAGGACTATTTATGACATTTTTCAAAGTTCAGGGACTAAAGTTGTCATTTTGTAAATTTTAAACTTTAAAAGGTTTATTTTGACAACTTTTGAATCCCATGGACCTTAAATGACATTTTACAAGTTTTTGAATTACCAGGGACTAGTTTTGACAATTTTTGAAACTTGAGGGACTAAAACTGCCAATTATGCAAACTTGATACGTTTTTCATCTGATTTTGATATTCTTGCATTTAAAACACATAAAACACTTATTTGTGATATTTTCATTATTTTGATGTATTTCTGAGTGTTTTCAGATGTTTTTGCAGTCTAGATGGTACAAAAATGATGAGTATTTAGACACTCATCAATCCCCCACACTAAGCTATTGCTAGTCCCTAGCAATGATTTGAGAAAAATTAATGGATTTTATCTCTTTACCAAAAGCCATTACTTCTGGAGTAGCCAATTGTTTTAGTTCAAGTAAGAACCTTGGTACAATGATAACCAAATGATTTTGAGCAAATCATAAGCTTTCAACGGTTTTGATTTGTCTTTACCAGAAGCCGTTTGCTCTGGACTAGCCAACTCTTAGATAAATTATCAATATTATCTTTGGTGAGTCGATTACCAATTATGGTTTTCCAACTGCCTTTACCACAAGCCATAAACTTGCGGGCTAGCCAACTTTTCACTAATTAAAGATATGGTGAGTTGAACACCATACAATTTTGGGCAAATTGCAAGCCATAAACGGATTTGAGATATCTTTACCAAGAGCCGTTTGCTCCTGGATTAGCCAATCCTTATGTGGGTTAGACATGGCGGACTGATTACCATTTGTTGTGTTTAGTACATAGTACTTCCACTAAAAAAAAATTTTTAATTTGGCCATTTTGGGGGAAAAGGGACTAAAAGGGTACATTTATGATCAAATTCGCCAGAATTTCCCCCCCACACTTAGAAATGAATATTGTCCTCAATATTCAAAGTCTCGGCTATTATGCCGAATCCTTGAACGTAAAAAGATAACATTACTAGCCAAGTGTGGTAACACAACAATTATTCTCTTTTTTAATATTTACAATTTTCATTCATTTTTTAGATCTATATACAACATGTGGGGCATCTCCCCCACACTAAGGTGGTAGAAAGGGGTAAGAAGACAGAAACATGGGTGAAAACCCATGTTGCACTACTGTTTTTGATTACCGAGTCGCTAGCTTGACTCGACCCCGAATTAATTTGTTCATGGGGAAGTAAGTGGAAGAGACAATCTCCATCGGACTTTCATTCAAGATGTTTGTATAAACATTGAAGTACGTGAAAGTTCCACACCGATGAGATATACATAGAACCGACTTACAAATGATAAATGAAAATGCCGGGGTCAAAAATAATGTCTTCATTCCCGAAGGAGTGAAGAACAGGAGAACCACGGGATAGGTGAAGAAGAGAAAGAAAGTCATGATAAAGATCTTGACTAACTCATCATCACACACAGGAGAATTCATAATAGCATGAATCTCATCATTTAAGCTCAATTGGTCTAGACATATCCCGGGTGTGTCTAGATCAAAGTAGAAGTTATCATACTCCGGTGGAGATATGATATGAGTGAGTTCACAGGAGAACTCCTCAAATGCGGATTCATATTCGGGATTGATTTGAGTGAGTTCACTGGGGAACTCCTCAAAAGTAAATGATTCATAATCGGGGAGAGAATTAAGAGAATGAGAAGTGGAAATACCACTAATCTTCTCTCCCATATGATCAAAATGGAACGTTTGCAATTCGGGAATAGAATCATTGAACAAAAGTTCACTATCCTCAAAGGGGATAGGATATGAAGTAGGCTTTTCATTAAAAGCCTCGATTCTAGAAATGAGAAGATTGACATTCAATAATGTAAGACGAAGAGCTTCGTCTTGGATTATTTCTTCATCATTCTCTTCTCCTAAGCTGACAGGCTCAGAAGGTAATTCCCCCACATAACTTATGTCTCCACAAGATAAAGAATAGTCCTCATCAGAATCAGAGAACATCTCAATATGATCATTTTGGAAGACAAAAGGAGGAGGGATATCACACACATGGTCAAGAATTCCCTGTGACTCTCTAGGGATTGGGACAAGGTTCTCAACACTAGACTTTATGAATTCGTCCGATTCCTTTTCAGGAACAGTGTCAAGATGCTCGTCCCCCATGTTCAGAGAGTGAGTGGGAGCTTTGGGTGTGATGGCAGTTGCATGAGAATGAATCTCAACTGCTGGAATATCTACTGATGAACTTGATGAATCTTTATAAAATTGTAGGATACCAAGTGCATCCTCATCATCATTGTCATCAGGAATAAAACGAAATTGAGAGCTAGATCTGGCTGCTTTTTCTTTTGCAATTGATTCCCTAATAGATTTTTCAAAAGCAATTTGGGAATTTATTTTAGCAGCCTGCTCTTCAGCTAGCAATTCTTCCATGGATTTCTCATGTGAATTTTGAATGACAAGACATTGTGGGAGTGGAGATTTGTCAAAACCGGAAGGTTGACATTGATAATCATCATGAGGACCCTCACAATATACACAAGAAAAACTGGGAACATTATGAAATGCTGTTTTACTCAACTCCTCAGTTCTTTTCACTGACTCCATAAGCTCTAGATAAGTGTCTTGTTGGGTTTGCTGA
This sequence comes from Chrysanthemum seticuspe, assembly GCA_019973895.1. Lineage (NCBI taxonomy): Eukaryota > Viridiplantae > Streptophyta > Magnoliopsida > Asterales > Asteraceae > Chrysanthemum > Chrysanthemum seticuspe. Next base: position 271,420,068 of record BPTQ01000001.1, read on the forward strand.
GGAGTTTGAGTCATTTGGCACTGTGGAGGTTGGTCGTGATATGGATAGTCGTAATTGTTACAAGGAAATGGATTCCCTGTTTGACAATCAGAGTTGAAATGGGGACCTCCACAGTTCTCACAACAGTAAAACTGTTGAGCCTGGATTGGTGAATCATATGGATATTGGTCATAACCAAAGTTCTGAGCATCACCGGAAAACTGTTCATAGACAATCGTGTTTCCGGATTGACATTCAAATCCTTGGTGAGGACCTCCACAAAATTCACAGCAGTTATGTTGATTATATGAAGATAAGTCGGGCTGTGGTGGGTAATTGGAAAAATTTGAGGGGTCGTTAAATGAGTTCGGATTAGGATCATAATCAAATGAATTCCTCGAACCACAAAACAAACAACTCCCGTTCCGAATATCATTACCACACTGTACACACGTACACCAGCGACAGGGTGAACCAAAAAGAGGCTCACCACAACCGACACAAGGAATAAACGATTCTATTTGAGAGTTATGAGAAGGAATCGGTTCATTCAAAGAATCAACAAAACCAACATGGTGATCTGAATGACTATTAAGACTCGAAGAACATTTTGAAAAATCCGGAGGTGGGACAAGGGGCGTGCTCTGAGAGCTAGCAATTTCCACCACTTCCGTTATGGTCTCCGGTTCTGGTTCTTGAGAAACGTGAAGATTAGGCAAGTCATTCTTGCTAGTCACCGGTCTAAATTCTGCATGTTTGCTTTTAACCGTAAATCATGAAAGTGTAGGATCAATTTTAGACGGCTTAGGAGCAATTGAGGGGTTAGATCTTTGGATAACCGTAGGTTGGACGTATTTAGCACCTCCATTATCAGATGGAAGTACCTGGTCCTTTGTCACCCCGGTTTCTCGTTCCATTTCCCTACGCAGAATTAATGGATCATCATGAACAACACGAATTCTTGACATTTGTGATAAAATAGGAAGTTTTTCAACTTCGTTCCAGATTTCGTCGTAGTCGAGAGATTCCATGAGAATAGAAGAAGTTAGAATCAAATGGATAGAGGGTAAAGGAATAAAGAATCAAAAAGGGTAAGAGGGTAAAGATGAATATTTTTGGATTTTTGGATAAATATTTTGTAAAAACAAAGAATTAAAATATTTTTGGTGTTGTTAACACTTTAGGAAAAATGTTAATGAACTTTTTGATTTTTAAAAACTGTTTACAAAAAGGTGGTATATGTGCAAGAATGGATCTGGAAATGCTTAAAACACGCTTACAGCCTCCCCGGCAGCGGCGCCAAAATTTGATTGGTGTAAAACCGTCAAGTTATCTCACACAAGCTAGCCACTTGTGAATGGCTAACCGTAAGAAACTCAAAACAGGCCAAACACCAAATGCAATGAAGATCAGAGGAATATAGTGGATTCCTGGGTCGTAAGTCCCACGGAGGATGAATTGGTGTTTCACACAGACAGATGTAGAATAATCACTAAGGATAGTGATCAGTAAGGATTTTGAGTTTATTAATACCTAAAGAAAAGTTCAATAAATTACAGCGAGTTCAATGCAAATTAAAGGAAATTAAAAAGTTAAAATATATTAAATAAACGCTATTACTATTTTTAAAATGATGAACGTTTAAAACCTAAAACGTACGTTTAAATAAAATTACGTAAACATACAAAATAAAATGTGAGTTTTAAGAAATAAAAGGCCTACAAATATGAAAATGATATTTTTACAATCCTAATAATAAAAGAAAATTATTAGAAAAATAAAATTATTTTTAAAACTATTTATTTAATTATTATTAATTAAAAACTATTTATTAAGTATTTAAAATGCACTAAAATATAAGAAAATACAAAATTAACCTAGAAAAATGAAATTATAACTTAGAAAAATCTAAAATATGATAAAACTTATTTTAAAACTGAAAATATATTTTTTAGACTTTTTATGTATTTATTATTAATTTAATACTATTTAAAACTAATTAAAATGCTAGAAAATACTATTTAAACCAAGAAAATTATGGAAAAATATTTTTTTGGCTTTTTATATTTATCTTAATCTAGGAAAATTGAAAACATATTTTTTTAAGTTTTTTCTGATTTATTTGTATTAAAAGCTATTTAAAAAGACTTAAAAACTATTTTAAATAAGGAAAAATACTAAATAGTGATGGAAAAATCTGAAAAATTCAGGAAAATACTAAAATATTATTCTTAATCTATGAAAAATATAAAAACATATGCTTATGTGTGAAAATATGAGGCTGCAGTGAAACTGCTTATTAATAAGCACTTTAAAATAAGCCAAAAGCCACAAATGGACACCAAATAATCACAGAAGCTATGTTATCCTATATTTACTTAATACTAACCTATTCCAACCATCCTAAACTTCTGAAAAGCAGTTTAAGCCAAAAATTAAGCAAAGCAAAAACTAGTTCAATTCAGAAAATGGGACAATATTGTGGCTGATCTAGGAGTGGGGTCCACAGAGCTTAAGCTCAAAAGCTTGGCTGCAAATGATAGTCAGCTCGGTGGTGAGTGCTATGGAACCAAGAACCACCAGTGGGGTCCACTGATGTGGCCTGTGGGACCCACCAAAGTGGTGGTGATGGCCACTGTTTTGGTGGTGCATCACTGCACAGGACATGTTTTCAGAGAAGGGGTCAAAAGAAAGCTAAGAATAAGCACTTAATAAGCTAGGCAAAGATGAACTATCATTTTTCTAATTAAGTTAAGCAGTTAAACTTTAATAACCCAAAAGCTTAAGTCCTCAATCCTAATGATAAGATCACAGTGAAATTGTGAAGTTTATTCAAAAACTGCATTTAGGAAATTTTGACTTTTCAGTTTATGAAGCAGTTTGACTAATTTGAACTTTTGATCTAATTAACTTGGATGAAAATGATGTAAAATGATAAAATGGGCCTAGATAAAGCTAGCTTAACCACTTTTACACTTAAATGAAAGATATGAACAACTAAATACTACTGCTAAGAGAATTAAAGTAGTAAGAGTGTGATTTTGACTTATGTGTTCCTAGGATGCAAAATTATGATCTGATTGGGTTGAAATTACCTATATGAGACTAATGTAATAACAACTAACCACTAAATCTTCCTCTAATTCAGATTAATACTCTAATCCAAACACTACTTAAACAAGCAAATTTAAAACTTATCCTAGCCTATGCTCTGATCTATTCAATAATGGTAATAAATCTATATTCTAACTACTGGATAATAACTAAAAACAGCAGAAACAACAATTAATCAAAACAGAAACAGAATATTTAATATCTCAGTTTGAGAATTAAACTTACTTGGATCCTTAGCCACTAGGGTTTGCCAAAGAACAAGTAATCAATAACCACTACCCTACACTGATTTCAAACCAAATTTCAACTTATTATCACCCCATTTCCAGCTCTGCATCATTGATTCAATACACAGTTGACTTTTGTTGACTGAGGTGATTTTGAGAATAAAATTGAGTAAAGGTTTATATAAGCCATCAATAAGCTATAGGAGAGCTTATCAGAGCTTATGAGAACTTAACAACAAATGATAACAACATTCAATTTAACATGAGATTCTTTTGAAATTGAAATTTTACATAAACTGAAAAATGAAAAGGAAACTTGAATTTTATTATTGATAAAGGTTCAAATACATTCAGAAACACTTAAACAAGTACTTGAAAATTTAAACATACACTAGAAAGCTTGAGAATATTAAAACGACATTTTCTAATCTAAATTACACTACTTGGTCTTCTTCCTTGGCTCTTTTCCCATTTATATTGATACTTTAGGTTCCTTGTCGACATCTGAATTATTCCCACTTGATTGCAGCCATTGGATCATTGAAATTCATCACATTCGTGCACTTGGCACTTTTGGCGGGAAAAAGTCTTTGATAGCAGGTTTATGCATTTAATGCTTTTTGGTTTATGTAGAGGTGGAGGGGGGTTGTTAACCAGCTGGGGGGATAAGGTAGGTGAGGTGGAAAGTGGTGGTGAGGTGGTGAAACCACCTGGTTTCAGGTATGCAGGGGTGAGGGAGAGGGTGCTACAGTGGTGGCGGTATTCTATTTTTAAAATATGGGCCGGGTTTGGTGTTGGGCCAGCTGGGTTGTGTTTTGTTTGGGTTGTAATAATACAACGGTCCGTTTGGTTTTAAGTAACAACAAGGACCAATCATGTAATATTCTGAAAGTATAGGGACTGATTTTGACAAGTTTCCAAATTATTTTCAAGGACCAAACATGCCAAATATAATAAACTAAGGACCATACATGTATTTATTTTCCATTTAAAATGTCCAAGGACCAAAACTGTCAAGTTTGAAACTTGAGGGACCAAATATGTAATTTTCCAAAAGTTATCATAAAGGACCAATTATGCCACAATTTAATAGTACAAGGTTTATTTTTGATAAATTTCCATTTTTAAATTCACCAAGGACTATTTATGACATTTTTCAAAGTTTAGGGACTAAAGTTGTCATTTTGTAAATTTTAAACTTTAAAAGGTTTATTTTGACAACTTTTGAATCCCATGGACCTTAAATGACATTTTACAAGTTTTTGAATTACCAGGGACTAGTTTTGACAATTTTTGAAACTTGAGGGACTAAAACTGCCAATTATGCAAACTTGATACGTTTTTCATCTGATTTTGATATTTTTGCATTTAAAACACATAAAACACTTATTTGTGATATTTTCATTATTTTGATGTATTTCTGAGTGTTTTCAGATGTTTTTGCAGTCTAGATGGTACAAAAATGATGAGTATTTAGACACTCATCAAATACCATGTCGGAACCGAGTGTAGCGGGACAAACATTCACATTGGGCACCCTAAATTGTATGACTTCATTTTTGTATGAACTTAGTGCTAGCATAATGGCCTTTCATTCATATGTCATTATATTTGTTGTAATGTTCATATGCTTTTATTTTTGTCCATACTTACTGTTTTACTTTTAAACCTATGAACTCACCAGCTTTTTGCTGACTTTTAGCATATTTTTCTCAAGTGTTTGATGCAAGGCAAGGCGAGACAATGGTCGTAAAATTCCTAAAGAAGTGTTTTGACACATTTCTATGACTTATTATTGGGACCACTAAATTTATGGGCCTTACTTTTTATTTGAACTTGATTGTAAAACATTGTTCAAAATAATTTTAAGAATTAAACGGAGTATGTATTCTGTTCTTTATTACTTGTGTTGTGATCTTCAATTTAGTAGCACCCCATGAACCAAATGCTTCCGCTAAACCAAATTTGGGGGTGTTACATAGCGACTAAGAGTACCATCTGCCAAAAACTTGTGCCGAAATAACCACATCGAATGAACAATGTTGTCATTCGTTGGTCGTGCACAAGTACCCGATTTAAATCATGAAATGATTTTCCAATTGAGGATAGTTGATTTGTGTGTCCTGAAAATCTTGCTGAAGAAGTAGATTAGATTTTGAGGCTTGTTCCTTTCTGATATGAGTACTGACCTAATTGCCTCTTGGGACGCTACTAAGTACATGGTAAGGGTTTCCCTAGGTACTAGAGCCTTCGGGGTGGGTATTTCGGTTAGGAACACTTTGAGGTCCTGAAATGCTACTTCGGCTTCCTCCGTCCACTCGTACTCTTTATTTTTGTTGCATTCGATCAATATTTTGAATAATGGCAACTTTTCTTCAGATGCCTTTGATAGAAACCGGCTGAGAGCTACGAATTTCCCATTTAGGCTTTGTAGTTCCTTCAGGTTCTTGGGTAGAGTCATGTCAAGAATCACCTGAATCTTTTTGGGGTTCCTTGGTTCCCGTGGTATCGATTATGTGTCCCATGAATTTACATTCCTCTACCCTAAACGCGGTCTTGTCTTTGTCAGATTCCTTCATTGGGATCTGGTGATATCCTTTGTATGCATCAAGAAAGCATTTATTTTTGAAATCGGCCAAGGATTCCACATTACTGTCGATGTGAGGCAGGGATAGTTGTCTTTCAGACATGCCTTATTTAGGCTAGTGAAGTCAACCGACATATACCACGTACCGTGGACTTTATTGACCATGACTGGGTTTGAAAACCATGTTTGATATTTAACTAGCCGTAAGATGATTGTGACCTGAGAGTTCATAGCATGAGACTGTTCTAAAGAAAGACTGCCTCTTTTCAGTCCAATAGTTGGTGCATATTGGTTTTGGCCAAGGCTATGTCCAGCTAGTACTCTGGGAATACTAGTCATGTCTGATCGTTTCCAAGCGAACACATCCAAGTTGTTTGCTAACAATTATACTAGTTGATTTTGAACCTGAGGTGGGAGGTTGAATCCGATAATGATGGGCTGATCTAGTATTCGGGTTTTATGATGACTTTCACTTGTTTGGGATTGTCTCTCGGAATTGGTTCCCACGTGATCTCCCTCATGTTACTTTTCTCCACGGTGGCTGCTAAGCTTGCATCTTTGACAGGGTAGTCGCTTTTGACTGTAGCAACTCCTTCCCTTTTTGGAAACTCTACTAGGGATCTGATCTTTGAAACTTCCATGTTGAGCTTTTGAAGGCATGTTCTTCCGAGTATTACGCTATATTTGGATGTGAAATTGTAGCATGATTGGTGGTTTAAGGCTTGACCGACTATGAGTTCTAGGGTTACTACACCTTCAGAGTAAGATCTTTCTCCTGAGAAGCCAATAAGTGGTGTAGTTGTTGGTTTAAGGTTTGACGTGATGTGTTATGGGAGTTTGTTGAAGAATTCTTCCTACATTATGTCGATTGAATTCCCTATTTCCATGTATATTCTACTATTATTATGTGAGTCTATCATTGTTTTGATGACAACGAGGATAGCTGATAGTCTGAAGGTATCCCATGATGGGGTACGTTTCTAGTCTTCTATAACCTCGTTGCCCCTGTTTTATGTATGAGTGCCATGATTGGATCATGTGGACACTTTCTATTTTTTCCATGAGGGTTTCCTGTTGTATTTGATTATTTTTGTATATCCTAGATGGTCTATCAAAGTGAGGAGGTTTCTTTGTCCATGTGATAGGGTTGTCCCTGCAAGTTTTTGCTTTAGGATTTTTGGTTTTAGGTAGACTAGGGAAATGCTTTATCCTACCCTATGTGAGCCATAACATATGATTTTATGATAAGGTTTTAAAATGTACCTTTTTTAGGGGTCGTTTAAGCCCTTATTTGATCACTTTTGTATCCGTTATTACTTAATATCGTTCCTTTTCACTTTTTAGGTCTCTTGAAGGCAAATTGCTGGAATGGCACTTATTTGGACGAAAATGCGCGGATATACGAAGAAAATGGCCAAAGTCAAGAATCGAGACACTCAAGCTGCTGAAATACAAGGGGACGGCGTCAGGTGTTATCTGTGACGCCGTCGAATCACTTTTATGACGGCTCAGTAGCCAAATTGCTTATTTTCAAGTGACGGTGTCAAGCTTTAAAAGAGTAGGTTGTCGCAACTCAGACGGCCTAGATTTGATCCAGACGGCGTCAGAGACTAAAGGGGACGGCGTCACAAGCATAAGGTGACGCCGTCGCAAGACTAACGAGGCCAAGACGAAACCCTAATGACGGCGACCCGACGACATCACAAATCATAAGGTGACGTCGTCGCGATTGTAATCTTATATATAGAATCCGAATTTTTCAGTTTTAGTGTGTAGTCTTTTGGAGTAAAAACCTAAACCAAACCAAGGCTGTCTTGTATAGTATTTTAGGGTTCCAAACCCTATCTTACATCAAGATAAGTGTTTTACTTCATTAATTCAATTATGTCTTCAATTACTTGTGTGTATGCTTGCATGTTTACCATGTCCGGCTAAATTACTTGTGTGTTTGCTTAGATATATGAAACCTAGTTGTTAATTATTGTTAGGCTGTCTCTTATCTTAATTGTAATCTGCTTAGGAGTGCGACTAGGCTATCGTTGTGTTTAATACTTGATAAATCTTTGATAGTTTATGAATGACTTAGTGGATTTCGTTTACTAAACCCAAAGATAACCTCAAAGTTAGTTTATGAATGACTTAGTGGATTTCGTTTACTACGCTTAAAGGTGACTTCAAAGAGTTAGGGAATGCACACCTTACGACCTTAGAAAACACAACGCGTTAAGAATAAGGACGTGACGATTCAACCATCAATAGGAGATAACTAGGGAGTAGTAGCATCTAGGTAAACACATCTTTAACTATCATACGAGCACACAACAATAGACATAGACTATCCTCACCACTAGTTTAGATAATTAGATAAGTAGAAGTAATCGGTAGAAATACCAACCCCCCCCCCCAAATCCAAACCCCGAGATTCATACTTTTCCATTTCCTAAAAAACATAAAAAGATAAAAAAAATATTCCTCAACCCCAACCTTAGCGTAGTAACTTCTCACTAGCATTCCTATTCCCATAGAGAACGATATCAATTCCCGTGGCTTACCCTAATACTACACTACAACGATTAGGTTCACTGCCTAGGGTGTTGAAAAACTTGCTCGACGAAAAGGAAGTTCCTTTGACCCCGAACGACGCGTGTAGCGTTATCAAGTTTTTGGCGCCGCTGCCGGGGAATAGAATAGCTAGTTAGTAGTCCACCTCGTTTAGGTTTCTTTGCTTGATTCCTATCAAGTAAATTTTTCTCATTTTTAGCTTTCTCGTAGTCTACCCCCTTCTTCGTGACCTTTGTTCGTAATCCTATCACTTTTCATCATGGAAGGTGATAACCAACCATCATTCATCAACCTACCACCAAATGACCCGCCAAGAGCCCGTACTCTTAGTGAATACTCCAGACCTAGCCACCTAGGCTATAGAAACACCATTGAGCTTCTCGACCAAGCCAAAACTACGACCCTGCGATCCGACACCATCCGGTTGGTGCAAAACGGATGTGCATTCCATGGACTTCGTTACGAAGATCCTAATCAGCATCTTAAGGATTTCCTTAAAATTGTCGATTCCATCGACCTCGATGCTACTACTCGGGAGACCACGCGTCTGCATCTCTTCCAATTCTCTCTACGGGACCAAGATAGTAATTGGCTTGAGCGACTTCCCGCCGGCTCCATCTCAAGTTGGGATGATCTCACCTCTCGCTTCCTTGCTCAATTTTTCCCACCGGGGAGAACCACTAAACTTAGACGAGACATCTTAACATTTCAACAACTTCAAGGTGAGTCTCTCTACAAAGCATGGACTTGATTCAAGGACCTACTCCGTAAACTCCCCCATCATGGCATTGATCTTTGGCTTCAAGTCCAACTCTTCTACGATCATGTCAACTTCCCCACTAAGCGATCCGTTGACCAAGCGGCCGGTGGAAAACTTAGTGATCTCACCGCGGAAGAATCGTGAGGTATAATAGAGGACCTTGCCCTCTATGAAAACGAATGTTGGAATGACCCCCGTGAATTGTCCAAAACTGATAAGGCAATCTCTTTGCCTCCCATTGACTCACGACCTTCCAATCGTAGGATGCTCGAACTTGAAGCTCAAGTCAAATTTCTAATGAGCTCCTACGAGACTCCCAAGCTCGAGCCAAATAACTTAGGAAAATCCTACAACAACCCTCCAAACACCGAAACTTCCACTAGTCTTGAGGGAATGGTGTCCAAACTCATGTCATCTCAAGAAGCTCGATTGACGCAACTTGAAGCCGATTTCAAGAAACGACAAAGCAAGATGACAACCAAGATCGACACCCTCTTAAAAGCCTTCAATGGACAAAGGGATGAAATACAGGAAACATTGGCGGAGATGATGGACTTAGTGAAAGAGTACACTAAGACGAAGATTCCCGAGAAGGTGCTAGTGAGGAACGATGAGCACGCCACCCCCACTTTTTCTGGTAACGCCATTTCCATTGCTTCCGATGAGGATGGAGCAGTTGAGAAGAAGGAGCCTGAGAGCAGCAAGGATAGTAAGGATAAGAATGAGGCTCGGACTGATGATGAACCCAAATTCATCAAGCATTACCTTAAGCATGAGATCAATAAGAAAACAATCGTTAACCAAGTGAAAAACTTTAGGTGCAATGATGTTCTTAGGAAAGCCCTCTTAGGTGAAATAGGAGAGGAAGAATATGACACCATGCCTATTGGACCTATGTACGAGTCGATTCTGAGAAAGCTAATAACTAAGAAGGAAGAGATCTCTGGGAACTTTGTAATTCCATGTAGCATAGGTGACTTAGAGAACCTAAATGCCTTGGCCGACCAGGGATCCGATGTAAACATAATGCCGCTGTCAGTCTATAATAAGTTGACTAAGGAGGAACCGACCAAGACCAATCTTAGACTTTCCTTAGCAAATCATTCATATGTTTATCCCATAGGAATAGCGGAGGATGTCTTAATTGAGGTTTCTAATATTGTCTATCCGGTGGACTTCGCAATTGTAGACATTGAGGAAGATAAAAACCTGCCATTAATCCTGGGAACACCTTTCCTGACCACCGCCAAGGCAACCATCAAATGCGGTGGAGGGATTATGATACTCAAAAGTGGAAAAGGACAAGTTAGGATACCTATTGTTCCGAGATATCCTTTGAAGATTATGGAGAAGGTAAAAGATAAGAATTCGCAGGTCTCCAATAATGCCGTTAAGAAGAAAATGGTTGAATGGGAAAAAGGGCTTAGAGAATTCATGGTTCAAGGGTTAAATGCGACATTGTGGAAACGTGATAAAAAGTTAGGAAATAACTATACCAAAATACCACAAACTCAAAAGAACCCTAAGGAATTTTTGAATGGAGAAAAGGTGCTTTTGTATAAATCAAGAATAAAAGCATTATGGGGAAGGAATAAGCCAAGATGGTTTGGGCCTTTTACATTGAAGGAAACCAATCTAATGGATAAAACCGTCACCATAATAGACGACGTTGGCAAGGAATCCACGGTAAGCATACAACGTCTACGCCCTTTCGACGAAGGGAAAGCGAAGGAAGAAGGTGACAGTAATGAAGTCACGTAGGAGCACGACTACGAGTCTAGCTACAAGACTCATAAATAGAGAAAAGCGCTTCGTGGGAGGCAACCCATGCTTAATTGTTTGCTTGTTAGTGTCATATATCTTTTATTGATTGCTTATTCTCATGTTTAAATTTATAAAAATGCTTTATTTTGTTTTTAACCTCGTCTTAATTGCATATAAAGGTATTTTACATAAAGGATAAGTGTAGGGAGGATTACACACGTTTTCAAAAGAAACGTAAACATGAGAATAACAATTAATTAAAAGATATATATGTGTGTTTGTTCGAGTCAAATGCTTGTATCGAGTCATAATGGATGTTTTGCAGAAATTTTTCCAGATTCTAAAGATGTAAATTTTCCAGAATTTTTTTCAGAAAATCGCAGACTAGTTTTTATCAGGATAACCTGACGGCGTCAGGAAGGAGTAAAAACAACAGATTACTTTTTTCTCGTTTTTGGAGCTACTTATAAATTTTTGGAATTTTCCAGGTCTTAATTTTCCAAAAATTCTGTAAACATCCATTCCACAAGCATTATATCCTAGTTCAATAGAGTCTTATATATACTATTACCGCCGATTTTACGCGAAGGTTTCGTTTGTTTTCTTCAAGTGTGCAGGTTTTATTTATCAAGAAGAAGATACATAAGGTTGTAAGGAGCTTTTCACGCATACATTCTTCTTGGAAAGGATTTAACCACTACTTCACACACGGATCCTACCGAGCTAATCAGGGGAGTATTAGTTTCTTTCATCTTTTATTACCTTCTATTATCATAACTTTGATACTTTCGGGGAACATTGGGGACAATGTTCAGTTTAAGTGTAGGGAGGGAAAATAAAACGGGAACTTTGAAACTATGCTTATCCTTGACTATTTGCTTTGTCCAATTGTATTTGTGTAATAAACCATGAGAAAATGTCGGTTTGGGTAATTTTGGCACCAAATTTAAAATTTTTCATGCATATAGGAGTGGGCCATTAGTCTTAACAAAAGCGTCTCACAGATAGGAAGTTATATAACTAGCACAAAAACCCTTTACCACCTAAATTCCACCCAAAATGTGAGGATCGCCCTTAGATTAGTAGGAATTGAAGCATTCATATTTAATGCTTAGAGTGTGAACCAGTAGTATAATAGATTCTAGAACTTGTTTTGTGATGCATCCCGAGATCGCTAGTAAGACTACACTTGTGTAGTTAGGAATAACTAAATGATAAGAGGCATTAGGATAACCCTTGTTTGATACCCGTAATATAATTACTTCTTCCACATCGGTTGAGTAATTCCACCACACCCTTGCGTTGTACTCATCTTTAGTACACGATACCCCTAGTTAACCCCTCAGAGCCTATCCTTTTCGCGGTTCTCGTGATGTTTCGGTTTTCCAGAATATCAATGAAGAGCATTGTTTACACCCCACCCCCAAATGTACACCCAAATCTCCTTAGCATACCTTGTATGCACTCACTTCTAGTGCATTATTGTTATCACCCCAAACCCTTAGTTCAATTATCTAGTTGTTTGCATAAGTTGCTAAGTCGAGTCATATCCTTTGTACACATTTTTGGGATGATTGGGACTCATGGGAAAAGTTAAAGTTTATGAAATGACTGGAAGGGAACGTTAATTCAAATTCATTTTATTTGCGTAATAATGTACTCCAAGTGTTTTGATCTTTTCAATTCGGGTCAAATTAGTGTTAGAGTAATAAAAACTCAAGTGTAGGGATGTGCCTATAGAGGATGGTACAGTAAAAGTGTATGAAAAAAAAAATCGAAAAAAAATAGAAAAAGAGAAAAGAAAAAAAAATAGAGTGTTCAAAAAAAAAAAAAAAAAAAAAAAAAAAAAAAAAAAAAACATACGGGCTACCATCCTACATCTATCTTTAAATTTATGTTTGTTTGTTTCAGTTATCTAGAGTTTAGAGTGTCGAGTCTTGGTTTAGCAACGCCATTCTTCGTATGCTTGTAACATAGAGATTTTTGACTTGCCACCACTAAATAGCCTATCCCACCAAACCCTTTGTTTCCCTACCGTACGCCTAACATTACAACCCTTTAAAAGACCTCTTTGATAGTCTTTCCTTGGTGCTTACGCCAAATTGATGGAGGTTTGATCTATTCTCAAGCCTATGGTAATCTATGTACTAGGACCGGTTAATGAGTGTTTATCTTCCATTTCCAACTTGTTATATTTCATATACACCCGAGAGATGTGAGTATCCAAACACCCCATGTGAGGTGCTAGTATGTAATTTCCGTGCTTGTTATGACTTTTGCGGGGCTTATATGTGTTGTGGATTGTTTTAAACCAATGCTTCATGACCCCTAACTTATAAATTAATTGGCTAAAAGCACATTTGCTTGAGGACAAGCAAATACCAAGTGTAGGGATATTTGATAAGGTTTTAAAATGTACCTTTTTGAGGGGTCGTTTAAGCTCTTATTTGATCACTTTTGTATCCGTTATTACTTAATATCGTTCCTTTTCACATTTTAGGTCTCTTGAAGGCAAATTGCTGGAATGGCACTTATTTGGACGAAAAGGCGCGGATATACGAAGAAAATGGCCAAAGTCAAGAATCGAGACACTCAAGCTGCTGAAATACAAGGGGACGGCGTCAGGTGTTATCTGGGACGCCGTCGCATCACTTTTGTGACGGCTCAGTAGCCAAATTTCTTATTTTCAAGTGACGGTGTCAGGCTTTAAAAGAGTAGGTCGTCGCAACTCAGACGGCCTAGATTTGATCCAGACAGCGTCAGAGACTGAAGGGGATGGCGTCACAAGCATAAGGTGACGCCGTCGCAAGACTAACGAGGCCAAGACGAAACCCTAATGACGGCGACCCGACGGCGTCACAAATCATAAGGTGACGCCGTCGCGATTGTAATCTTATATATAGAATCCGAATTTTTCATGTTAGCCTTATTAGTTTTTATTAGAAGTGATGGTCATTCACATTTAGTAACTTCGTAACGTGTGTTAGATATCGTGATAGAATAGTCAACGGGCTCATGGATTGGACTAAGCTAATTGGTTAGAAGTTATGTTAAGCTAGCCTTATATCAATCCATGTCCAATCCAATCCAAACGAGCCCATGCCAAGCACATTAGGGCATCTTATACTTGTACTATATAAACCCCTCAAAGTCTCATTTGAGGGGTGTGCTTGAGTGTGTGTGTGTGTTTGTTTATGAAATATTGTTTTCATCTTCTACTCTTTGTCTCTCTAAAATACACATATCTTCATTCAAGTCACCATCTAATATTCATCTTTTCTTTCTTTACGCATAACGTTTGTGTTTGTGTTTCGTGTGATACTCGTGTGTCAAGGTGGGTATACGTGATAAGGTTATAAAAGGGGATTAACAATTGAGTGTGTGTGTATGTGTGTTCTTCCTTTGAAATAAAACATCTCTCTTGTTTTCATCTTATCTTCACATATACACGGTTTGTATTAAACATCAAGTCACCATCTTTCCTTTCTTCTTATTCTTTCTAAGCATAACGTTTGGTTTGTGTTGTTCGAGTTATACGCGTAAAGTGGGTTACGTAGTGTTGGTTCGTGTTGGTAAAGTGATAAGGTTGATAGATCTAAGGTTTTACAATTGGTATCAGAGCATGTGGGGAGTCTGCACGATCCATCCGCTCCGGAGCTTCCATAAGAAGAAAACATAAAAAACAGGTTAGTAATAAGCGGATTCTGGCACTTACAAGTTTGAATTTCGAGGGTGTTAACAGCATAGTGTGAAAACACGTCTCTAATTCTCACAAGGGCCGTTCCTGAACTGGAGTCCCACAAGTGAGATAACACGATATACCGAAGTACATCTACAGTTCAGATGAGTCGCTGAGGTACACTGACGCATCACCCTACGACTGTAGACCGTTTGAGACACACTAAGCGTAATCCACGGGGAGTTACCGAACTGACCTGCTGTCAGGGCTGCTTGATGTTGACCCTGGCAGGAATTTCCATTCAATAACTGAAGATCACAGATGTGAAACTTCTCATAAATGTTCTGGCAAATTGCTAAGATCTGCATAGGACTCTATAATATATCACTTGTGTCCTAATTGATGAACAACAAGCGATGTCAAGTCATGTGTTCCTATGAGATCTTTTGATGAATCTCGTGGCTCTAGACTCAATTAGCGCATTTTGGTTTTCCTGAGCGGAGACTAGGGAGAGGGTCTCCTTCTTCAATACCAACCAACTCTAAGAGAAGGTCAATAGATTATGTAGGGTTCCCAGTGAGAATGAAACAAATCCTTTTAAGAGGAATTGAGTGGCTAGAAGGTTAGGTGCAGTGCGTCACTGGGTCCATGACGTCTTGTCTTCAATACCAGTTTCATCTTAATGACAACCAGTAGCAGATGAATTGAACCCGGTTTCTGCCCTAAGGTTGATTATGGAGGGCTATTTCTTTTCACCCTTTCTATTACTTTTCTTTTTAATTCTTCAACCCCTTCTTTCTCCTTTCTCACATTACTCCTTTTTTCAATCATACCTAAGGACTTCTAGTTCTAAACTATTGGTGTTGTCCTTGGGTAGATCCCTCCGGCTCTGGCGGATCATAGGACTGATTTCCTATCCTTAGACACCTTATAACTCCGTGACTGTCCTATGTTGCCATAAAACCTTTTCTTGAAAATCTCTCAGAGTGTTTATGATAGAAAACATGTTTGAGACACTCCGAGAGTTTTTATTTTCAGAAACACTCCCCCTTCACATGTGCTTATAAGTTTTGACATAAATCTGCACATAGAGGGTAGAGTTCGCACTTTTTGAATTGATCGGCTCATGATAGACAATTCCCCACGAGACATGGTTACGTTGCTCAGCTAAAGAGTTCCATTATCAGTTTTTAGGTGACAACTAGCTCTAATAACTACCTTGAAGCTGTAAACACTCCTTGAAAAGGAGGTTAGACCTATGTAAGTTCATGTCTATCACAAGTTTCTCGAAATGGTACATTGATTACTCGTCAATTCATTGGTTCCGACTGAGTCGAGCTCTTGTGAGATTCAAAAACCGATCATTAAACATTTTGATCACATTTTAATCACGTTTCTCCCCCTCATAAATAGCATATCCATGATGTTTTTGAAACAAAATGATTAAAAGATATGTTTTTCAAAAAGCATTTAGAGAGAAACCGATTTAGCATGAATTTTGGAACAATTTTAGTTTTATACTCCCCCTTAACGAAAGCATATTTTTCATACAGAAAATTTCGTATCAATTAAGGGTTTAGAGGGAGTTATCTTGGTACCAAATGTGAGAGATTTTGAAAAATATTTTATGAAAAATTTCGAATCAATGGTACTCAAGATGAAGATTTTAAAAATCTTTTGAAGATATTTAGAGAAAAATTATCTTCATTTGTTTTAGGATAAGTGCTCGATATTTATGAAAATCGATTTTGCGTAGCACTTTCCTTTCTTTAAAGATCGGGTTACAGTCTGAGGTAACTGTAAGCCATTATGATTTTAGGAAAAATGCTTGAAAAATATTTAAAACCTTTGATTTGGTTAAGCACTTTCCTTTCTTTGAAGCGCGGGTCCTGAACTGATGTGTCTAGAAGCCATTATTTTGAAGTTCGGGTTTCGTACTGAAGTATACGAAAGCCATTTTATGCAGTGTCAAAGCAATGACGATTCAAGAAAAGGTTCAGTACATGTTGATGTTAGCACATAAAAAGGAGTCGGGAATACAGTTGACTACTGAGGAATACGCCTTCACAGACGCAGGAATGGCAGAATTAGCAAACATAATTGCAAACTTCAGTCATAAAGTCAACCAGCAGGACACAACATCATGCGGTACTTTTGATACAACTCCCGTCTACGACACAGATCCACTCAATGAGGTACCAAATTATAGTAATGTTGCTAATTCGTTTACTCATGAGAAGCCACATTCTATGTCTCCTGCACCTTATTATGACACATATGTGGGAGAGCAAGTTAATAGCAATGTTAACTCTGAAACTCAATATATGGATCATAATGGAGGTCCAGTTGAACAGAATGGTGCTACTGCTGAGGAAACACGTGCTTACTTTGAATCATTAATCAATAACTGTGGCATTGAAATTGAGAAAGTTAGAACGGTCAATCGCGAAGTTAAGCAGCGAATGCTAAATTGACCGCTGAGCTTGAGAGTTACAAAGAGAACGAAAGAGCCTATGAATTTCATACAAACAAAATATCAGAATTAGAAATTGGTTACCGAGATTCTGTTTTCAGAGAAAAACAATTGCAAATCAAGTACGATACACTTGATGTGAATCTGAACTTGAAAATAAAATCTTTAAATAAGGAAATTTCTGAACTAAATAACCAACTTTCTAAACAAAAAACACTGTTTTCTGATCTTGAAAAAGAGAAGAAACAGTTGATTGCTGATTTTTCAAAACGAGAAGATTCTCTTCTTGATGAAATTCTGGATAAAAAAGAACAATCAAAGTTTTCCATCACACCAGTTTCAAAACCAGTTGCAACTCCTGTAGTTGTCTCAAAATCCTTTTTGAAAATCGAAATAATGTCTTCAAACAATCCTTTTAACACAAGTGATGCCAGAAGCATTTTAGACGATGTTAAAACTAGAATTGGAAGACTTCAAGAGACTGTTAAAACTAAAACTCATATTACAACCAACATCTGGTTTAATAGTTTTGATATTGAACAAAAAAAGTTTTTTGAAACTGAAATTGCCCCTCAGCTGAATAACATCCACTCCAGGGTAATTTATTTTGAACAAGCCTTTTTGAAAGAAACAGCTGACTTTGTCAAGGACCATAAATCCCTGGTAAAGCAAGCTAATGAAAGTGTTGAACACATCAAAGTTTTGGAAAATTTAAATGATTCTCTCTTCGAAGATGTTCTGACTACTGATATTATGTCCATCATTTTGCAAACATATTCTGTGGAAGATCACGAAAAACTCCAGTCTGAGACCTCCGAAATTGTTTCAAAATATGAAAAAGCTCTTGAAAAACTTGAAAAAGAAAATGTGTCATATTTTAAACAACTTGATCGAAAAACTGAGGAATGCAAGTATGACAAACTGTCGTATGAGCGTGCCTACAATGACATGAAAACGAAAATTGATCTTTTGATGGCTCAGCTGGAAAGTCAAAAAGGAAAGGCAGTGGATACTGTGATTAAAAAACCATTGACTGCGGAGAAAGCAAATGTTCCCTATCCGGTTTCCAAACCAAAAATGTCTGTTTCTCTGCCTCCTCCAAAAGTCATTGAGAAAAATGATGTGTCAAAAACAGTCACTCCACAGTCCTTGCCTATTAAAAAGAGAATTATCAATGTTTTTGAAAAAGAAAAAGCAGTTGTTGAACAACCAAGAGTGATTACACCTGGCATTTCAAGGACTAGTACACGGAATGTGACCAAAAATCCAGTTAAAGAATCTGTCGGTTCTAACGACATGGTCCAAAATCACTATCTAGAAGAAGCTAGGAAACAGGCACAGTTTCGAAAAGATGGAATTTTAGGTGCAACATCCAGGGTGATGAATTCTACAAGATTTCAAGGCACTGCTAGTAGTAGTAAACCATTACCTAGGAACACTCTACAAAAGACTAGGGATTGGCTTGCATCTAAGAGTAGTTGCGCAAAAGAAAATGCTATGCCCTTAGAAAACAACACTAGTAATTCTAAGTCTTTTTCGAACAAGAATCAATTTCCAAAAGACTGTAGTGACAAAGTTAAAGTTGCTGTTTTAAACAAAAATGTTGAATTTGTCTGTACTACATGTAAAAAATGTGTCTTTTCAGCTAATCATGATGCATGTGTCTCACAATATCTCAAGAAAGATAATTCTCGTGCCAAGGCACAATCCACTAAGACACCAAACAGAAACAAACCCATTGACAAGATGAACATGGAAAGGAAACCTAATAGGTGGATCTCTTCAGGACGTAGTTTTTCCAAAAATGAGTCTTCCGCTGAATCTGATAAGAAAACAACTCCTAGATCTTACCTTAGGTGGAAACCCACGGGAAAAGTTTTCAACAATGTAGGTCTTAGATGGATTCCCACAGGAAAGATTTTTGATACTCGCACCAACACAGATAATAGTGCCAATCATCAGGATAAGGAAGTAGAAACCACTACAATCGTTGATAGTGATCACCCTCGCCGTGAGGAAACATATACTTCTAACACTGTTATTTGTGAAAATTCTTCTTCTGTGGATGCAGGTACTTGTAAAAGTGTTGAAGGTTCATATACCCCATGTGGTAAAGAAGAACTTTATGCCAATTTCGCATGTGGAAATCCTTTTCTAATTCCACTCTTAACTCCACTTTTACTTGTCCCAACTTAATTTCTCATTCTTCAAATCTTCTATGTAAATATTTTTGAAAAACAAAATACAAAATTTGAAAAACCAACAAAAGCAAAATATAAAAATATAAAATTTTCAAAAATCCAAAAACATTATAAAATTTCTCAAAATCCAAAAAATATTCTTCTCACGACATGTCTCTCGTATAATCGATATTCTGTACGTTTCTAGAAATGTCATTCAACAATGATACGGGTATGTACAGATGCTTGAGCGAGAGTTCTTTAATGTTTTTCAAAACATGTCGTTTCTCAAAATTCCTTAAATAACGACTTTCGTATACTTCAGTACGAAACCCGAACTTCAAAATAATGGCTTCTAGACACATCAGTTCAGGACCCGCGCTTCAAAGAAAGGAAAGTGCTTAACCAAATCAAAGGTTTTAAATATTTTTCAAGCATTTTTCCTAAAATCATAATGGCTTACAGTTACCTCAGACTGTAACCCGATCTTTAAAGAAAGGAAAGTGCTACGCAAAATCGATTTTCATAAATATCGAGCACTTATCCTAAAACAAATGAAGATAATTTTTCTCTAAATATCTTCCAAAGATTTTTAAAATCTTCATCTTGAGTACCATTGATTCGAAATTTTTCATAAAATATTTTTCAAAATCTCTCACATTTGGTACCAAGATAACTCCCTATAAACCCTTAATTGATACGAAATTTTCTGTATGAAAAATATGCTTTCGTTAAGGGGGAGTATAAAACTAAAATTGTTCCAAAATTCATGCTAAATCGGTTTCTCTCTAAATGCTTTTTGAAAAACATATCTTTTAATCATTTTGTTTCAAAAACATCATGGATATGCTATTTTTGAGGGGGAGAAACGTGATTAAAATGTGATCAAAATGTTTAATGATCGGTGTTTGAATCTCACAAGAGCTCAACTCAGTCGGAACCAATGAATTGACGAGTAATCAATGTACCATTTCGAGAAACTTGTGATAGACATGAACTTACAAGGGTCTAACCTCCTTTTCAAGGAGTGTTTACAACTTCAAGGTAGTTATTAGAGCTAGTTGTCACCTAAAAACTGATAATGGAACTCTTTAGCTGAGCAACGTAACCGTGTCTCTTGGGGAATTGTCTATCATGAGCCGATCAATTCAAAAAGTGCGAACTCTACCCTCTATGTGCAGATTTCTGTCAAAACTTATAAGCACATGTGAAGGGGGAGTGTTTCTGAAAATAAAAACTCTCGGAGTGTCTCAAACATGTTTTCTATCATAAACACTCTGAGAGATTTTCAAGAAAAGGTTTTATGGCAACATGGGACAGTCATGGAGTTATAAGGTGACTAAGGATAGGAAATTCGTCCTATGATCCGCCAGAGCCGGAGGGATCTACCCAAGGACATCACAAATAGTTAGTATTAGAAGTCCTTAGGTATGATTGAAAAAAGGAGTAATGTGAGAAAGGAGAAAGAAGGGGTTGAAGAATTAAAAAGAAATGTAAAAGAAAGGGTGAAAAGAAATAGCCCTCCATAATCAACCTTAGGGCAGAAACCGGGTTCAATTCATCTGCTACTGGTTATCACTAAGATGACGCTGGTATTGAAGACAAAGACGTCATGGACCCAGTGACGCACTGCACTAAACCTTCTAGCCACTCAATTCCTCTCAAAAGGATTTGTTTCATTCTCACTGGGAACCCTACATAATCTATTGACCTTCTCTTAGAGTTGGTTGGTATTGAAGAAGGAGACCCTCTCCCTAGTCTCCGCTCAGGAAAACCAAAAATGCACTATTGAGTCTAGAGCCACGAGATTCATCAAAAGATCTCATAGGAACACTTGTCATGACATCGCTTGTTGTTAATCAATAAGGACACAAGTGATATATTATAGAGTCCTACGCAGGTCTTAGCAATCTGCCAGAACATTTATGAGAAGTTTCACATCTGTGATCTTCAATGATTGAATGGAAACTCCTGCCAGGGTCAACATCAAGCAGCCCTGACAGCATGTCACTTCGGTAACTCCCCGTGGATTACGCTTAGTGTGTCTCAAACGGTCTACAGTCATGAGATGATGCTTCGGTGTACCTCAGCGACTCATCTGAACTGTAGGTGTACTTCGGTATATCGCGTTATCTCACTTGTGGGACTCCAGTTCAGGAACGGCCTCTGTGAGAATTAGAGACGTGTTTTCACACTATGCTGTTAACACCCTCGAAATTCAAACTTGTAAGTGCCGGAATCCGCTTATTACTAATTGTTTTTATGTTTTCTTCTTATGGAAGCTTTGGAGCGGATTGATCGTGCAGATTCTACACATGCTCATACCAAAAACACATGAAAGTTCTCATCATAATCAAAGGCTACACAATGTTAAAGATGATTCTTCGTCAATGTCAAAGAATCTTCAATGTTTAAAGACTCGAGAACTACGTCATTGGTAATCAAAAGACAAATAGAATTGTGAGCATGGTGGAGAAAGACGTGGAGATACCTAACCAACGAAGTTGACAACGGCAGACAACCACATTATCTGATCACAAAGCATGAAGGAACAAAGAATCAAGACTATTCTATATCTACACGCAAAGTTCAAGCTCAAAAAGTTTAAAGACCTAATCAAGTGGAGCATCTTTTGAATGACCACCCCTTAGGGGGAGATTGTTAGCCTTAATAGTTTTTATTAGAAGTGATGGTCATTCACATTTAGTAACTTTGTAACGTGTGTTAGATATCGTGATAGAATAGTCAACGGGCTCGTGGATTGGACTAAGCTAATTGGTTAGAAGTTATGTTAAGCTAGCCTTATATCAATCCATGTCCAATCCAATCCAAACGAGTCCATGCCAAGCCCATTAGGGCATCTTCTACTTGTACTATATAAACCCCTCAAAGTCTCATTTGAGGGGTGTGCTTGAGTATATGTGTGTGTGTTTGTTTATGAAATATTGTTTTCATCTTCTACTCTTTGTCTCTCTAAAATACACATATCTTCATTCAAGTCACCATATCTTTTCTTCATCTCTCTAGTTATTATTGTTTGAAATGGATTGATAAAAGGGTCCTAACATTTCAGTTTTAGTATGTAGTCTTTTGGAGTAAAAACCTAAACCGAACCAAGGCTGTCTTGTACAGTATTTTAGGGTTCCAAACCCTATCTTACATCAAGATAAGTGTTTTACTTCATTAATTCAATTATGTCTTCAATTACTTGTGTGTATGCTTGCATGTTTACCATGTCCGGCTAAATTACTTGGGTGTTTGCTTAGATATATGAAACTAGGGCTGACCATCGGGCCGGATCCCGATCCGAACCGACAAGGCCCGATCCCGAAAGTCTTCCAATTTCTAAACCGAATCCCGACCCGAGAAGTAGTCGGGTAAGTCGGTTCGGGATAATCGGGTTCAGTATGCTCGGTTTCGGGCTTGTTTGGCTTGTTTTTTTTCGGTTTTTGGCTCGTCCCGACCCGCCTCGTCCTCACCCGACACCCGAAATGGCTGAAATGGTGAACCGAGGCCCGACCCGATAAGCTGCTAGTCGGGATCGGGATGATCGGGCTGTGTCGGTATCGGTTCGGTTGTCGGGTCTCGGGCGGTTTTGCTCACCCCTATATGAAACATAGCTGTTAATTATTGTTAGGTTGTCTCTTATCTTAATTGTAATTGGCTTAGGAGTGCGACTAGGCTATCGTTGTGTTTAATACTTGATAAATCTTTGATAGTTTATGAATGACTTAGTGGATTTCGTTTACTAAACCCAAAGATAACCTCAAAGTTAGTTTATGAGTGACTACGCTTAAAGGTGACTTCAAAGAGTTAGGGAATGCACACCTTATGACCTTAGAAAATATAACGCGTTAAGAATAAGGACGTGACGATTCAACCATCAATAGGAGATAACTAGGGAGTAGTAGCATCTAGGTAAATACATCTTTAACTATCATACGAGCACACAACAATAGACACAGACTATCCTCACCACTAGTTTAGATAATTAGATAAGTAGAAGTAATCGGTAGAAATACCAACCCCCCCCCCCAATCCAAACCCCGAGATTCGTACTTTTCCATTTCCTAAAAAACATAAAAAGATAAAAAAATAATCTTCCTCAACCCCAACCTTAGCGTATTAACTTCTCACTAGCATTCCTATTCCCCTAGAGAACGATATCAATTCCCGTGGCTTACCCTAATACTACACTACAACGATTAGGTTCACTGCCTAGGGTGTTGAAAAACTTGCTCGACGAAAAGGAAGTTCCTGTGACCCCGAACGACGCGTGTAGCGTTATCATTTTACTAGCCATGTACTTGTGGTTGAAATTTAAGTCAAGTGTAGGGTAGGGTGTACAATGTTTCTAGGGGAGGAGCTATGAGGTGGTGTCATGGTGTCTTCTCAAGTTAGACTCACGGCTATGCTATATCCAGGGTGATTACTAGGTAGTGTTTTAGCCTGATTGGTATGTGTAAAATAATGTGGAAAAGGGTAAGTAGGTTAGAATGCGTTTACCTGAGAGCTAGCCAACCTTCTTACTTTACGAGTTGCTCAAGGTAAGATGATGTGATGTGGCATGACCTGGACATCTTGCAGTTCCTTTCCTTGACACCCTCTAGCACCCTTTACAGCTCCCTGAACTCCAAATGATTGTAAAATCGTGGTTGTAGTGGTGGCCTGAGAATATGATGTTCCTTATGAGGCCATGTAGGTTCTTTTTTGGGAAGGTGACGTGTGTAGGTTGACATGGTCGATTGTTGCATGTGTTTTCCTTAAAGACCTCTTTGTATGGTTTCTGAATGATTGGTGAGTCTTTTTTTCGGGTGTTTGTTGACTCTTTTCTGTGTGAAAGAGGTCGTTTATTCGGATAGGTCCGAGGTGGTGATTTGATATGTCCGAAATTTGAGGGGGTTGTTCACGAGACATGTTTTGTTGAGAAACTTTTGTCTAAAGAAAAAAAATATTGAGGTTTTTGAGTGAGAAATGAGTGAAAATAGGCGAAAAGTTTTGAGAAATTTGAGGCTATTTCGTATCATGTCCCCACATATAGCGGCATGTTTACGTATGTTATGTAAATCAATTTAAGAAATGGGATCTGAATGGTTTTGTTGTTTGGTTTCTCGTGAAACGGTAAGGACCCGATAAGATTGATGAAGATCAAGAAGCTCGGGTAACACTTAAACAAAGACTATACTTTATTGAGGCAGTATTTGCCCAAATGTGTGAAACTTGTGAAGTTGTGTGTGTTGCCTTATATGTATAGGGAGACAAGTAGGGTTTAGAAATAAACCCTTGCAGGATGATCAACGGCTGCCAGGGAGTCCAGTGTTGATCAACCGAGGAGGACGACAGACAAAGGGGGACAGGTGGACTGCCCTCCTTGGCAAGTGATGCTTCTCGTGCATCCCCACTATATAATGTCAGATGATACATCATAATTGTTAGTGACAGTTGGAGAGCAATAATACTATATGCTCATTTTAGCTTGATGGGTTTTCTCCAGGCTTTGCGTGACATGAGATTTAAGTCGTGCCGCTATCAAGTATTTATTGATGAGTTTAGGTAATGGGCTTGATTCGAGCGTTATTTAATGGGCTTGGGCCACTAATATTCATACTATCAGCTATAAACTTATTATTTATTTATTTATTTTTTACTTTTATTGTTTTTACAAGGATATCATATAAATTAGGATTTCGAAAAGTATACTTAAGTTTCGTTTTGAAGATAGTGTAACTTAGATCATTATTATGTTATGAATAAGTAACGACTATATGACAGTGATGTCTCATGACAAGCAACGCACATAGTTATTGTTTAATGAATGGCACTTATATTTTTAATAAATTAATTCTTTCTTAGGTTGTGTTTTGTTAAAAGTAACGGTGAGTTGTAGCAGTGAGCAGTAGTCGTGAGCTATGAGCAGTAATATTAGTCATAGCTCACTGCTCACCGCTTTTTAAACAAGCAATGAAAAATTAGCTTACCAAAAAGTTACCAAAACTCATCGTCTTTTGCCAAACAATCACTAAAATAAAAAATGCTCATTGCTCACGTCCCAAAAAGCTCCACACCAAACATACTTTTGAAACTTCACAATATACTTAAGGTATATATGTACAAAGTGGGTATTTTTAGACCGGATGCAATGGGTGTGAGGTCTCACCACTCACACCCACTCTCACGTGCCACCACTAATTAACACATACAATCTCACGCGTGAGGCGAGCCAAAAAGTGAGACGAAATGACTCTAAGAGTAATCGGTATGATAACTTTCAAATGCATGTTAAGGTTTAACATGTCCGCGTTAAGGCATGTTAACCATACCGCGTCCCAAGGGGTGTTATCATAGATATGTTAAGCCACTGACGCCATGTTAAAGTGATTTTTTTCACCCTAAATGAAGGGTTGTTTTTGTAAATTGTTGATGAGTTAAAGTTTAACTTGGGTAAGTTATGATAAAGGGTGTTTTTTTGTTGAGTTAAGGTGAAATTTTAAAGCTGATGTGTCGCTGACGTGACATGGTGTTAAACCTTAACCTAGGTTATGTTGGAAAATTTAGTGCACTTGTGGGATTAGTTCACACCTTGTAATGGGTTAGGAGGTACGGAGTGTAAACCCATAAGGTCCATGAACACCCTGACTCTAATAGTGGTTTGTATTGGTAGTGCTAGTGGAAAGTACTGATTATGGTTTCCACTGGTAAGCAATGTTTCCACTGAAGCAGTGTACACACTGCTAGTTCTATGAAAGTACTGATGCTAGTACTGAAATTAACTTGTAACAGGCTTTGACCTATTCAAGTGGCAGTTACAACTGCATAATGATCACGTTTAATTGGTCATGTAACCACTAACGGCTATAATGGGGATAATTATGAGGCGATTAATGGGCCGATTAATTCTCATAATTCCATTTGACTAGCTAAGAGTAATCTCCTATAAATAGGATATCTGATTATGCATGAAACATACACAGAAAACAATAAACACTTATAAACGAAAGGGTTATTGAATTGCGCCTAATTCTATAACCACATTTGGTCTTATCCCAAGTAAATATTCGTGTAACCCAGGCATTAGGGTCGAATAGTTTACTTTGGAAAGTGATCACACGATTCCAAGTGATATCCGGTAACCACATAGTGGTATTTGTTTCTGCTGACATTGATTATCTAACCCTGTTCTGGGAGTTACATACTAACAATCAAAGTAAACTATTTTGTGATAATCAATGGCAACTGCTGCAATGAAACACATGGCGTCAAACTTTGCTTAGCCGGATAAGTTTGAAGGGGGTGGACTTTAGGAGATGGCAGAAGAAGATGCACTTCTTGCTCTCAAGCATGAGTGTGGTCTATGTTTTGACTACACCTATTCCTGATCATGGGGATGATGCCACTGTGGAGCAGATTAGGAGGAGGAGCAAATGGGAGAATGATGACTACATATGCAGAGGTCTTATTCTCAATGGTATGTCTGATTCTCTGTTTGATATTTATCAGAACTTTGAATCTTCCAAAGATCTATAGGATTCCTTAGATGCCAAATATATGGCTGAGGATGCATCAAGTAAGAAGTTCCTTGTTAGTAATTTCATAAATTACAAAATGACTGATTCAAGACCAATTATGGAACAATATAATTAACTTCTTGGTATACTTGGAAGGTTCACACAACATAATATGCACATGGATGAGGCTATTTCAGTCTCTTGTGTCATTTACAAACTCCCTCCTTCTTGGAAAGATTTCAAGCATACCTTGAAACATAAGAAAGAGGAGTTAACTCTGGTTGAGTTGGGCAGTCATCTGCGCATTAAGGAATCTCTCAAGGTGCAGGATAATGACAAGCCAAAGAGTAGCAATGCTGCTGGTGCATCTGTTGTCAATATGGTGGAGCATAACAACTCCACTAGGTACAATGACAACAAAGGCAAACGCAAATATCATGACAACACAAGGGCAGATCCAAACAAGAAGGCAACACCTACTTGTTGGAAATGTGGCAAAACTGGTCACATTAAAAAGGATTGCAAGGGTGGTAAAGTTGGTGGTAAAGCCAATGGATCAGACACTAATGGTTCAGGGAGTGGTGGTTCTTCCAACTCACTGAAAGGTCAGAACATGGTTAATAAGTCTTTTCAGATTTATTATGTTATATATGTATCTGAATCTCATTATGTGCAGGATGATGATGTTGCGTGGTGGGTTGACTCTGGTGCAACAGTTCATGTGTGTAAAGATAGAAGCTGGTTCAAGACTTATGAGTCACTGAATGATGGTTCTATTCTTCACATGGGAAATAATTCAACAGCCTTGGTGTATGGTCATGGTTGTGTAGATCTTAGATTTAGTTCCGGAAAGATTGTAACTTTGTTTAATGTTATTCATGTTCCTGATATAAGGAAGAACCTGGTTTCAAGTAGTGTTTTGAATAATCATGGATATAAACAAGTTATTGAGTCTGATAAATTTGTCTTGTCTAAATGTGGTGTTTTTATTGGTTTTGGCTATTTGTGTAATCAAATGTTCAGGCTTAATATTACCACTGATAGTGTTAATTCAGCCTTTGTTACCACCACTGACCTGACTGACTCTACCCTATGGCATGCAAGACTTGGCCATGTACACTATAAAATAATGCAAGATATGTCTAAGGATGGGTTGATCCCAGCATTTGACATGGACACTGAAAAGTGTAAAACTTGCATGTTGACCAAGATTACCAAGAAACATTTTCAAGGTGTTAGTCGTGAGACTAAGCTCTTGGAATTTATACACAGTGACCTGTGTGATTTGCATGCCACTCCCTCCTTGGGGAATAAGAAGTACTTTGTGACATTTATTGATGATGCTTCTAGGTTTTGTTATGTCTATTTGTTACATTCCAAGGATGAAGCATTAGATAAATTCAAAGTGTTTAAAACTGAAGTTGAATTACAACTTGGGTCTTTGATCAAAAGATTAAGGACTGATAGGGGAGGTGAGTACATGGATACTCTGTATTTTCAGTCTGTTGGTATTATCCATGAAACGACTGCCCCTTATACTCCTCAGCAAAATGGCATTTCTGAAAGGAAAAACAGGGTGCTGAAGGAGATGGTTAATTCCATGTTGTCCTATTCAGGACTGAGTCAAAGGTTCTGGGGGTGAAGCCATGTTGACAGCTTGTTATTTATTAAATAGGGTTCCCAACAAAAGGAACAAGGTTACCCCTTATGAACTCAGGACTAAAAGGAAACCCAACCTGAACTATCTCAAGGTTTGGGGTTGTAGGGCTGTTGTAAAACTCCCTGATCCAAAGTTGAAAACTTTGGGTGAAAGAGGCATTGACTGCATCTTTTTTGGATATGCTGAGCATTCCAAGGCTTTTAGGTTCTATGTTATTGAACTTAATGAATATGTTTCAGTTAACTCAATAATTGAATCAAGGGATGGAAACTTTGATGAGAATAGATTCTCATCAGTCCCTAGACCAAGTATAAGGATTCCTAATGGAACTCATAACACTGGTGTATCAGAGGTCCCTGATGAAGAACCATCAGTGGTCCCTGATGAGGTTGTGGTTCAACAACCTGAACTTATGCTTAGAAAGAGCGAAAGGGTCAGGACTCCAAAGTCATTTGGACCTGAGTTTCAACTGTATTTAGTTGAAGGACCAAGGGATGAGGTCTCTGACCAATACTCCTACTGCTTCATTGTTGAGGATGATCCCAAGACATTTGAAGAAGCAATGAAGTCCCAGGATATTGCTTTCTGGAAAGAAGCAATCAATGATGAGATGGATTCCATCATGGGCAACAACACTTGGGTGTTAGTTGATCTACCACCTGGTTGCAAACCTTTAGGTTGCAAATGGATTTTCAAAAAGAAAATGAAGGTAGATGGAACTATTGAAAAGTTCAAGGCTAGACTAGTCATTCAGGGCTTTAAACAAAAGTCAGAAATTGACTACTTTGATACTTATGCCCCTGTGGCTCGTATCAGTACCATAAGACTGCTGATTGCCTTGGCATCAATTCACAATCTGATTATTCATCAGATGGATGTGAAGACAGCTTTCTTAAATGGTGAATTGGAAGAAGAGGTTTATATGAACCAACCTAAGGGCTTCATCATGCTTGGTAATGAAAACAAGGTGTGTAAACTGATTAAGTCTCTTTATGGACTGAAGCAGGAACCTAAACAATGGCATCAAAAATTTGATGAAGTGGTTTTGTCTAGTGGTTATGTTCTTAACCAGTCTGACAAATGCGTATATAGCAAATTTGATGAATCTGGTAAAGGAGTCATCATTTTCCTATATGTTGATGACATGCTGATCTTTGGCACTGACCAAAATCAGGTTGACATGACAAATGAATTTTTGTCATCAAGGTTCTCTATGAAAGACATGGGGGAGGCTGATGTTATCCTTGGTATAAGGACTAAACATGAAAGTAAAAGAATTTCAATCTCTCAATCTCATTATATTGAGAATGTGTTGAGGAAATTCAATTACTTTGATTGTACTCCAGTGAGTACACCTATGGATACTTGTGAGAAGCTGATGCCTAATAATGGCAAGGCTGTCTCTCAACTTGAGTATTCTAGGGTAATTGGCTGCTTGATGTATGTCATGACTTGTACAAGGCCTGATATTGGCTTTGCAGTGGGAAAATTGAGCAGGTATACTAGTAATCCTAGTGCTCATCACTGGCAAGCAGTTCAGAGGGTACTGAAGTATTTGAAGAGAACTATGGATTATAGTCTCTCATATACTGGTTACCCATCAGTGTTGGAAGGATACACTGATACAAGTTGGATCAGTAACACTGAAGACAACTCGTCTACCAGTGGCTGGGTATTCCTACTTGGTGGAGGTGCAATTTCTTGGGCATCCAAGAAACAAACTTGCATCACCAGTTCAACAATGGAATCTGAATTTGTGGCTTTAGCAGCTGCTGGTAAAGAAGCTGAATGGTTGAAAAACTTGCTTTTTGAGATTCCATTGTGGCCTAAACCTATAGCACCTATTTCTGTCCGTTGTGATAGTGCAGCTACATTGGCTAAGGCTTATAGCCAAATGTACAATGGTAAGTCTAGACACTTAGGTGTCAGACATAGCATGATTCGTGAGCTTATCATGAATGGGGTGGTATCTATAGAGTTTGTTAGATCTCAAAAAAACCTTAGCTGGTCACTTGACGAAGGGTTTGGCTAGAGACTTGGTTATAAAGTCTGCTAAAGGGATGTGTTTAAGTCCAACTTAGTCACTGAATGCTAGGACACCCAACTCCCTCCTAAGGAAACTTGGGAGCTGAGTTCAATGTGGAAAGCTGAACATTCAGTGGACTGGAGCACATGTTTTATTTACATCCAAAGGTTGTGCTCAGAACCTGCTGAAAGGAGGATGAAGTCTTTACTTCTTAATGGTTAATTTTCTTTGAAAAAGTGCTTGGCAGGAACATGAATAAAGAGGAACCACCTATGTAAATGTTGAAGTTTTGCCGCTTCAGGGAGCTTTTGGACTTTTAGCTTTTACAACATTTATGAATTTGGATATGGACATATGGCTTGTATAGTGTCAGGAGCTGATAAGTGTTTGAAAACTTGTGTGTATTTTATCTTCAGGTATTCAAATGGGTTGAAGGGTTCAATTCTTAGAATACCCTGATTCTCGAATATTTGAACGTGTAATTTACTAAGATGGAAATTCAATCCTCAGGACATTTTCGTTTATACACATGTTTTGTTCAATGTTTGTTTTCATGCAAAGGAAGTGAACTAAATTTGGGGAGGATTGTTGGAAAATTTAGTACACTTGTGGGATTAGTTCACACATTATAATGGGTTAGGAGGTACGGAGTGTACACCCATAAGGTCCATGAACACCCTGACTCTAATAGTGGTTTGTATTGGTAGTGCTAGTGGAAAGTACTGATTGTGGTTTCCACTGATAAGCAGTGTTTCCACTGAAGCAGTGTACACACTGCTAGTGCTATGAAAGTACTGATGCTAGTACTGAAATTAACTTGTAACAGGCTTTGACCTATTCAAGTGGCAGTTACAACTGCATAATGATCGCGTTTAATTGGTCATGTAACCACTAACGGCTATAATGGGGATAATTATGAGGCGATTAATGGGCCGATTAATTCTCATAATTCCATTTGACTAGCTAAGAGTAATCTCCTATAAATAGGATATCTGATTATGCATGAAACATACACAGAAAACAATAAACACTTATAAACGAAAGGGTTATTGAATTGTGCCTAATTCTATAACCACATTTGGTCTTAACTCAAGTAGGTATTCGTGTAACCCAGGCATTAGGGTCGAATAGTTTACTTTGGAAAGTGATCACACGATTCCAAGTGATATCCGGTAACCACATAATGGTATTTGTTTCTGATGACATAGATTATCTAACCATGTTCTGAGAGTTACACACTAACAGGTTACCATACCCAACACTCTAATTAGAAAGCATAGACATATAATTTGGGAACAAACCGAGTATTGGTTTATCGTTCATGCTTTTCAAACGGATATGAAATGTTTTTCAAGATACATGGTGTAGAAATATTTTGATATTGATATTTTGCTTAAATTCGAAAAACACAAAATAAAAGGTCAACTAAATGTGTTATTTGTTATTTTGATATTTTCTTTCAAACGGTCACACATATGGAGAGAGAAGTTTTCTCTCGACAATACACACAGAGCAAGTCTTGCATGCCTCCTGAATGAGATTCTTTATTTTCTATTTTGGTGATACCTTCTTTTTTAGCTATTTATGGTAATTCTAGTTTTGAAAGTATTAACAAAATGAAAATTAGAGCTTTAACCAAACAACTTCCCTAAATATTCTATCGAATGTTTAAATTTTGTCATCCCACAAAATAAAAAATCATATCATTTTGGTGTTTGATTATAAGTCGACCATAAATGAAACTCGCACCCCAATAGATAGTTCAACGTCTATCTTTAAACATAAACACTACTTTTTTTAGCTTTAAGAAAATATGATATATTGTTTATATTTGTTCGTTAGAAGAACATCTAAGATTGTTTGCGTTTACAAACAAACAACATACAAGAGCAAACTTAACAAACTATAAGTGTTCATAACTTTCTTTTTTTTGAACGGCGATTTAATTAAAAGAAAGCTAGCAAGACGCTAGAAAAAGTTACAAGATAAGGAAATAGCGTTATAGGGACAAATAAGCCGTTTTAACCAGTTAAGACACGCTTTTTTATATATAGAAGAAATCCAATTGAAAAACATAAGTTTAATGTCGTTGAGGAAAAGGTTTTTGCTTGAGCATTTTTTGGAGAAGTCCATGTCATTCCTAAACTTCCAGATTGTCCAAATAGTAGTATGAACAACGACATCAAGAAACTTGACAAGTGTTCATAACTTTCATTGTTGTGTGTGGTCAAATGTTTAGTTATACCTATTTTATTAAGAGCCGAGGTAATTTTCATACATTCATTTTTTATTAATACACATCATTTAGTTATGGGAATTGATACTCACACCACTTTTTTTGATGCATGCATCACATTCTGTGCATTACAGTTTGTACAGTACAATACTGTAATGCGCAGAATGTGGTGCATTCATAAAAAAAAGTGGTGTGAGTATCACCTCCCTTTAGTTATTCCATATTTAGATATTGTTGTGTCCGCTTGTAGATGGGTGTATGTAAATCACATATCTATCAACATTATATACTATAAAGACATACAATATTTATACATAAACGAGCAAAAGTAAAAAAAATGAACGTTAGTGAGTGTATCATTAGACGCGTGAACGTAAATGAATGAACACAATTTTTGTCCTTATTCGTTTTTCTTCTTCATTTAATAAATAAACGAGCAAAAATGAACTTTCATGCCGAACAATTCATGACCTTTTTAGTAAAAGTTTGATTTGTAAACAATACTCGGCATTTATATTAAGTTGGATAGAGAAATAAAAACCTTCGTTTTATTTCTCTTGTTTAAATCGGCGAAGAAACCCTGACTTCATGTACTTTTTTTAGGTGCCGATTGATCGTTCCTCAAGGATCTAGCCTCAAGCAGTAAACACATGTTTCGGTGGCCTTTGTCTATGAGTTAGGATTGCACTCGTGATCCATTTCTTCAAAATGCCGTATTGATCGGTCAACTAAATGTTTGCGGTGGAGTGGTGATATCATTAAAACAAAACTTTTTTCTCGTATAATTTATGCTTGGTTATCGTATGTGTTACGAGATTTTAATATATCATTAGCCAAATAAAGGGAACGATCAAGAAACTAACTCGAAAAGGTAAGTTGATTGGATAGGTCCATTTCGTAAGAATCTGACTAGCCAACGGTATACCATTTGATTTAGTTAAGAAAATTATCATGGCACGCAACCCTGATTTAATATTAAACAACTGCAAGTAAAACTTTGATGCGACCTGTTTGACACGGCTATAGCATGTGAAATCGATAAAACTTAAACAATGCGGATCTCGTAAATCATTTGAGAATATAATGAATGTTACGTTGCTTTTTCAAAGGTTTCAAGCATTTGAAGCATAGTTTCTGCGTCCTTTTATCATTATAAACCTTTGTACTAGTGTATATACCTTTCTATAGCCATATTTAAGGGTGTGCGATGTACGGAATACCATAGGGCTTCAAATTTTTAGTTAGAGGCTAGATCCTTGAGTATATGTATCCAAAATCACATTGAGGATATGTATCCATAGTTCTGAAAGAAAGTGATCGTTACACTTTCTTAAAAAAGAAACGTATATACTGTTGAGTTTATGATATATAAAATACAATAAAACATAAAGACATCAAGAGTACACAGCGGAAGACTTAAGATCATAACAAATAAATTAATTAACTGAAAGTATGCGTAACGTACCTCTTGCGAATGTTAAATCCCTCGAGCAAAGCAAAACAACCCTCGAGCAAAGCAAAACAAAGAAGTACTTATTGGTGTAAGAATAATGTCTTACAACCACGTTCTTGTACACACGAATTAACCAAATGAATCAAGCGATTGCTAGATCTAACACAAGTCCTCGTTTAAGAAAAACGAAACCAAACTCCCTTACTTGGGGTGTTCGGCCGAATAATGGACTAGAGAGAGGAGATGAGAGATCTAGGGTTAATTCAATGCACAAGTGTATGAAACCCTAGAACCTAACCCTCCTTATATACTAGTAGGTAAACTTAGGGAACAAGTTAGGAGATTAGGCTTTGTAAAGCCCTATGGCCGGCCATGATGGAAAGCCCAAAGCCAAACCCATAACTTTTCAAGTTTTCCATTTCTAGTCCTTCTCTTTTTCATTTAACGGTCGTTAGTCATTTTTCCGTTAAATACTTAACGATCGTTAACCGGACTTAATGTGTAATAATTAATCGTAAACATAAACATTAATTATTAACTTTAATTCTCATTCGCTAATGTGTGCAATCCCGTGGTCACAAGTTCGAATCCGGACATTCACATATTTGTAAATATATACATTTCCAACAGCTCCCACTTGGATATGTTTACAAAACGTGAAATGATATTGGTTAGCGTCTAGCAACACGCCAATGCCCCCGGTACAACTCGTGTATGGTTTTCTGGAGAAAAACCAAGTTTGATGATTCATCATCATATTCATCCTTTTATTTCTAATACCATGTTAATAAGAATATGGATCTTACTCATTTCTTAATTAACTATTCTGTTTCTCGCTTTATATGATTGAGTAAGATTACCAATTCTTCTGAACAGAAGACCTTGGGTATGGCCATACAAACATCTTAACAATCCTACGAGGGGCCCAGTAGTATTATACTTCAAAATAAATTTGAAGGAAACAAATCCCATTTTGACTACAAGCAGGATTCATAAAATTCGCAACACTTCTGAAAACAACCCTTATAACTACCAGTTACGTATAGCGTTAGATTGCTTCACAAAAATGCACTACATCCATGACATATCTCTTGTATCTCAAGTCAGAGGATAAATATTCATGATATACTTAATGACAAAGATCCATAAAGTATTATCATGCGAGTGGGATAAGTCCTATATTCAATTCATTGAATATCATCTGAAATTAGTCATGCTACGCATCAATATACTTTCAAGTATATTCTAACTAATACTCAGATTTGTCTTAATTCAATATCATTCCCATGTTATTGATTGACAACGGACTATTTAGAATAACTTAAGTTATTCATGGATTTAAACATGCAAATATAGGACAACATCATAATAAATGAATAATGAACATAACAAAATACTTTATTTCATTTCAATAATAATGTTTACAATATCCTTTATCTAAAATACTTAGTCACAGATGGGCATGAAACTACTAGCTAAACGAAGTCCAAACTTATCAGACAAATGATTAAGTTTTTCACCAGGCAAGGCCTTCGTTAACGGATCTGCTAGGTTATCATCTGTGTGAACTTTGAGCAACTCAATTTCACCTATCTCGACTTGCTCTCGAACATAGTGATATTGTCTAGGATAGTGTCTGGTGCCCTTCATGACTCCAGGTTCATGGGCAAAAGTAATTGCAGCTGAATTGTCACAATATACTTTAATAGGATTTTCAATCGACGGCATAACACCAAGCCCCGAAACAAACTTCCTTATCCAAACAGCTTTCATGGCAGCCTCAGATGCCGCTATGTACTCACTTTCTGTAGCAGACATCGCAAGTGTTGTCTGTTTCTTACTCTTCCATACCACAGCACCTCCATTGATGACAAAAATGTAACCCGTTTGAGACTTCGTATCATCTTTGTCACACTTCCAGGATGCATCGCAGTAACCTGTAACAGACAGTTCTGCTTCTGGATTTCCTCCATACACTATGAACATATCTCTTGTAGCCCTAAGGTACTTGAGAATATGCTTAACAGCAGTCCAGTGAATTTCACCCGGATTCTGTTGATACCGACTGGTCAAGTTTTGAGCAAACGCCACATCAGGCCTTGTGCATCGTACCGCGTACATGATAGATCCTACAGCCGAAGCATAAGAAACTTTCTTCATACGCGCCACCTCTGCAGGTGTTGAAGCACAGCCTTAGCTGCTCAAACCATGATTTACTTGCATTGGCAAAAATCCCTTCTTGGAATTTTGCATATTGAATCTCTTCAATATTTTGTCAATGTAAGCACTTTGGCTTAAACCAATTAGCCGCCTT
>BPTQ01000001.1:271456667-271593321 GCA_019973895.1 Chrysanthemum seticuspe
CTCTTCTCGTAGTCTACAAGCATTGCATGTAACTCATTCACTGTCTTCCCCGTGCAATGCATGTTAAAATTGCGGACAAAATCACCAAATCGTTCCTGATTAAGGGAATGATTGATGAGTCCGACACATACATCGTTCGAGTAACCACAGCCGAGCTTCTCCAATTGGTCCAAGTGATGTTTCATCTCAAGGACGTGGTCGGAGACAGATTTGCCAACCTCCTACCTGCAGCTGTGAACCTTTTCAATTAGTTCATACAGTTCAGCTGCCGGTGGCTTCTCAAACATACGTTTGAGTTCATCTAGCATGCTCATAGGCGGATAGTGCTCAAATTGTTTTTGCAATTGAGCAGACATCCCCGAAAGCATTAGACACGCCACATCATTATGCTTCTCATATTCAACACGATATGCCTCTTGTTCAAGAGCAGTTGCCGTGTCGAGAGGAGCATTAGGCAGAGGTGTAGTAAAAATTTCAACCCTTTTGGCAACACGAAGGATGATCCTAAGTGAACGATGCCAATCATTGAAATTAGGGTCAGTCAGCTTGTCCCTTCCAATCATATCTTTGAAAGCGGCACTCAGTAAGCTCATAGTGTTATCAGATTGAGCCATCTACAGAAAAAGTTCAAAAAACCATAATTAGTATTTTGATAATTTTCCATTTCAATAAACAATTAAATACCCAAGGTTCATATTCATATAACCAATTAATATTTATTGAAAACTAGGATCCAAATTGTCATAATCTCATCACATCAGTTGATCTGTTAGTGATGAACCTTATACAGAATGGTAGAGCATTTGCTCAATTGCCAATTTCAATTGCAATTCCTAGATTTATGGGATTTACATATAGCCAATATCAATCGCCATGTAAACATGTTTTATCCCATCTTATGCCTTGAGTTTTCAGTTTTCACCGCCTAACTCAATTAAGTTGTCCAACTTAAGAAACTGCAAAATCGTCCATGCCCGTTCTCACGACACGTGGACATTTTACCCTTTGATTAAGATCTAATTCACGTTCTCACGCAAATAGAAAGTAATCTTAGGTGTTTCCGTTTCGTTGGATGGCATATAACTTAAATTAAAGGGTAATAGTTTTGATGTAAAATCAAATATGTACAAAGATGTCATGCATTCATCTTTGTAGCATAGTTTTTATTAAAACATTTATATCTTGTTTTAATGTATAAGCTTTTCATTATCAAACTTTAATTGAGGTATTGGGATCATCAATCAAGGAATTAGTGTTAATTATCATCCATATACCGTACTTTTGCATAAGTGTAAACACTTAGTGTTTCGGATAATTACCACCTAAGTGGCGCATGGAATCAACACGAATTCGCCTTTAAGATGAGCTTGCACATTTAATGACTTACTAAGTAGCTCCACTCGAACTTACAGGGGGCAGAGGACCAGGTACGCGCTAAAGCACAACCTTTGACATCCATTCAGTGTGTCTGTGCGCACTTCTTTAAACCCCTTTTATTAGTTCATTCTCATGGGTGAGCCGTTCAGTCATTTGTACCAAAGTCATCAATCAATTAAACGATTATGATTACTATTCTTAAAAATACATGTTTCACCATTGTTTAGGTCAGTTTATTTTTCTTGTAAAAATACCCTTGTTACAAAACACAAACAAGCAAGTATTTATAAAAATAAACAAATAAACAATGAATACATAACAAATAAAAGTCATGCATATCAAATAGCCACATGCAAACGGTTTTAATAAATCTTATTAATAACCAATTCTAGATCTGTCAATATGCATATATTTAATTAAGACTTCCACCCGTTTTCATCTATGTACAAGGTGAACCACATGCATCGATTCATCGATTGCGTAAGTCAAAACTAAATATATACCACATAGCACATAATTGATTAAATTAATAATTATTGAGGTCTTCCCCAATTTAAGATCTATCATAATTTAATGTATATCACTTAAAACATGAAAGACATACAATAAAAAACAGATCAATGATAAAACATGCAGATAATTATCATGGATATAAATTACACTTAACAATTAATGCAATTAAAGAGAGTTACGCATATACACATAAAGTTGCATGCATCTTAGGGTTTCTAATCCAATTAAAACAATAGTTTACAAAACCCTAATTAGGGCACCAAAAAACGCCCCCCCTCAAAATTAGGGTTTAGGTTTTGCAAACCCTAGATCTAAGCATACAAATAATAACACATTCATGTTTATTTTAATTATGTGTTCCAGTAATTAATTACTTGTTATACAAGGCTTGTGATGCCACTGTTGAGTTTATGATATATAAAATACAATAAAACATAAAGACATCAAGAGTACACAGCGGAAGACTTAAGATCATAACAAATAAATTAATTAACTGAAAGTATGCGTAACGTACCTCTTGCGAATGTTAAATCCCTCGAGCAAAGCAAAACAACCCTCGAGCAAAGCAAAACAAAGAAGTACTTATTGGTGTAAGAATAATGTCTTACAACCACGTTCTTGTACACACGAATTAACCAAACGAATCAAGCGATTGCTAGATCTAACACAAGTCCTCGTTTAAGAAAAACGAAACCAAACTCCCTTACTTGGGGTGTTCGGCCGAATAATGGACTAGAGAGAGGAGATGAGAGATCTAGGGTTAATTCAATGCACAAGTGTATGAAACCCTAGAACCTAACCCTCCTTATATACTAGTAGGTAAACTTAGGGAACAAGTTAGGGGATTAGGCTTTGTAAAGCCCTATGGCCGGCCATGATGGAAAGCCCAAAGCCAAACCCATAACTTTTCAAGTTTTCCATTTCTAGTCCTTCTCTTTTCCATTTAACGGTCGTTAGTCATTTTTCCGTTAAATACTTAACGATCGTTAACCGGACTTAATGTGTAATAATTAATCGTAAACATAAACATTAATTATTAACTTTAATTCTCATTCGCTAATGTGTGCAATCCCGTGATCACAAGTTCGAATCCGGACATTCACATATTTGTAAATATATACATTTCCAACATATACGTATACCGTTCACGATAGATAGTAAATTAGCAATGATTTGGCATCATTGAGATGAATGTAAAAAATAGTACGTGGATATTTTTGTTGATGACAATATCATTTCAGAAGCATTTGCACTACAAAAAAAACATCATTTTACCACACTTTCAAAAAGTGTGTAGAATATTTTGGAGATTATTAACATTTATGAATGTGTAAAAATTGGTTACATAAATAAGTGTGAACAAATTATAAAAAACAAAAGAGTTTCCACACTTATATGTGTTTTAAAAAAAAGTTCACACTTTTAAATGTAAAGAAATTTAGAATTTGTCAACACTTGCAAGTGTATACTATATTTGTAACACCCAAATTCTCCATACAAAAGGAAAAGTGTGGAGGAATTGGGTGTTACAAATATAGTGCACACTTGTAAGTGTAGACACTAGATTTCTTCACACTTAAAGGTGTGAACTTTTTTTTGAAACACATATAAATGTGAAAATTCTTTTGTTTTTCAAAATTTGTTCACACTTATTTATATAACAAATTTTACACTTGGTGTTATAAAATGACATTTTTTTTTAAGTGTAATTGGCATCGTGTTTTTAAAATAGCTATATGAATATTGTGTTTTCAAATCACACATGACTATGTTGTATTCACTACTACTAGTATATGATTTGATTTGAAAATTCTACGCAAGTCAAACAAGTCAAGAAACCAATGACACTACAGTTTGCAAAGTGGTGATCCCATGAAGAAAAAACAAAAGAGAACAACTGTAGAAATATGCGTGACCATATATGTTGTAGGGGCGCATGGCAAACACCAGACCTGCCAAGGTGGCTGTACGAAAAAAGGTTTCCATCTAGCCAATCACACACTTACACCTTATTTATATCTTCATTTCATTTTGGATATTTCTATATTAATATCTGCATTTTGCTAGCATGTGAAATTGGTCAAACACAAGCAAAAATATGTCGTGAACCGTTTGAGTAGATAATATATGTTTCTATGCAATTGAGTAGATTTCACTCAAACTTTCACAAAACTCGACTCAACTCGAATATGTTACGTTTGGCTCGAGCTCGGCTACGGGTCCGTAAACAGTTGTATTATAAAAAACTATCGCCTATGTTTCTACGATATATGTGTATCTCTTTTAGTAAAAAGGATTTCGCATAACAAAAAATTGTACAAGTTATGATTGAACAAGTGAAATTCTTTATCCTTCTCAAAAGTGTGAGTTTCATATGTGTTAATATATGTTAATTTGAACTATCTATTAGTGTGTGAGTTTTGTAGTATAGGATTAACTTTTTGGCGCGATAGTCAAAATATATATATAAAACAAAAGATATGATTCTCTGTGGGATTGTCAATAGCTTTTTATATTATAAACTTCCATTTCAATGATATAAGCTATACCTCTCACAGAGCTTTTGATATGTGCTTTCCCAATGAATGACCAATAAATTTAAAAACAATGAATAACTTATTTACGTGTAAGTTGATCTACATTTTGCATTGTTGTTACAGTTTGATGACTTTTAAGAGTGTGCAGTAATTAAGTACTCTTGGCAGATTTAGAGAAAAAAAAACATACATAGTTGTTTAACTAAAAATGATTGTGAAAATATATTACTAATAGCTAATCACTCTAAGCTTTTGAGGATCAGATGTTTTATCTCATATCAATATGAGACGGGTTGTTAGAGACCATTAGTACAGGCCGGGCGGCGTTAACTTCGGCCAATGCCATCTGGGGACAAGTATTCAAGCTTTCTAATCAACGTCACGTCACTTCCCCGCCACTAACACTTTTATCTGTTAAGAACTAGTGACGTAAACTTAAACCAAGAAAACCTTTGTTTCTCAACATATGCCATGCGCGATGTTCACGACCATGGAGGGGGTCGCCCCGTATGCCGCTAGCTAATCACAACATTGCGAACCAACTATATGTTAAGAGATTATGAAACTAAATATT
Organism: Chrysanthemum seticuspe; assembly: GCA_019973895.1. Lineage (NCBI taxonomy): Eukaryota > Viridiplantae > Streptophyta > Magnoliopsida > Asterales > Asteraceae > Chrysanthemum > Chrysanthemum seticuspe. The sequence goes on from BPTQ01000001.1 coordinate 271,461,669, forward strand.
AAACTGATTTGAGAGTAAGCTAACTTATTTTGACCCAAACATGGGTCAAGAACTGAATTTTGACCCACAAACAAACTGTTCCAAACACCCTTTTTGGGGCAAAACTGAATTTTGAAAATTAAGTTTAGGCTTTGTAACTTGTAAAATCTGATTTGCAAACTGAAACAAAAGCTCACAAGAACTTATACAGGTTTATAACAACAATTTAATCAGAAGAGTAACAAGGATTTGAGACAGACAAAAAAAAAACTATGAATGTAGCAGGAAAATTGCATAAACAAAATAAAATTGCATTTAACTGAAATTGGAAATTACATTTAAATTTAAAATGACAATGATAAGTAAAATGATAGCAGTTGATAAAATAAGGGTCATTAAGAAACGTGATTTTGCGGATTTTTTATTCGAGTCCATGTAAACCAATTTACCTGAACTTGTGTCTACGGGCTGTAAAACGTGGCAAGAACTTGTGTCTACGAGCTTATTTTTAAGCTCTCATCCCCTTATCATGCTTAAGAAACGTGATTTTGCGGATTTTTTGTTTTAATAAGGGTCATTAAGAAATTTGGTTACAATAAGGGTCATTAAGAAACTTTTTTGATTATAATAAAGGTCATTAAGAAAGTTTTTTGTTTTAATAGGAAAATTAAGAGTTTATTGTCAGAATAGTAAAACGTGGCAAGTTGATGTATTTTTCAGAACATTAACCCTTTAGTAAAAAAGGATTTTGTATAACAAAAAATTACAACTTATGATTGAACAAGTGAAATTCTTTATCCTTCTCAAAAGTGTGAGTTTGATATGTGTTAATATATGTTAATTTGAAGGGCAAATCGCATAAAAAGGTACTCATCTTATGTCCAATTTCAATTAAAGGTACTATTCTTTTTTTTTCTCAATTTAAGGTACCCGACTTTTTTTTTGGGCCGATTTAGGTTTTTTTATAACTTCCGTTAACTATTTCGTTAGTAAATTACATGTTTGGTCCTTGAGTTTGTATAGGCATTACATGTTTGGTCCTTCGGTCCGTTTTTGCACATTTTCAAAAAAAAAAATTCGAAATAAATTTTTTTTCAAAAAAAGTTTTTCGAAATATTTTTTTTCCAAATTTTTTTCAAAAACAATTTTTCGAAATATTTTTTTTCCAAATTTTTTTCAAAAAAACTTTTTCGAAATATTTCAAAAAAAAAATTCAAAATATTTTCGTCCGTTTTTGCACGAAAAAAAATTTGGAAAAAAAATATTTCGAAAATTTTTTTTGATAAAAAAGATTTCGAAATTTTTTTTTTGAAAATAATTTGGAAAAGAAATATTTCGAAAAAGTTTTTTTGAAAAAAATTTGGAAAAAAAATATTTCGAAAAAGTTTTGTTGAAAAAAATTTGGAAAAAAAATATTTCGAAAAATTGTTTTTCAAAAAAATTTGGAAAAAAAATATTTCGAAAAATTTTATTTGAAAAAAATTTTATTTCGAATTTTTTTTTTGAAAATGTGCAAAAATGGACTGAAGGACCAAACATGTAATGCCTATACAAACTCAAGGACCAAACATGTAATTTACTAACGAAATAGTTAACGGAAGTTAGAAAAAAACCTAAATCGGCCCAAAAAAAAAGTCGGGTACCTTAAATTGAGAGAAAAAAAGAATAGTACCTTTAATTGAAATTGGACATAAGATGAGTACCTTTTTATGCGATTTGCCCTAATTTGAACTATCTATTAGAGTGTGAGGATCAACTTTTTGGCGCGATAGTAAAAAAATATACTGTATATAAAACAAAAGATATGATTCTTTGTGGGATTGTCTATAGCTTTTTAATACTACGTACGTATTATAAACTTCCATTTCAATGATATAAGCTACCTGAACTTGTGTCTACGGGCTGTAAAACGTGGCAAGAACTTGTGTCTACGAGCTTATTTTTAAGCTCTCATCCCCTTATCATGCATAAGAAACGTGATTTTGCGGATTTTTTGTTTTAATAAGGGTCAATAAGAAATTTGGTTACAATAAGGGTCATTAAGAAACTTTTTTGGTTATAATAAGGGTCATTAAGAAAGTTTTTTGTTTTAATAGGAAAATTAAGAGTTTATTGTCAGAATAGTAAAACGTGGCAAGTTGATGTATTTTTCAGAACATTAACCCTTTAGTAAAAAAGGATTTTGTATAACAAAAAATTACAACTTATGATTGAACAAGTGAAATTCTTTATCCTTCTCAAAAGTGTGAGTTTGATATGTGTTAATATATGTAATTTGAACTATCTATTAGAGTGTGAGGATCAACTTTTTGGCTCGATAGTAAAAATATATACTGTATATAAAACAAAAGATATGATTCTTTGTGGGATTGTCAATAGCTTTTTAATACTACGTACGTATTATAAACTTCCATTTCAATGATATAAGCTATACCTCTCACAGAGCTTTTGATATGTGTTTTCCCAATGAATGACCAATAAATTTAAAAACAATGAATAACTTATTTACGTGTAAGTTGATCAACATTTTGCATTGTTGTTACAGTTTGATGACCTTTAAGAGTGTGTAGTAAGTACTCTTGGCAGATTTAGAGAAAAAAAAGACATATAGTTGTTTAACTAAACATTATTGTGAAAAATATTACTAATAGCTAATCACTGTAAGCTTTTGAGGATCAGATGTTTTATCTCATATCGATATAAGACGGGTGGTTAGAGACCATTAGTACAGGCCGGCGTTAACTTTGGCTAATACCATTTGGGGATGTTAACAAGTATTCAAGCTTTCTAATCAACGTCACGTCACTTCCCCGCTACTAACACTTTTATCCGTTAAGAACTAGTGACGTAAACTTAAACCAAGAAAACCTTTGTTTCTCAACTTATGCCACGCACGATGTTCACGACCATGGCGGGGGTCACCCGTATGCCACTAGCTAATCACAACATTGCAAACCAACTATATGTTAAGAAAGCAAAAAAATGAATGAGTGAATGAATAATAAGAAAGCAAAATAAGACACTATTACAATATACCCAAAATGGCAAAATTAGAGGTGCATGCTTGACTGCAACATGTGTGTCTGTATGCTATGCTGAGGAAAAAAAAAGAAAGAAAAAGAAACTTGTGCCATGACCACGACATTATCTCCTACACTCCCACTTTATATTTATATAGTACTAGTGAAACAACACTACACCCATTCATCACCACATTACAAGAAAACAAACCCTAAGCTAGCTTATTCTTTACTTTCTTTCTCTCCTAACTTCAAAAAATGATGATGATGATGAGGAACACCCTTCATAGGCTAGTGAAACATGCTAGTACTTTGAAAGTTCAAGCTCCCCCACAACCATACAGGTTGCTTGCAGAAAGAGGTTAGTCATTTGTTACATACAACTTGTATTTTTATTGTGATAAGACATGCATTTTTTGATATCATTTTATATGCATGCATGTGTGTTTTTGAATAAAAATATTTAGCTAAAAGTGCTTTAAAAAATCAGCTAATATTGTTCTAAAAAACTAGTGTAGGCTTCTTCGTGTTTGTTTTTGTTTTTGTTTTGTTTTTTTTTTGTTTTTGTTTTTTTTTGTTTTTTTTTTTTTTTTTTGTTTTTTGTTTTTTTGTTTTTTTTTATGAGCTTATATTGTTCTAAAAACTAGTGTAAGTTTTTTTATTTTTTATGAGCTTGTATAAAAAACAACTTGATAGTTTTTTAGGAAAAAAAGGTAATGAAAAGTCCAGATCTGAGTTTTTTGTTGAAGTATCTTGTATATTTTTGTATAAAACTTAGCTAATATGTTTTGTATCTTTGTTGTTTTTGACAGAGCTAAGTGGAAGAAGAGGTGACAAGAAAGACAAAAAAGGTAGTTCTTGAAATATATGTGTGGTTTTTAGTAAAAAAAATAGAAGCTAAAAGTGGTTTTGAAAAACATGGGTTTCTTTTAGTGTGTCAAACTTGAAAAATACAATAGTCATTAACTTTAACAAATCTAAAATAACGTATGATATATATTTGTGTGGGGTGTGAAAAAGGCCACAGTAAAAAGTTTTCGTTTGAAAAAACTACTTACTATTCTACTACCTAGTATTTTACGAGTTAAAAAGAGGTGTCAGAGTTTCTTTCATTCTTGGTTGCATAAATGTGCCATGAAGTGAAGTTGTTTCATAATGGAAACTTTGATAAGGTAAACAAGGATATTGATTAAATTTTATCTTTAGATGTTGATTTTGGAAACACAATATATTTTGAGGGTTTTTGGAGTTTTTCATAACACAGATCTGAAAAAAGTTTTATAAAAAAGTTTCATAAGTGGAAACCTCAAATTTTAGGGTTTATTTCTTTTTTTAATTTTATAAAATATATTGTGTCGTTGTGTATTAAAAACCAACTAAAAGTGGTCAAAGTTTTATAAATACTAAAAAATTTAAGACCCAACATAAGTTAATAAGAAAAAGGAAAGTCAAGTGTTTTTAAATGCTATTTGAAGGACTTATGGTCAATTGTGGTGAATTTTTTAGTTTTATAAAATATGTCTTCAAATCAATATATGTGGTTTTCGAATTAAAAAATGGCTAAAAGTGCTTTAGTGTGTTAAAGTGAGTGTTAAGTGAGTGTTTTACTGTGTAACAAATAGAAAGATAAGAGTATTTTATCTCTCATCTACCGTAGGTTGTTAACATTTTTTTTACTGTGTGACACTTGAAAATAGGTGAGTGAGTTTTTCTAAATGTAAAGTGAAAAAAAGGCACAGTAAAAAGTTGGTTAACTTTGGATTGAAAAAACTAGTCTACTACCTAGTATTTTATGAGTTAAAAAAAGGTGTCAGAGTTCTTTCTTTCTTGCTTGTATAAATGTGCCATGAACTAAAGTTGTTTAAAAGGTTAATCATGATGGAAACTTTGATAAGGTAAACAAGAATATTATAATCTTTTATACTTGCAATATCTTTTGAAGATGATTTTTGATACACAATATGTTATTGAAGAGGGGTTTTTAGTCCCTTTTCTTTTCTATAACATAGATCTGAAAAAAGTTTTATCAGAAAAAGTGTCAAAATGTTGATTTCTTGGGATGTTTTATGAGTTGAAAACTCAAATGATAGGGTTTGTTTCTTTTCTAGTAACTGTCTTTCTCATATCTTTTGGGGGTTTTGTTTGCTTCTTGTTTTTTTAACAAGATTTGAATATGCTTCCTCTTAAATCCCCTGTGTCTTTGCTTTATTTGTTTATGGGGGTGTTTGGGTATAAAAATAATTTCACTATAGGAGTAGATTATTACAGTACTATATATGATACTGATTTCATAAGATTAGACTCTGATTCTTGTTGTTGTTGTTGTTGTTGTTGTTTCAAAGTCATTGTATCTTCCTTTTTTAGGGCCTAATTTGTTTTTCAGCTTATCTTTTAAGGGGGTCATTGTGTTAGCTTATTTAGTAGGCTTATGAGCTAATGTAACTTTTGAAACACTCATAAGCCTATTTTTCTCGGCTTATAAGCTTATTTTAGTTGAGCTCATGGCTTTTTTAAGGTCGTAAGCTCAATTTGATTATAGCTTATAAGTCGAAAAAGGTAGCCTTATGAACTTTTCAAAAGTTACATAAGCTCGTACGCCCAATAATCTATGATATAATTGGATAGGAATAGACTATGATTTTTATTCTTGTATAAATTATCATTCTATCTCTATTTTAAAAGGCTTATTGTGTTTTGAAAAAAGCTATTAAACCACTTATTTTATTTCTATGGGGCATATAACTATTTGAGGAAGAAAATGAGGCTTTTTGAGACTGTATAAGCGTAGCCAGCCAAACACCCCCTAAACCATTTTATAATTCATGACAATAACTCCTACTGTGTCTTTAACTGATAACTTTGTTTTTGTTTCACTAGGTGATTTCTTGCCTAGGGGGTGTCTGGGTATAAGTTTGCGCTCCATGGTTAATTCACTCTTAGGAGTATATGATTTATCTTCTTGTGAAAAGATCATTCTCCATATATGTTATTCATATGGGGGGTGTCAGTTTACATGTGATTCTTCAAAAAAAAAAAAAAAAGAAAATCGGAATTTGGAAAACACATCACAACATTAATTTAGAACCAGTAGTACATCAAAACAAAATGCAATGCCAAACAATTACTTTTATTTGTGCTCTTATTCATATTGCCAATTATCAATAACATTTGTATTTGAGAAATGTTTTTGTTAGGTTTCACTATATTTTAACACTTGCCACTTTGTTTGTTGTTTTTAACAGGTAAAAAAGGGAAGAACAAACCTACAACTGATACAGAGAAAGCCAAACCGTCCACTGGTGAGTCATTAGTTAAAAAAAAGAGGCTAAAGGTGCTTAAATAACTGGTTTAGTTAACCCCTTTATTAATATGTTTAATGAAAAAGAAAAGCAAATTTTGGAAAAGTCAAGATTCTTTGTTATTTATTCTAAGGACTTATGGTGAGACATGATTTAGCGTGTGAGTGAGTTTTATTTTTATTGAAACATGTTGTGTTCCTTTTGAGTGAAAAACAACTAATAGTGGTTATAATTGCTAGTATAGTTTTATTAAAAGTCAATGAGAAATTTGAAGGACTTGTGGTCAGATATGAGTTACTGTGTGAGTGAGTTATTTCTGTTACTATTCATAGGATTTTTGTGGTTTTGTAATAAACAACTACTCTCTAAAAGTCTTGAAAACGATAGTGCAGACTGCAGAGAGAAATGAGAGAAGTTATCACTCAGTTATGAAGCTATGTGAATACAGAGAAATCAAGATTATTTTTATATATTTGTGATTTTGGACAATGTTTACTTTTCTAAACTAAATTTGCGAGTCAAAATCAAAAAAATTTACGGGTTGTTTATGTCGTTATCAATATTCAGGGGAGTTTTGTTTTCTTACAAAATCTGATCATTCTTCATAAAAAATCCTTGTCTCTTTACTACATTTGTTAAGGGGGTGTTTGGTTATAAAGAATATATTTATTCCATATATGTGATTCTTCTTGTAGAATATTTGTTTAGAGGGTGTTTGGGTATGATATCTACTTTACTAAATTAATGAATTAAAATGCAACTTAAAGGTTTTGTTGCTGTCATTATCATAAATTTGTTTGATTGCTATATTTTAAAAAAGTAGTTAAGATTGCTGGTATAGTTTTATTAAAAGTCAATGAGAAATTTTAAGGACTTGTGGTCAGATATGAGTTACTGCGTGAGTGATTAATTTTATTACTACTATTCAAAGGATTTTTGTGGTTTTGAAGTAAACAATTAAAAGTCTTGGAATCAATAGTGTAGTTATCACTTATCAGAATGAAAAAAGAAAATGAGAGAAGTTATCACTTAGTTATGGAGGTGTTTGGGTATAAAATTAGTTTCAATATAGGAGTAGACTATGAATCTTTGTCTTGCTGTATTGATTTTCATTAGGCTTAATGTGTGTATTCAAAGATGCTACTGTATGAAAAACCTTATTTATATAGGAGGTGTTTGTGTTAGCTTATTTAGTAGGCTTACGATCGAGCTTATGTAACTTTTAAATAGCTCTTAAGCCCACTTTTCTCGGCATACAAGCTTATTAAGTTAACTTATGGCATGTTTAAGTCATAAGCTCAACTTGATAAGCTTGTAAGCCGAAACAAATAGGCTTATGAGCTTTTCCAAATTTACAAACGCTTATTAAGTCCAATATATATGTGTGTTCCTTAGCTAATTCATCCCTAAGAGCATGTGAATCTTGTATATATAAGTTATTTTATAACTGTTTATCGGTCATTAAATTGTTTCTTAACTATAATTGTTTTAAGGGTGGAAGGGTATAAGGAATAAGTACTATAAAAATGTGTATCAAGGTCAATTCATTTTAAGGAATTTATGATTCTTCTTCTTCTTCTTCTTCTTCTTCTTCTTGTGTAAGGAATGTGTACAAAATGTGTCTCACTTTCATTTGTTTACCGGGTGTTGGTATAAGGAATGTGTACTATGATCCTTCATCCTTTTCTATTGATCAAATACGTGTCTTAACCTCACTTCCTTAGGGGGGTTTTTTGGGTTTTAGGGAATGTTTACTATGATCTACGTTCTTGTGTATTGATCAAATGCGTGTCTCAACTTTATTTGCTTAAGGGCTGTTTGGGTATAAATTTGTGTTCCATGGTTAAATCATTCTTAGGAGTATATGCTTTATTTTCTTTTTACTATTTTATACTTGTTTAGTGGTCTACAAATGTGTCTTGAACTTTATTTGTTTTGGGTGTGTTTGTGTGAAAAAGTCATTTTCTATGTATGTTATTCATATTTGGGGGTGTCAGTTTACATGTGATTCCTAAAAAAATCCGGAATTTGGAAAACACATAACACAACTTTGATTTAGAACCTATAGTACATCAAATAAAAATGTAATGCCAAACAATCACTTTTATTTGTGCACTAAATCATATTGCCAATGATCAATAACATTTGTATTTGAGATATGTTTCTGTGAGGTTTCACTATATTCTAACACTTGCCATATTGTTTGTTGTTTTTAACAGATAAAAAAGGGAAGAACAAAGCTACAACTGATAAAGACAATGCTAAACCTTCTTCTGGTGAGTCATCAGTTAAAAAGTGCTTAAAATAACTGGTTTGGTCAACCCTTTTTTTATTAATATGTTATATGACAAAGAAAAACAAGTTTATGAAAAGTCAAGATTTTTTATATATCTATTCTAAGGTCAATAAAATGTGTCTTAACTATATTTGTTTAAGGGGTAAGGGTATAAGGAATGTGTACTATGATTGTTCGGTCTTGTTTATTGATTAAATACATGTCTTAACTTAATTTGCTTAAGGGGTATTTTGGTATAAATGCGTATCTTGGTTAATTCAATTTTAGGAATATACGATTCTTCTTCTTGTATAACTGTTTATTGGTTCATATATGTTTCTTAATTTTATGGGTTCACACTATGATCCTTCATTATTGTCTATTGATCAAATAATTGTCGTAACTTCTCTTCCCTAGAGGTGTTTAGGTATAAATATATGTGTTATGTGCTTAATTTCTTCTTAAGAGTACTATACGATGATTCTTCTTGTATAACTGTTTATTGGTCTATAAATGTGTTTCAACTATTTTTTGTTTTGGGGATGTGTGGATATAAGAAATGTGTACTATGATCCTTCAGTCTTGTCTACTGATCAAAACATGTCTTAATCATATTGCAAATGATCAGTACCATTTGTATTTGAGAAATGTTTTGTTAGGTTACATTATATTTTAACACTTGCTGTTTTGTTTGTTGCTTTTAATTATGTGTGTTCCATGGCTAATTCATTCTTAGGAGTATATGTGTAATGTGTTCCATGGCTAACTCTATTTGTGCTCCTAAAGGATAGTTGCATTGCCAATTAATAACACATTTGTATGTGAATCATATTAGGTAGTCCAATTGCTGTAGCTGAAGCTGAAGCTGTGGTTCCTCCTCTGATCACTTTGAGCTCAAAGGAAGGTCTTAAGGCGACAATTGATTCAAAAGGAATTCGTGACTTTCACGTGAATGGCATTTTGCAAGTGGAAGTTGATAAGCTGGAAAATGTGAAATTCAAGATTAAGGTTTGTATCCGATAGCTCTTTTCGTGCATTGCATTCATGTTAATTATTTATCTGGTATAAAATTTGGTTTATTGAAGTACTTTACGATTGGTTACCAAATTACGACTGCAAACATGTAATATGTTATGAGGCTGTTTATCAGATGATTGTTGTAGGTCAATGAATGCTGTTCAGTAACTTTAAATATCTTGTTGAAGTCTGTAACATACAGTAGCAGCTACATGTCTCAATGTGTTCTTTTCTTTCTTTCTAAAAGGAACATTCTATAGCATTGAACATGATTACTGAATAAGAAGTGTACAACTGTGATAACTAGTCAAAAAATAGGAGACGCGTCAACAAGATACATATTTAAGGACTTAAGACTCTATTACTTAGTACTCTTTCGTATCGTTGACAATGGTTGTTCAAAACACCTTTAGGGGTTTTTAAAGCTGTTAACAGCCTTCTAATATACCTAGACCAAACTTGGCCTTTTGGTCACATGAGCACATCACCTTGCTAATATGTGAAACAATATGCCTCATTTCATCATTACTGGCTAGGTTGTTAAGGGAAACCTGCCGCTTGGGTAGAAGTATAAAATACCAGCGAAACAAACATTGGGCACATAAATAAACACCAGTGGCTCTCTATTTGTATTTTAATTTTGTGTACATGTGTTCTGCTTTAATTGATGTTATGCCTGTATGGATAGCCGAAAATAGATGGTATCTGTTACTGTTATTGGTCTTTGTTTTTTATTCTCATTGACATACCCTGACCGGCACCAGTATGGATAGCCGAAAATAGATGGTATATGTTACTGTTATTGGTCTTTGTTTTTGATTCTCATTAACATATCCTGATCCAGACCGGCACCAGTTTAAATGCATAGTTGTAGTCCACTTGTCCTCCTTGGTAATATATATTTCTTCTTATGTCCAGGTTGAGAACAGGGGTTCTCCTGAGATTGCCTTTAAGTCTAATTCCTCAATCGACCAAGGGATTTTTAGTAATAAAAATATCCTAGGATTCATAGGTAGGGAACCTTCATTTCCTGCTGGCAAAGCAACTCGTCCCCTGCATTGGTCACTGGATACCAAAGACAAGTCCAGCATTCCTATCAAAAGTAAGTATCATGTTATTTAGCCATTCTGGGATAATTTTTTTGTAGATTTTATAACCCAAGAATTCTTATTTTTTAAATTTAGTCAACTGTGGGACCTCTGTTGTGGGAGAACATACGAAAGTCCGAATACTGTATGAGGCTTTCAAATTGTTTGATTTGGAAAATGTCCAAATTTCTGTCCCTGTTAAGGCTGGAAAGCCAGAAATCCAAAAGCCGAGCATTGGGAGGTAAAAAGTTTTGCCTATTGATGAGCTGAATAACTTGTTCTAAATTAGTGTAGAATTTAATCAATTGATACTGTATTATTTTCAGAGCCTGGTATGACCCAGGAAAGTCCATAGAACACTCCAAAGTTCATTGGTCCTTGCTAGTCATTGATAACTCAAACCGATAGTAAGTGAATACGTGATGTTTTAAATTATGTTTTGTTTTTGTTTTTTATTTTTTTTATTTTTTATTTTTTATTTTTTTATATATATATAATTATAGTAATGTTTAATTTATTTGAAATTGATACCGTGGCATAATAAACAATATTGCAGTGGTTCATTGGAGTTTCTTGTACCCGGAGCTGTTGGTTTGTCAGACTTCTTTCCCATTTCTGTTAAGTTCAAGGCAGCAAGTACTTTCAGCAACCTGAAGGTATAAATTATACAATTTACAAATGAAATATATATGTGTTCCCCTTACAACCCTGTTGAATTTGGTGATTTTATTTCACATTTTTATACAAATTACAAATTAATCAATTATACAATGAACAAATTATGTGACTAAATTCAGAAATATGTTGTTGCAGGCTGCCATATTACCACTAAGAAAAACAGAAGACCCGCCTAAGTTCGTGCACCACAAAGAATTGGTCGCCGCCAAGGGTGATTATAAGATCGTTGTTTGATGTTGTGGGGATTTTTATGGTAGGTTTGCTGGTGGCTTTTTTGAAACTTTTGGATAATTTGATTGCAGCTGGTTGTTGAGACTTTTAAGTTATGGTCTATATATGGGTGGGTTTTTGTTGGTTTATCATCCCCCATGTCATATGTAAATAATTAGTAGACATTGCCAAGCAAAGCCTTAGTGCTATGGTTTGTGCCTGAGATTTTGATGGGTAAGTTATGTGGTAAACTTATATGCTATGCTTGTCATGAGCATCATGCTAGTTTGTGAACAATGAAAACTGAACTTTTGGTAACTCTCTCGAAGTGCTTCTTATCTTATGTTTATTTTTGTCCAATGGATCTGCAGTCTCGATTCTAATCAGGAATTGATATTTTGAAGTACCTAGACTAATATAAGTCTGACTGGTTAAATTTTGGCTAAAGTGATTCTACCATAAGATAGATACTTTGATGAACAAGAAGCCTGTTGTGTAATATTTATGCTAAAATGATGCAGTGTCTGTACATGACTTGCATCAATGTTTTGCCTCAAGGATTATGTAACCTATATTTGATGATGTTGTGAGAAGTTATTAATACTACTTATAAAGCATTTAGACATTTTCGTCATATTTAATTTTTAATACTTTTTAAAATACATAAGCAAATACAAGTCAAAAAATATAATTTACAAATATATAAAGCACAAATCAAGCTACAAAACATTATTTCTTACATACAATTAATACATAATTTAAAAAACTTATTCACCAATATATACAATTATTTAAGCACAATGTTCAATTTTCCAATGTTTCTCACAGCTCATAGCTACTGCTCACAGCTCATAGCTACTGCTCACTACTACAGCTCACAGCTACTTTTGCCAAACACACCTTTATTAAGAGGGGCAAGACGTTTTTTAAGTACTTGCTTCGGATAAACAGGGTAAAAGTAATCTTGGTTGAGTTTTTTTAAACTATATCTCTGTCATGTGTAAAGATTTTGTTTTTTAATTTGTGAGCTGAATAATCTTTTTACATGTTTTGAATGAGCAAATGATTTGACTCAATACTGAATATACAAGAGCGGACCTAGGGGTTCTCGGAGGTTCACGATAATTCGATGGATGTTTGTCGCGTAATATAAATTTTCGTTAAAAATTTCGATTTTTCTGAAATAAACATGGTTTTATTTAGTTAGTCCATTAATATGTTAAAAAAAATTGTCTTCATATTTTCTTTACTCATTTCAATTTAAATCTTACTTTTTAGTGCATTTGTTTTTCCTTTATCCACAGTAAAAAATATTTTTGTATATGATAACTTAGACTTTTGGGTCCGTCCGTGAATATACTACCTCACCAAACAAGCAAATTTTTTTTTTTTTTTTTTTTTTTTTTTTTTTTTTTTTTTTTTTTTTTTTTGTATTTGTATTTCTTAATACTAGACAAATATCCGTGCAAAGCGACGGTGTATAACGGCAAATAATTATACTTGCGAACTTGTGGTCTTGGTGTGACTCTTGATGCAACACTTACGAGTTCAATTTATGGTATTTTTTATTTGCAACACAAACTTATGACGATAAATACAAAATGACAAAATACTAACCTCACCATCAACATTTTTTTTAATTATTCATATCCATCAACTTAACTATGAATTACCATAAGATAGAAAAGAAGATTATGATGTTTATATAGTAGAGATTAGGATGACTTTTTAAAAACTATTAAATATTAAAAGTCTTCTCTCGTGTTTTCCAAATTCATAAAAACCAAGCATGTGTTTTAAATGTTTGAGAAACGGTGTTGCCATTTCTTACAATTGATAAATCGTAACAACACTATACTCACTTTTAAAAGTTGACTTTGTAACTTGACTAAGTTTTCATTTATTAAGCGTGACATTTAAACGTTTATTTAGGTGACTGTGTAAGTTGATTAAGTTTCCAATTATTAAGGGTGCATTAAAAGTTTATTAAGGACTATTAAGGGTAATTTAGTCCAAACACTTTACTCAGTTTTAAGCAGTTTTAAGTTTCAAAATTTGAGTATAAACTCTATGAGTAATGGAGGTCAGAAGTTCTATTTTGCCAATATCTGGCACTCAAACTAGTATTTTATGTTATCTTAATCTTATCTCTACTACTTATAAAAAGCGTATACATATTCTTGAAATTTAAAATGTCTTAAAAGTGAGTAAAGAGTTTTGCCTAAATTACTCCTTAATACCCCTTAATTGATAATGGCAAGTTTTACTCATTATAATTCATTTGGTTTGAATGAAAAGTTTTTTAAAATACCATTGATAAAAAATAGTAACAACATTCACTACTAAACTAATAGTATTAACCCACAAACATTTTTTTTCCTCGCAATTACTACAAATTACACTCGTAAGTGTTGCATCAAGGGTCACACTAAAACAAAAATTCGCAAATATAATTATTGCCGCTATAAACCGTCACTTTGTGCAGGTATTCGTTTAGTAACTATATAAAAAAAAAGAAATGTATTTTTTCTCAAATGCTTAAATCTCTGCTACTTATAAAGAGCGTATACATATTTTTGAAATTTAAAATTTCTTAAAAGTGAGTAAAGTATTTTGCCTCAAAACCCCTATAATACTCCTTATTAAATCCTTGATTAAAAATGACAAGTTTTACTCATCATAATTCATTTGGTTTGAATGAAAAGTTGTTAAAAAAAACCTCTGGTTAAAAATATTAACAAAATCCACAATTAAATTAATACTTTAAACATTGTTTATTCCTCAAACTCTTATTATTTTTCGTTTATAACCAATAGACTCTTTTAGTCTTGTAATGACTACAATCTAACTCATAAGTGGTGCATCAAGGATCACGACAAAACACAAATTCACAAATATAATTATGTGTTGTTATAAAACGTCGCTTTGCGCGGGTTTCTTGTCTAGTAAACTATAAGAATTGAGAAAATGTATTTTTTTTTTCAAATGCCTAAAATGCTTAAAAAGTTAGGAAAGTTGATGGAAAAAATACCCCTAAGGTTTTGGTTAAAAGATTAGTTGTTTTAAATTTAATAAGAAATTTAACGTTTTGTATTTAAATTTAAAATGGAAAAAATTACACGTTTGGTCCCTATGGTATACCCCAAATAACAACTTTAGTCCCTAAGTCGTTTTTGTTACACCAACAGTATCTAATTTTGAAACTTTGCACACTTTTGGTCCCTATTTTGGATGGGCGTTAGTTAAGTCCGTTAAGTATTTTGCGCTGTTAGTCCTTCGTTAATAATTTTTGCACCGTTAGTCCTTATTTATTAAAATATAGTTTTCCCCAGTTAGTCCCTCCGTTAATAATAGTTATCGCCCGTTTTTTTACGTTTTTGTCCGTTTTTATCCGTTTTCGTTCGTTTTTATCCGTTTTTCCCCCTTTTTTTTCGTTGTTCATCCGTTTTTTACGTTTTTATCCCTTTTCGTCTGTTTTTATATGTTTTCGTCCGTTTTTTTTACGTTTTTGTCCCTTTTTTTTTCGTTTTTCATCCGTTTTCGTCCGTTGTTTTACGTTTTTGTATGTTTTTTTCCTTTTGCGTTCGTTTTTTTATCCGTTTTCGCCCTTTTTCACGTTTTTATCCGTTTTCTTTCGTTTTTTTTCACAAAAAATTTCCAAAAAAAAAAATTGGAATTTTTTCACAAATTTGAAAAAAAAAAATTCCAAACAAATTTTGAAAAAATAAATTGGGAAAAAAATATTTTCGAAAAAAAATAAAAAAATTTGATTAAAAAAAAAAAAAAAAATTTTGAATAAAAAAATATTGAAAAAAAAAACGGACATATTTTTTTTAAAGATTTTTTTTTTTTAAAATTTTGAAAATTTGTTTTTATTCAAAAATGTTTTTTGAAACTTTTTATTCATTTTTTTTTTTGATTTTTTATTTTTTTTTCAAATTTTTTTCCAGTTTTTTTTTCTTTTTGGAATTTTTTTTCAATATGTTGAAATAGTACAAAAACGAACAAAAACGAAAGAAAAACGGACAAAATGTAAGAAAAATGGACAAAAACGGATGAAAACCGATAAAAGCGTCCGAAAAACGGACAAAAACGGATGAAAACCGATAAAAGCGTACGAAAAACGGGCAAAACGTAAAACAACGGGGGAAAACGGGAAAAAACGAACAAAAACGGACAAAAACGTAAAAGAACTGGCTAAAAAGATTAAAAAACGAACGAAAACGGATAAAAACAGACAGAACCGTAAAAGAACGGGCGAAAACGGATAAAAAACGAACGCAAAAGGAAAAAAACAGACAAAAACGTAAAAACAACGGGCGAAAACGGGGAAAAAAAAGGGACAAAAACGTAAAAAAAACGGACGAAAACATATAAAAACAGACGAAAAAGGATAAAAACGTAAAAAAAGGATGAAAAACGAAAAAAAAGGGGGAAAACGGATAAAAACGAACGAAAAGGGATAAAAACGGACAAAAACGTAAAAAAACGGGCGATAACTATTATTAACGGAGGGACTAACTGGGGAAAACTATATTTTAAAAAATAAGGACTAACGGTGCAAAAATTATTAACGAAGGACTAACAACGCAAAATACTTAACGGACTTAACTAACGCCCATCCAAAATAGGGACCAAAAGCGTGCAAAGTTTCAAAATTAGATACTGGTGGTGTAATAAAAACGACTTAGGGACTAAAGTTGTTATTTGGGGTATACCATAAGGACCAAACGTGTAATTTTTTCTTTAAAATGGAAAGTTGACTTGTGTGTGGTCTAATTAAAATTCCATATATAAGACATTCTATTATATCTATATCTGTATTTATTTATTTCTTTAATCTTTAATTTTGAAAACATAAAAACATTAGTTACTAAAATACTTTTGATTAGAAATGGTAACAATATCCACTACTAAATTAGTATTTTAAGTATTGTCTAATTGTCGAACTTTTATCATTTTTCTTTTATGACATATAACTTTTTTTTTCCTCACAATGACTATAGGTTGAACTCGTAAGTTGCATTACGGGTCACCCCAAAACACAATTTCACATGTATATTTATTTGCCGTTATACACCGTCGCTTTGCGTGAGTATCCGTCTAGTATAACATAACCATTTTTACTATCCATTCTTTATAGATTTGTAAAAGAAGATGAATAACATGAATACTCAACGAAATGTTAATGATGTTGGTCAACAAGCTCTCACCAATAAATTTTATGTGATAAATAACGCGCATCGTTAGTTATTTTAACATAGTTTTAATTTTTCACTGTTAGTGTTGATAAATGTTTTATATGTTATTTAATATATTTTTGTACTAGTTATTTGAGTTGAATTATCATATATTATAACATTTTTAACATAAATTTTTATTATTTTATGTTGTATGCGCAAACGTTATATGAAATACTTAACCACAATATCTCACTTACAATTATTTGCCATTATAAATTTCTGTTATGCACAAGTACTCGCCTATTTAAGTATCAGATCACATCTCAACAAAGCTACAAATGCTTGTGCTGAATAATGTAAGCTGCAAACACTCCAAGCAGAGAAGATAAGTGAACAAGGGAAAAGCTACATGGAGACAAGGAAGGGTTGTGGCTTCCTATAAATTTGTCAAGTAGTGTAAATTTATTCATTTTCATATGGTAAGAAGTATATATTTTGATATTTGGCTTCTCCTACAACACGCAAATTACTCTGTTTGTTCTGTCACAAATATCTGTCAAGTTCCGCCACTACTGTAAGTGACTAATATGAAAAATATAAACATTCATAAGGACTATAAAAAATAGAGTAAAATACTCCGTTGGCCCTGAACTTGGAAAAATACATCACCAGGGGACAAACTTGGGCCTTTTGGTTACCGTGAGTCCCTTTTTCAAAGTTTTAGTGTCAATGAGGTCCCTTGACCCGTTATTCTCTGGTCAACCCCGTTCATTTCTGGTTTTTTTTGTTTTTTGCTAAGGGCATTATCGTCATTTCGCATTTTCGCTAACGTAATCCGTATTATTTTCACATGTCCCATCCTTATTCCCGCCCTATATGCATCTGGGTGCCTCTTTTTTTCATCCCCAAACTTTCTTTACAAGAGTTATCACAAACCCTAATTGCATGTCACAAAATCAGTTTCATATTATTGCGAATTCCAAACATGGATCTTACTTTATGGAAAGTAAAAAGAGATTTTTTTTTGTTATAATCATTGGAATATATAATAGGTATATATTTTTGCAGTTAAGGTTTGATAATGTGCTTTGCTTGTTTGAATTGTTTCAGGTGGTAGATCTATTAGCATGAGGGTTCATCACAATAGTGTTTTAAATACTGGCCTGGTGGAATATACGATGGAGGTATGAAAACCATATTTGATTTTGTTGATGTTGATACAGTGTTAGTTGAAGTGTTGGACGTTCTTATGTATAAATTTTGTTACGAGCTATGAAAAAAATTACTATTACTTTGTTAAACCAGGTAGTAACTTAGATGATGGTTTGTATAGCTTAAGGATGACTGCGAATTTAAAAATATTGAATGATCTTGTTGATGACCATAAGATGATAGAAGTTTATGTAGAAAATAGTAAGACAAGATTGGATGTTGATGAAATGTCTCACCAAAGTCAGTTAGGACAGTTATTGTTGACGTAGATCAAGCAAAGAAGAAGATAACTCTTGCTATTGTTCCATATTGCTCAAAAGAAATGTTCTTAGAAAACATTGTTAATAAGACTGTGGTAGAGGATTTAAATCAAGTTACACAACCATCTTCGGAAGTCAATACTTTGGGACAATCTAGTCAGCTGCTAGAAAGGGAACCCTTGTTTTCATCTATAGAGGTCTGTCAAACTGACGATGTTTTAGGTGATGGTAATGAGCAAATAGATAAACCTATTGACCATATCCAAATAGATAGTCTTGTAGAATTATGTGAACCTGAACAAGAGTTAGGTCATCAAGAGGAGGAAATAGATAAACCTGTTGAGCATATGCAAAAAGGTAAATCTTTAGAGGTCTGTCAAATTGATGAAGAGTTACATGATGAAAATGTGAGTGAAACAGATAGTTATGAGAGTGATGACGATGTTATTGAGAACATTCAAGATGGAAACACAATGGTTGATGAGGATAATACTTTTTAGGAGCCTGATGTTGATGTGAAGTTGTTCAAATTGAGTGAGAGTACAGACTTACCCAATATCGGTAGCTCTAGCCAGATACCATATGATTTTTGTGTGCAAAATGAGTTAGATCTTGTAGATGATAATGAATTTGCAAGTGGATCTGAGAATGAGGCTGAGTATCTAATTTAGAGGAAAATGATGAGGGCATTTAAGAAACAAAATTTATGTGAGGCAGAACAGGTAGACGACGAAGTATTCTTTTTCAGTGGTCAAACTTTTATAACTATAAAAGAAGTCAAAGATAAGATCAACCTGCATTCAATACAAAATAGGAGGATATTGCAATTCATTAAGAATGACAAACAAAAAATTAGGGCTAGGTTTGTGGGAACAATACCAGTTTGTGGTGCAAGTGAATGTGTTGGGCTGGGAACAACCATTAAGAAAAAAACAGGTTCTTTAACTACATGCCTTTGAAGGGATGTATCTTTGCGAGCACGCAAGGAGCGAGCAAAAGATTGCCCATGGTTGTTGTATGTAGCTAAAGATGTATAGAGTGTTAGAACTTTCAAGGATGAACACAAATATTTACAATCAAGCGAGATTAAAGCTTGTGACTACAAGTTTCTTTCAAAGCAAATTCTTGACCAAGTTCAAGTCATTCCAGATATTCCACCCAAGTCTGTTCAAGATCAACTCGGTAGATAGTTTGAAGTTCAAGTGTCTATGCAAAAGGATTAAGGGCAAAAAAAATAAGGCAGAAATTGAGATTGGGGGTGATCATAAGCTACAATACACCATTTTGAGAGACTATGTTATAGAGTTGCAGAAAAAAAAACCTTAATACAACAGTTAAGATAAGTATACAAACTGCAACAGATCCAACTAGTCCAACCAGGATTTTCAAGAGAATGTATGTATGCTTAGGTGCTTTGAAGGAAGGATATAAATCTTGTCAGAGAGAATTATTGGGATTAGATTGTGCTTTTATGAGGGGGTCCTTTTCTTGGTCAGCTTCTTACAACTGTTGGCATTGATATCAACAATGAAATATACCTTTTAGCCTATGCTATTGCAGAAGCTGAAAACAAAGATTCATGGACTTGGTTTCTTGAATGTCTAGCAGATGATCTTCACTTGCAGCCAAATTTGAACTACACTTTTATCAGTGACAGACAAAAGGTGATGTCAATTTATACTTGATCATATGCACTTATATTATTGATAAATGATACTTTTATTAGCAATGAATTGATGTTCCTTTGTGCATGGTATCATTCCAGCTTTAGCAGCAGTATTCCCTAGTGCAAAACATAGATTCTGTTTGAGACACATCCATGAGAATATCAAATTGCAATGGAATGATAGAGCCTACAAAGAACATTTATGGAGATGTGCAACAACAACAACCGTCCAACAATTTGAGGCAGCCATGCTTGCATTCAAGAGTGTTAGCGAACCTGCCCATGCTTGGTTAAGTAAGAAACCACCAACACATTTATCAAGGTCACATTTAAGTACTAACCAAATCTTTGTCTAAGTGTACATCTTTTTTTTTCAACATTGTTCAACACTGATTTTTGTAGTACTGAAACATGTTCTATACATGTGTAGGGAGAGCTCATTCTGATGTGTTACTTAATAACATGTGTGAAGTGTTTAATGGGAAACTAGTGGGAGGTAGGCACCAACCCATCATTACTGCTTTAGAATACATTAGAGAATACTGTATGCAAATAATAGTCAATGTTGTGCATGTAATTGACAGATGTGCCAGACCATTAACAAAGGTAACGCACATGTTATACTTGATTAAACAAGATGCTTATAAGTACAATTTGTTACGGATTGAAAGAGATAACTATCAGGTTAGTGGATGAGGAGATAAGTGTCTTGTGAATGTTGAAGCTAGGGCTTGTACTTGTACAAAATGGGAGCTTATAGGTATGCCATGTAAACATGTTGTTGCTACCGATCGGTATATTATCTTCAATGGAATTCAAGTAGGATCTGTAGAATCATGGGTTCATGTCCATCCATGTTACTTGCTTAAGACTTGGCATGAAACTTACAAACACACCATCCAGCCCATAAATGGTTATCAACATTGGGAAAAGTCAAATATGCCCACAAGCACTCTTTCACCTAAACATCATAAATCATTGGGCAGGCCAAGAAAGAAAAGAACTAGGGATTTTACTGAAAGTAATGCTAATGATAAAGATAGTAGTAGTGTAGTTTGTGATATTTGTGGCAATGTTGGACACAACAAGAAAACATGTCTTGGGCAAGGAGGTGTAACTGGAAGTCAAAGCAGTAGATGTTAGTCTCAAAAATAGGTTCATGTTTCCAACCAAAGGTTGTATCAAAGAGGAAGACACATGTTAAAAGTAAGAAGACTGAAGCAAAAACCCAAGCTGAAGGTCAAACTGATGCTCAATCTGAAAGTCATGTGCAAGCCACTAGTGGTTAGTCTAAAAGTCATGTTCATTCATCTGGTGAACAATATGAAAGCCATGTTCAAGCAAATCCGGTTCCATCTAATTCTCAATGTCATAGTGCAGTTCAACCAAATGTGGTCCAGTGTGAAACTGGAAATCAAGTGGATACTAGTTCTAGGGGTGTGACTTCACAACCAAAGTGGATAAAGAAGAAGATTTATGAAGCAAAAGTGGCCTCACTATAGGTCCTATGTGTTAATGAACAATGTTTTTCATTTGATATGTAATTCCTAGACAATTGTTTGGTTTCGTTAAACAATTTGTGTTTCTTTATTGTATAGACCAACAAATTTTATGCATTTGAATATATATCCATTTGCATTATCTATGAAATTATCTCATGTTAGTCTATGGTATATCAGATGTTGTAGTTTAGTTTGGAGTGGTATGTCAGATTTTGTAGTTTTTGTTTGGAGTAAAATGGATTCCTTTGACTTGCAGATGTTACAATTATGTTGACTTTGAAAAAGTCAATTATTACACATGAAAATTGAGTATTCAATAGTCAAATACCAGGTTGATTAGGTATATCAGATGTTGTAATTTCAGTTGGTTTGTCAAATGGATTTCCTTGACTTACAGATGGAGTCACTTGGATCATGCTACTTGTATGTGTTTTGACTTGAATAATATTTGTATTTTAACACATTTAAGAAATGGGAAAATTAGTCAAATAGACCAGGCGCCCTGAGGCTTATCAGTTTATGGACCACACCCTTTTAAAACTTAAAAATAGACTAGTTGCCCACCGATTTTCTTGGACCCAACCAGGGGCTGCCATATGTCCGACAACTTATGACACAAGTGCGTATTTTGAAGGTATATGTCATGTATTGTAACGTATTGTTTTTTGGGCAACTTGTATTGTTTTTGGGCATCTTTATATTTTTTGGGCAACTTGTATTTATACACGAGGATAGTTTTGTCATTTTACATTTAAAAAAAATCAACCGCCTACACAAAAACACAGATTCACACAGTCACACACCTGTTGTCCTCCACACAAACCATCACAACTAACACCACCACAACTACCCAACAATCCGACGCCACCACCATCCGGCCGCACCTCCACACACGCCACCACCATCCGGCGGCACCACCACACAACTGAACCTTCTTCTGCATTGGCCTGTTCATGTTACAGGTAATTCAAATCACTTGAAGAAATCTTTTGTTATTATCTACTTAAGTGTCAAAAAAGGAATCCTCTCAAAATTGCTCGTATCCAAACACAATCTTTTATTATTATCTACTTAATGTGTTTTATCTTCGATTTAATATGTAATTTTATTTAAATTTGCATTTGTGGTTGTTCCCTTGATGAAAGTCAAAATTAGGGTTATCACCCCTAAACCAAAAATCAGGTTTTGTAAATTGCTTAATTTGATGCAATTATGTTCTGCTAAAAAACATGTGAATCAGGATCGGTATTGATTATTGTATCTAAAATATTATATCTTCTTTTATACTCTAGATATATTTAGGAGGAATGGTGTTCTGAATGTGTGACATTGATTTGCAAATGGAGCAACTATAGCTTGTTAGGACTTATTTTCTATGCTATTTAAGGTATTGTTTGAATTGATTTTCTCTAGCATACAAGTGCTTCTAACCTTTAAGCGTTTATATCTTATCTTAAGCTTTTCAAGTAGCTGTTGAAGTTTATATCTACTATTTTCAGTCTAAAAGGGCCGTTTGGACGTACTTTTTATATGTCGGCAGCACTTGGATGTATGGGTTGATTTGATGTGGCTGTTTAGACCAGCCGATGCAGATTGGGCTTTAGCTTACCGTGAACGGATGCTTGAATACTTCTGGAACCACAAGGTTGAATGCACAAATTGATAGCCGTCTTTCAAGCTACGTTCCTTAATGTCCGTTTGACCCAAATTTATTGTCAAATGTTCACTTGTGAAGTCTTTTTCTTTCAACTTTTACTATATGTATTTTTACTTGTGTTATATATTAGTCGATTATTATATTTTTTTTAAATCAACGACATTTCTTTTGAAAATACACATGCACATATACAAAAACGGCTATGGTTTGCAAACCACTTCTATATTGGTTATGTATACTTCATTAATATTTGCTATATAGCAGAATATAATATTTGGTTGCCCTAAAGTACATCACGGTACATGTCCTTTAATGTCTTCTGTTCCCAATCACTTTCTTTTTCTTCAATACAATTTGTTTAACAAAATCTTTCTTTCTTCTTTTGGTCTATTGACTTCATATCTTTATCCCAATCTTTCTGCTTTTGTTTAAAAAATATGTCTGACAATATCCCACTGGATGTTCAACTAGATATCATCCGTAGGCTACCTCCCAAGTCTATACTGCAGCAACGTAGTGTTTGTAAGTTATGGAAGGCTAGTATAGATTGTGGAAGCTTCATCTTTAATTACGGTGTTCGTCGTAATGATGAGTGTTTATTTACGCTAACATTCGATATGGGTGAACAAGGTTTTATGTTAGCTTTAGATGAACAGCTAATTGGTAAGCCACTTAATACAGATTTAATGCTTTCATCTATGATTACAGTTGGCAATTCTAATGGTCTTTGGTGATTTCTCTATGGTTCTAATATAATGACTGTTATTTGGAACCCGACAATCAAAAAATCACTTGCAGTATTTGTCCCGCTTTACACGCATCAAATCGAACGTCAAAAGATCTGTTTTGGTTTTGCCGTCCGTCCGGTCACTCTTGACCCGACGATCGTGAAGGTCTCCTATCCTGTTTTCGAAAGTGGTTTCTGGTATGTTTCTGTCTTTTCTTTGAACTCGTTAAGGTAGACAATCCTTGAAAATTTCCACCCCCTCGTGAAACTATCAAATTGAAACGTAAAAGTCATGCAGTTGTAGGTCGTTTTATCTATTAGACTGGGAGTGAAAAGTTAACTAATGAGGGCGATGTTATTTACAAGATTTATATGTTGATTTGTTTTGATTTGGTAACCAGCCAATTTAAAGTTATAGACCTACCGCAGATTTTAAAAAATGAACTCCCAGTTCCATTCAGTGTTTTCGATCTTGGAACCTCTCTAGTGATTTCTGGGACGATCATTGGTGAAGATATTCCATTGTTTTGCGGATGGTTGTTGGACGTCAATGGTTCTTCCATAACATCATTTAGAAGCCTATTCGCCATCCCTACCCTATATTCGGTTCGTTTGCTTGGGTTTACAAAGAATGAAGCTCCAATGGTCAAAGCGTACATCGGAAATCATTTGGGTCAGTCGGTATTTGTATACAACAAAGAACTAGAATTATTTGTCTGCATGGGAATGTTAGGAGATTCCGGATCTTTCTACATCGCCCTATACAAAGAATATCTTCTTTTTCTAAATCAGCCAGACCATGCTGTTTATAGTATTTTATTTTTAACTTACCATTCTATTAATGTTTTATTTTTAACTTACACCATTATAATCATGTTCAACAGGTTTGTTCGGCAGAAGTTAGCGATCATGCTTAATGGGAATGAAGCTTTGTGGTTTTAGTACGATGTCTGTATGGGAAGGAAGCATGGAGTGGTTAGCTTTTTCTGCGTACTTGGTGAATTTTATAATTCAAGTGGTTATATATTATGTAACCATTAAACTTATAATTATGTAGTAATCGTAATATGTAGTAGGTTGTCTGTATGAAACGTTGTATGTCAACGTATTTACTATTTCCTATGTTCTGTAATCCCATTATACATGTTTGTTTAATATGGGGAACTAGAAGTTGTTTCCAATAAACAATTTGGCAACTAACTGTTGTACGTGGGGCAACTTCTTTTCCCTATTGACTACTTTTATAAACCAAGGAGTCCTTCTAGTTGTTAGAATTTGTATTCTACAATCAGCTAATAACTACCAACTAGTGACTATGCACACTTGAAAATAACAGATTTACCATTCAACGCTAGTACAATTTAACTAGCAGTTGTAAGTTTAATACTAGCAGCACTAAACCACTATGTGCCTATTCAGGCCCAGAATAGTAAGAGCAACACCTACACAAGGACATCAGAATGGTATCAGCAGCACCTACACACGGACATCACAAACACGGCCATACACAACAGCATTAACGAGTGTGGCATCATTTCGTTGATGTCTTCTATCACAAGAAGTGGTTAAAATAGCTAGCAGTAGTAACCAAATTACTAATTCAGTTTTATTAGCGGCAGTAAAAATAAGTATAGCGGTCGTAAAAATATCTAGCAGTTGTAATTATACAACCACTTCATTTTTACTAGCGGTAGTAGTAAGTATACAACCACTTCAGTTTTACTAGTGGTAGTAAAATTAACTATAGCGGTTGTAAAAATAACTAGCAGTTGTAAGTATACAACCAACTCATTTTATAATTTGAGATATTTAATTTAAGTAATCGTGCATAAAAGCAGTGTAGCATTTTTTTACGCTTAGAAATATCGCATATAGCTCAAAATAATCAACTCAAATGAATGTAACTCTACACATCTGATAACATGATGCCGTTATGTGCTTACGTCAAACTGAAGACGTCGACGTTTTTACCATAAGTGATGCTCACAGCACATTGATTGTGTAATAGGTTCGCCATATTACCATGGCTTACTAAAATATACCATTTCGAAAATATTTTACGGACCAAATTTGAAAAGCTTGTATCTTGGGCGTGCGAATCAATGAACCAACGCAGCAACCACATTTAATGATCATAATAACACACCCTCATTCTGACCATCAATTGCAAATCAACAACCCTCATCCAAAGCCTCCTGTCGAGAATTAAAAAAACCAACAAAATTTCCTTGAAAACCATGTCGTTTCGAGCCAATGTTATCACCATTATGAGAGATTATATTAGCAACATGCCAAATACAGTGATCAGTAACATTTTGAATCGGTTGCCAATAAAAGAAGCGGTGAGCACCTCTATTTTATCTACAAAATGGAGGTTTAAGTGGACCTTCCTCAACCAAGTCATAATTGATGAGGATTTCTTTTATGATTTAACATATAAGTTTGATGGGAGGCATGTTACTAGACTTTTAAATCAGCTTACGGGTCCCATAAAAAAGTTTGTCTTCTCTGTAGATCCCAAACCGTTGTCTGGAATGGAAGACTTGAATTATGAAGAGATTCGTAATTGGCTTATGTTTTTGGCAGTGCAAGGAATTGAGGACCTGACAATTAGAAACTGGTATGGACAACCAGTTACATTGCCAACCCAACTTTACGCGCGTATTGAATTGAAACATCTTGAAATTCATTGTTGTGATTTTCCTAGTTTGGTGTTTTTCACTAGTTTTCCTAATTTACTGAGCTTAGAATTGTGTTTAGTCAAATTTCTAACTGGTACAGTTTGGGATTTAATTGCTGGTTGTCCCTTACTTGAGTCTCTTACATTGGATGTTGAGAGTACAAACGGGATGAAACTATGGAATCTTCCGAGTCTTAGGAATTTGAAGAAGTTACATTTGTCATTCAGTATTTCGAATGCTCTCACAACAATCATAGCATCCAATATCTTTCACCTGACAAGACTTCCATCTCTTGAGACCCTTACATTGGATTTTGACTATTGCACGGTAAGACCGTTTTGAGATTTACACTTCTAATTTTACAATGTTAAATATATGTTTAACTCTAACGACATTTAATCTTTGAAACTAACCCAAAAGTCGACCTGTTGTAGTTGATGCGTGATGGTAATTCCAGGATGAATGTCCCTTTGCCGTTTGTATCCCTCGTTAATCTGAATCTAAAAGGAGTTGATTTTTGCGACACTGTTATTGTGTCACTCATCCTCCAAATTATTCGCGGATCTCCAAACTTGAAAATGCTGGAAACCAGAGTAAGTGTAATACTTTATTTCATACATATCAAGTAAACATCCGTAAATTGGCATGTTTTTGTATCTCAATACTATTTGATTTTCCAGGCTGCACACACGCTTAGTGTTTTACCTTTGGAAAAACGTTCATTAGATTTAGACACAACCACATTCAGCCATGGGCAGATTCAGACTGTGATTTTTCAATCGTTTCCCAGAGCACATAATGAATTACACATAATAAAGTTTATACTTGGTTGTTCCACGTCGTTAAAGAAAATGTATATCAGGGCCAGCGATTTGATGGACGATGGTTATGATAATATCAAGAAGAATTGAGAGTTCGCTAGGAAGCTGTTGAAACTCCCCCGATCTTCCGTCACAGCCGTTGTAAAATTGTTCTAGTGGTTGTACTTTTATGTATGGGTTGAATACCCTGTGTCAATTAAACTTATCAAGGGGTTATATAATATGTAACCATTAAACTTATAATAATTATGTTGTAAAACCCGAAAATCTAAAACTTATATAAAGACTAAAATACCCTTGGAACCAAGAATGATAAAATACGTAAAACTCGTTTATAATAAAGTACGGAAATTAAAAACCTAATAAATAAAACTTAACGAATATAATTTCGTGGATGACTTTGGTACGACGAAGGACGTAAATGTTTCACTAATAAGTTGGGCCGTTTGTTTGTTTATTGGACTCGTGTCTTTTGTTTTTGTTTTGCGCCAAGCCTAAGCCCAAGAGGGTGTTTGTTGTGTTCGTGTGAGCCAAGGAGGAGGGGGGCCGAAGCCCATTTGTTTGTGTGTGTGTGTTCGGTTGGACCCAAGCCAACCCAAACCCAATCACTTTCCTAATCTAACTCAAATACTACAACTATAAATACAACACATAATCATTAAATTGAAACCCTAGTTTTGCTTTGCCTTTTCTTTTTCTTTTGCTCGGCCGAGAGTCTCAAACGCACCCTTGGTGTCGATTTTTCTTATTCAAGTGAAGGTATAACGTTTATTCATCTTCCTTTAACGTACCTTGCATGTATATGTCGAGATATATTTGATTAGTCGCGTTTCTTTTCTTTTTGTTTTGGGCCGAGAGGTGGTAACCAAGGAAACAAGAAACCCTAATTTATTTTAACCTTGTAATTAATAAGGAACGTGTAAGTGATAAGTAATATTGAATCGGGTCATGTATATGTTGAGTTGATGTAGGCCGAGACATGCATGAGTTGGACGAGGCATGCATGCGTTTCGAATGGGGTTTAAAACATATTAACTTGTATACGAAACATGTTTAGATGAGCTAGGTCTTGTGTAAAACATGCTAGCCGAAACCCTAGGTGAACCGAGTACATATGTACATGAGATTTAGACATGTAATTAATGAGTAAGAGTACGTAAACATAAACCCTAGTTTTAATATGTAAAGCGTATGAAGTATACTAAACCCTAATAACTTATGGTCACATGAAATCATAAACGTGTATGATAAAGAGTAAAAGTAAAGAAGGTTCTTAATTACGTATTAGGTTAAGTAGCAAGTCATTAAGACGTAACATGTAAAGTAAATGCATATTAATGAGATATTAAAGAGTAAGAAACCCTAGAACGTAAATGAGAGTATATTAGGGTTTGAGCTAAATATAGTAAGTGTTATTTCATGTGTGAGTTATAACTTATAAAACTATTTTCTCATTTAACTTAGACTTTAATAAATGATATAACGAACCCTAATCTACAACATTGATTATAAAATACTTAAGACTCATTAATAAAACCCTAAAGTATAAAGATTACTAATTATGGATACTAAATATTAAAAGATCATTTTGACGATTATGGAATCATTAATAACTTGGACGACCGTTAATGTCTATAGGTTCTGTGAAGAGGGAGTAATCCTTTGTTTTCGTCTTTCTGCTTTTCGATCTTTGCATTGGAATAAGGTACGGATATTCTGTCTTACTTTAAGACACTTGTGTTATCGTACAGATATTCTGACCTTTTCAGTAAATGTTTCTCTTAATGTTTTTCTTTCGTATTAGGTTTTCCTAAGCCTTTGCTATGAATCCCAAATCTGATTTGTTTGAGCTATTGCTTATCTGAACTTTGATTTCTGAATTATGAAACATCTGATTTTTGAACTATCTGATATGAAAACTATGATTTTGGAAATATGAATGACTTTCTGATAAATATGATCTGTGTCAGTTATGACATTCTGATTTGACCTAAGATAGTTTGACACCCGAGCCAAATATTTAACTAGTCATGGGGGTTCCATGTCCGTATCAGTGATGCACCTCTGATATGACTCTAGGGCAGTAGAGTGATGTTCTGCCACGTCTCTGGATGGTGAAGCATATTTGTGAATATGTAGGAAGGGGCGTATGGATGCATCCTAGATCTGTTATCTGTTATATGTTATATGTTATCTGATGATTGATGCTGCGTGCGTGCACGTCCTTCATAACTCTGGTAGGTCTCCCCTACAAAAATGTTGCCTTGTGTGAATATGAATGTGATCTGATATAAGTTCTGGGCTCGTGGTAGTTGACTATAAATATCTTTTGAAATTATGATTTATGCTTTGAAAATGATAAAGATTTTGCTATTGCTCATTCACTTTATTTCATATCCGTTATCGTTTAGTTTTAGCTTTTGCTTTTATATCTGTTCACTGGGCTTTTGAAGCTCAGCCGCACTTTTCTTTTCTTCCGCGGCAGGTATCTAAGCATTGGAAGCTGGGTTGCTTTGGGATGAGTGCTTGAGTGGACTTACCTTAGAGTTTTAGCTTTGATTTCTTATGATGCCATTTAGACTTATTTATTTCGGATATTATGTTTGAAGTTTATTACGTTTCCGCTGGGACCTATGTATTGAAGTCTTTTGACTTGGATTTTTCCGCATTTATGTTAAGACTTTCTTTTGGTTATGAATGTTTTGCTTTGATATGACACCATTACTTGTGATTCCTTTACCCTTGGCGGGTCGGGGCGTTACAATTTATGGCATCAGAGCCCAGGTTTACGACTTGTAGTCAGGACCTGTGAACATAAGAACCTTAAGTTATCCCTTAGAATTAAGATTTGACCTGTGAGGATTGGGTAGACTTAGGTTTCCTTCTGCGAACTTCCATTTCGTATCTCATCTTTGTTCATTTTGCTAATCGTTTGAATATCGTTTAGATGGTTCGAACTCGTACTACTGGTGGCGCGGATGGAGACGATGATGCGGTTAACATGGATGCTGCGATTGCGAATGCTCTCAACTCTCTTTTCCCTGGTTTGACTACACCTGAGATGATGGAACAGGTGATCAACAACATCCGTAATCAGAATGGTGCTTCGGGTAGTGGTGGAGGAAATCAACCCGTAGGCATTCATACTTGGCTCGAGCGTTTCGGTAAGCTCAAGCCTCTTTCTTTTAGCACTGCTGCTACTCCCACTGAAGCTGAGGACTGGATCACTCATGTTGAGAAGCTGTTTGAAGTATTGGGTTGTGGAGACGAGTTTAAGACTCGTTTGGCTGCATTTAAATTGGAAGGTGATGCTTTAAATTGGTGGAAAGCATTGAAACAAGCACGAGGAGGAGATGCTTTCGCTGTTACTTGTACTTGGACGGAGTTTCGGACTATCTTCTATAACCGTTACTTCCCTGATGCTGAACAGCAAAGGTATGAGAGGGATTATCAGGCGATCTACCAGTTTGATAATGAGAACTCCAACGAGTACATGAGTAGGTTTATGAGGTTGGTAAGCTTTGTTGGAGCGATTGCTGGAGATGGTAGGCGCCAAGCTAAGCATTTCAAATGGGGACTGAAGAAGTGGGTGTTGGACCGATTGCTTAACACTGACTATGAGGATGTGTCGGCCTGCAATGATGCAGCTCGTAACATTGAGATCTTTCATGAGGGTTCAGGTTACAACAAGCGTAATCGCGATGGTGATCGGATTCAAGGTAGGACTCAAAGTAATGAGTATAAGGGAAATACTAGCAGGAGTTATGATTTGAAGGGACAAGTGGATAAGGGTTATGATCAGCGGGGTCAGTCGGGAAGGAATGTGGACTCTAGGCGCCCTGAGGCGAGGGGTCAGGATAGTAGAGCTGCTGGTAAGAATGGAAATGATCGCCAGAATCAGGGTAACAATAACCAGCGTTACAACAAAGATCAGTCGACTCGAGGATCGAATCAGGGTCGTGCTTCAGGATCTTCTGGTCAGCAAAGGACAGCTGAAGTTTTGCCTCCCCCACCTATCTGTACTACTTGTGGAAAGGCTCATCCGGGACCGTGTTTCAAGGCCACTGGTGGATGTTTCTCTTGTGGTTCTACTACTCACAAGATCAAGGATTGCCCTAAGAGGAACCCGGCGATTCCTGGAAACTATACCAAGCCGCCACCTACTACTGGACGTGTCTATGCTACTACTCGAAATCAGGCGGAGCATACTTCAGGTACCATTACGGGAACTCTTTTCATTGATGATTATTCTGTCTTCGTTTTATTTGATACTGGCGCCACACACTCCATCATATCTGTCACATGTGCTAAGAAACTTAATATGAAGCCACAACCACTAACGAATCACTTATCGATATCTACACCTATGAAAAGTCACATGATCATTGATCATAAATACGTTAAGTGTCCTCTTCGTTTTGATGATCGTATTCGCCATGCACATCTGTATCCTCTCGATATGGTCGACTTTGATATCATTCTAGGCATGGATTGGTTGGCTTATCATAGAGCTTCCATCGACTGCTATGCTAGAACTGTGATCTTTGGAGACGTAAAACGTCCTAAATTCGTTTATTATGGTTCTAAACCACTCAAATCTGTTAAGTTCATTTCTGCTATGAAGGCACGGACCATGATTGCTCATGGGTGTCAAGGTTTTCTGGCATCTGTTAAGGACATATCTTTGGAGAGTCCTAACATTGAAAACCTTTCCGTTGTTTGTAAATTCACCGACGTTTTTCCCGATGAACTCCCTGGACTTCCTCCAGCTCGAGAAGTTGAGTTTAGCATTGAGTTAATTCCTGGTGCTAAACCGATTTCGAAAGCTCCGTATCGTATGGCACCTATAGAACTGAAGGAGTTGAAGGAACAGCTGCAAGAGATGATAGATAATGGATTCATTCGACCTAGTGTTTCTCCATGGGGTGCACCTGTGTTGTTGTGAAGAAGAAGGATGGAAGTATGCGTCTATGTATCGACTACCGTGAACTCAACCGTATTACTATTCGGAACCGTTATCCTCTCCCACGCATAGATGATTTGTTTGATCAACTGCAAGGAGCTAAGTTCTTTTCCAAGATTGATCTGAGGTCTGGTTATCATCAACTACGTGTGAAGGAGCAAGATGTTCCTAAGACCGCGTTTCGTACCAGATATGGTCATTATGAGTTTCTCGTTATGCCTTTTGGTTTGACGAATGCACCTGCTGTGTTTATGGACCTGATGAATCGTGTTTTCCATGAGTTTCTCGACAAGTTCGTTATTGTTTTCATCGACGATATTTTAGTTTACTCTAAATCTGAAGAGGAGCATGAAGAACATCTTCGTATAGTTTTGGAGATTTTGAGGAAGAAGAAGTTGTACGCCAAATTCTCGAAGTGCGAATTTTGGTTAGGACAAGTCGCTTTCCTTGGTCATATCGTATCAGCTGATGGTATAACCATGGATCCGTCTAAGGTTGAGGCTATCACTAAGTGGCCAAGACCTACGACAGTGACTGAGGTCAGGAGTTTTCTAGGACTTGCTGGATATTATCGACGTTTTGTTGAAGGTTTCTCTCGTTTAGCTTTGCCATTAACCCAATTGATGAGGAAAGGTGAAAAATTCGTGTGGACAGATGAAAGAGAAAAGAGTTTTGAAGAGTTGAAACGGAGATTGGTTTCCGCTCCTATTTTGACTCTTCCATCTGGTTCTGGAGGATATCAAATCTATAGCGATGCATCTAAGAAAGGATTGGGCTGTGTCTTGATGCAACATGGTAAGGTGATAGCTTACGCTTCAAGACAACTGAAACCTTATGAGGAGAATTACCCAACTCATGATCTTGAGTTAGCTGCTGTGGTTTTTGCGTTGAAGATCTGGAGACATTACTTGTATGGAGAGACGTGTGATATTTTCACCGACCATAAGAGTCTCAAGTATATTTTCACTCAAAAGGAACTCAATATGAGACAAAGAAGATGGTTAGAACTTCTTAAGGATTATGATACTAACATTCAGTACCATCCTGGTAAGGCTAATGTAGTTGCTGACGCACTTAGCCGGAAATCAGGTATGATTGCAAGTATTGAGATTGAGTCTAGGATTATTCGTGACTTAGAACGTTTGGATGTCGAGTTGTGCGTACGAGGTTCTGATGGATACTGGGCTAGTATGAAGGTGGAGTCGAACCTTATACTGCAAATTAAGGAAGCTCAGAAAGATGACGGCGAGCTGTGGGCCGTAGCTCAGAATGTTGAAGAAGGTAAGCAGACGGAGTTTAAGGTTGATAACGATGGGATTGTATGGTATGAAGATAGGCTTTGCGTTCCAAATGATCAGGTACTTCGTGAGAAAGTTATGACTGAAGCTCATAGTTCTCCTTTCACTATTCATCCTGGTTCTACCAAGATGTATAGGGATTTGAAACAGTATTTCTGGTGGAACGGCATGAAGCAAGATGTGGCAACGTTTGTGTCGAAGTGTATGATTTGTCAGCAAGTGAAGATCGAACATCAAAGAGCTAGTGGACTGTTACAACCATTGGATATTCCGACATGGAAGTGGGATAAGATATCTATGGACTTTGTGACTGGACTACCTCTCACTAAGAAGAAGCATGATGCGATTTGGGTGGTTGTTGATCGGCTAACCAAATCTGCTCATTTCTTACCAATCAGGAAGGATTATGGTATTGGCAGATTGTCAGAGATTTTTCAGCAAGAGATAGTTAGACTTCATGGTACTCCGACGGCTATTGTGTCAGATAGGGATCCGCGTTTTACTTCTCGTTTCTGGAAGGGTTTGCAAAAAGCTTGGGGTACTCGACTTAACTTTAGTACGGCGTTTCATCCTCAAACAGATGGTCAGTCAGAGAGGACTATTCAGACCTTAGAAGACATGCTAAGGGCTTGTGCTTTGGAATGGACT
This sequence comes from Chrysanthemum seticuspe, assembly GCA_019973895.1. Lineage (NCBI taxonomy): Eukaryota > Viridiplantae > Streptophyta > Magnoliopsida > Asterales > Asteraceae > Chrysanthemum > Chrysanthemum seticuspe. The sequence goes on from BPTQ01000001.1 coordinate 271,495,853, forward strand.
GGCAGCTGGGATGAATATTTGTGTTTGGTAGAGTTTGCATATAATAACAGTTGGCATGCTAGCATTAAGGCGGCACCGTTTGAACTTCTTTATGGAAGGAAATGTAGATCACCTACTTGTTGGGATGAAGTAGGTGAACGTCTAATTGAAGGACCGGAAATGATTGAGATCACTAATGAGAAAGTAGCTGTTGCTAGAGAAAAGTTAAAGGAGGCTAGGTCTCGTCAGAAAAGTTATGCCGACAAGCATCGTCGTGATTTAGAATTTCGTGTTGGTGATCGTGTGTTTTTGAAAGTCTCGCCGTTTAGAGGTGTGAAACGTTTTGGAATCAAGGGCAAGCTCAGTCCTCGATTCATTGGTCCGTTTGAAATTCTGGAACGTATAGGAGAAGTTTCGTATCGATTAGCACTTCCGCCTCAGTTATCGCATGTTCATGATGTGTTCCATGTATCTCTCCTAAGAGGATACAATTATCATCCATTACACGTTGCTTCGTATCCGTTTGATCAGATTCGATCCGATATGTCTTTGCCTGAAGAACCAGAAGCTATTTTGGAAAGACAAGAAAGAGTTATGAGAAGTAAAGTTATTCCGTTCGTTAAGATTCTTTGGAAAAATCACCCAGAGCGTGAGGCTACTTGGGAGACCGAAGAGTCGATGCGAGCTAGTTATCCTCATTTCTTTGAATAGTTCGGTATGTTCTCATTTCGTTTTTGTTTTCATTTCCGTTTCATTTCAATTTTCGAGGACGAAAATTTTTTTTTAGAGGGGAAGAGTTGTAAAACCCGAAAATCTAAAACTTATATAAAGACTAAAATACCCTTGGAACCAAGAATGATAAAATACGTAAAACTCGTTTATAATAAAGTACGGAAATTAAAAACCTAATAAATAAAACTTAACGAATATAATTTCGTGGATGACTTTGGTACGACGAAGGACGTAAATGTTTCACTAATAAGTTGGGCCGTTTGTTTGTTTATTGGACTCGTGTCTTTTGTTTTTGTTTTGCGCCAAGCCTAAGCCCAAGAGGGTGTTTGTTGTGTTCGTGTGAGCCAAGGAGGAGGGGGGCCGAAGCCCATTTGTTTGTGTGTGTGTGTTCGGTTGGACCCAAGCCAACCCAAACCCAATCACTTTCCTAATCTAACTCAAATACTACAACTATAAATACAACACATAATCATTAAATTGAAACCCTAGTTTTGCTTTGCCTTTTCTTTTTCTTTTGCTCGGCCGAGAGTCTCAAACACACCCTTGGTGTCGATTTTTCTTATTCAAGTGAAGGTATAACGTTTATTCATCTTCCTTTAACGTACCTTGCATGTATATGTCGAGATATATTTGATTAGTCGCGTTTCTTTTCTTTTTGTTTTGGGCCGAGAGGTGGTAACCAAGGAAACAAGAAACCCTAATTTATTTTAACCTTGTAATTAATAAGGAACGTGTAAGTGATAAGTAATATTGAATCGGGTCATGTATATGTTGAGTTGATGTAGGCCGAGACATGCATGAGTTGGACGAGGCATGCATGAGTTTCGAATGGGGTTTAAAACATATTAACTTGTATACGAAACATGTTTAGATGAGCTAGGTCTTGTGTAAAACATGCTAGCCGAAACCCTAGGTGAACCGAGTACATATGTACATGAGATTTAGACATGTAATTAATGAGTAAGAGTACGTAAACATAAACCCTAGTTTTAATATGTAAAGCGTATGAAGTATACTAAACCCTAATAACTTATGGTCACATGAAATCATAAACGTGTATGATAAAGAGTAAAAGTAAAGAAGGTTCTTAATTACGTATTAGGTTAAGTAGCAAGTCATTAAGACGTAACATGTAAAGTAAATGCATATTAATGAGATATTAAAGAGTAAGAAACCCTAGAACGTAAATGAGAGTATATTAGGGTTTGAGCTAAATATAGTAAGTGTTATTTCATGTGTGAGTTATAACTTATAAAACTATTTTCTCATTTAACTTAGACTTTAATAAATGATATAACGAACCCTAATCTACAACATTGATTATAAAATACTTAAGACTCATTAATAAAACCCTAAAGTATAAAGATTACTAATTATGGATACTAAATATTAAAAGATCATTTTGACGATTATGGAATCATTAATAACTTGGACGACCGTTAATGTCTATAGGTTCTGTGAAGAGGGAGTAATCCTTTGTTTTCGTCTTTCTGCTTTTCGATCTTTGCATTGGAATAAGGTACGGATATTCTGTCTTACTTTAAGACACTTGTGTTATCGTACAGATATTCTGACCTTTTCAGTAAAGGTTTCTCTTAATGTTTTTCTTTCGTATTAGGTTTTCCTAAGCCTTTGCTATGAATCCCAAATCTGATTTGTTTGAGCTATTGCTTATCTGAACTTTGATTTCTGAATTATGAAACATCTGATTTTTGAACTATCTGATATGAAAACTATGATTTTGGAAATATGAATGACTTTCTGATAAATATGATCTGTGTCAGTTATGACATTCTGATTTGACCTAAGATAGTTTGACACCCGAGCCAAATATTTAACTAGTCATGGGGGTTCCATGTCCGTATCAGTGATGCACCTCTGATATGACTCTAGGGCAGTAGAGTGATGTTCTGCCACGTCTCTGGATGGTGAAGCATATTTGTGAATATGTAGGAAGGGGCGTATGGATGCATCCTAGATCTGTTATCTGTTATATGTTATATGTTATCTGATGATTGATGCTGCGTGCGTGCACGTCCTTCATAACTCTGGTAGGTCTCCCCTACAAAAATGTTGCCTTGTGTGAATATGAATGTGATCTGATATAAGTTCTGGGCTCGTGGTAGTTGACTATAAATATCTTTTGAAATTATGATTTATGCTTTGAAAATGATAAAGATTTTGCTATTGCTCATTCACTTTATTTCATATCCGTTATCGTTTAGTTTTAGCTTTTGCTTTTATATCTGTTCACTGGGCTTTTGAAGCTCAGCCGCACTTTTCTTTTCTTCCGCGGCAGGTATCTAAGCATTGGAAGCTGGGTTGCTTTGGGATGAGTGCTTGAGTGGACTTACCTTAGAGTTTTAGCTTTGATTTCTTATGATGCCATTTAGACTTATTTATTTCGGATATTATGTTTGAAGTTTATTACGTTTCCGCTGGGACCTATGTATTGAAGTCTTTTGACTTGGATTTTTCCGCATTTATGTTAAGACTTTCTTTTGGTTATGAATGTTTTGCTTTGATATGACACCATTACTTGTGATTCCTTTACCCTTGGCGGGTCGGGGCGTTACATATGTAGTAATGGTAATATGTAGTAGGTTGTCGTCTGTATGTAACATTGCCATTATCCATTTTTATTTCCTCTCGCCAACTAGCAGTTGTTTCCAAATATCAATTTGACAACTAACTGTTATGCGTGTGAAAACGTAGAGGGGGGGGGGGGTGAATATGTTTCCGTTTCAAACTTAAAACTTTTGTATCAAATATAGTATAAACCATTGCATTTGCTAATCTCGACGCGAGGATGCATTTAACGCATTACGGCATGTAAGGCCAACCCCTTAATATCACATAAGATTCCGCAAGATTAATGGTTCATTAAAAATCAAGTTTCACCATTATTAATCCGGTTTCTTTTTCTTGATCAAGCGTGTCATAATATGTAAAGTGTTAAATATAGTTTGTGACTATATAAAAGACCAAGTATGTATCACAAACATAGACATCAACCACATAGAAAATAAACAATGTAAGGCAAGAATAAGAGTAAAGCGATAAGTAAAAGGATAGACAAACCAACACGAAGATTTATAGTGGTTCGACTACAAGGACACCTTCCTTGCCCTACTCCACTCCCTGAGTCACCTACTCGAGAGTTCATAAACACTACACCAATCTCCTTATGGCGGAGAAGCCTTCACAACGTCACCTACTCTTTTTACGGTACTAGGCTAACCACCGGGTTCTTTCACTCCAAGGTGAACCACACCTACACAACGTCGCCTACCCTTTATACGGTGCTAGGCTAACCACCGGGTTCTTTCACTCCAAGGTGAACCACACCTAACACAACGTCGCCTACCCTTTATTAGGTACTAGGCTAAGCATCTAGTTCCATTGCAATGGAGGAACTACTACCAATCACTACACCAATCTCCTAACCCCAAGGAGATCCACTCCTTATTTCAACACCATCAAGGATATCACCATACTTGGATCTCAACAAATACTATTCTATCTTGTACATCGAAACACACCATATCGAATGTACACCCTAGGCATCTTTCACTAATGCCATTGACACGATCCTTCAGCACCTTTCACAAATGCCTTCAACAACGGATCTTCGGCACTCTTCACTAATGCCTTTGACACATCTATGACACCCGTTATGTTTTGTGGCCCAACATAACAAACCTTGTGTTTTATGGCACAAACACATAAACCTTCTAGTCTAGTCATAGATACAAGAATATGATACTAGACAATATCCAAGACAATGTGTCTAATGGATATGAAATCCTAAACTAAACATCAAGAACCCAAAGCATGATGTAGTTAGTCTTCTATGAATGAAGATGACAAGTTTCCCAAGATTGTTGTAAAAGATCTTCATGTGCTTGTATCTTGTGATGTGTGATCACTTTAGTAGGTAAGGAAGCAAGATCTCTAAGCTTGCTTTGGAGGATAACTTCGGGAGTATGTTTACAACAAATGAGAGTTAGAAGCATTATGATCATGTGAGATGAGGGTGGTTTACATGTTTCCTAAAGATCTAAATATCCTAGAAATGGTGGAGAGAAACTATGTGTGAAGGTGTGAAGAAATGGTAAGAAGTGGCTTGCTATTTATAGGCAAAAAGACCAAAACCATGTTCTGCCCCTAGGATCCCTTCTGGAGGGATCCGGCCTTGTATTTCCAAGGGATCCGTGGGTCATTTGAGGGATCCGTGCACACTCCTCTTTACCCATAGTTTGTGGGTTGAAACCATGGGCTATGGGTCATGGTTTTGAGTTGGTCCATGGGTATTCCTTTAGATACAATGTATCTAATGAGTACAATGTATCTAGTCTTATGGGTATAGGTCAATACCATGGGTCATAGATATTATCCATATATGACTTATGCATGATGTCATGCAATGGGTATGGGTCATGGACTTTGGGTTTTACCCAACTACATTCAATGTATTTGGTCAATGGGTCAAATACTTAAGTTTCTACCCATTTATATTGCCCATTATAATACATACTAGTTATGTATATATTTACCCAATATGTAAACACTAGTTGTTATACATAAACTAATTAACTAAACATGTTTATTGGTTTGTTGGGGGTTTGATCATAATGCAACATAACAAACATGTACGAACCTGTGTTGTAGCATACAAGGACTTGAGTCGTCGAGAGTTGTTAAGAGTATGTTGAGACAAGATCTAACTACAAGTAACTTATACATTTTACGTTATGTATTACGAGTTACATGTTTGTCATCAACAAAACAAATGAGAATGTATATATTAAATATCGTAATATTTGCACTAACAATTTCCCCCTTTTTGTTGATGACAAAATATATGTAAACGTAATAGATAGGTAAAATGTCAAAATTACTTGTGTCCATACTTCCTATACATTACCTTCTTCGTTTACACTCTTCTCTCCCTTTTGTCAAAACAAAAAGGGTGTGTCCTTTAAACTTAATTTCTTCCAAGAATGGTGAGTTTGCATCATCCCTTGTGTGTATGCTCCCCCTTGACAGTTGCTCCCACTTGTTAAGGGCGTCAAGTATTTTAAGAAGGCTAAGACAAAATTGTTGCGAAATTTGCAATGTTATTGCTTTGACGAAAAAATCCCCTTTATTGAGAGCGTCAAGTTCTCCTAGTATGTTTTGAAAATCTACAAAACAAAAATTTAGTGCAAAATTATATTCGTTCTTGGACGAGTAAGTCATATGATGCACTTTATAAATGCTCGACGGAAGCTCCCCCTAGCTCGAGGGCGTCATGAAGAACCTACAAAAAAAATCAGTGTTAAAAAGAGAATGATCCTACTACTTGCATCATCATGGTTGGTTTAGAGGTTGTAAGGTTTGTTCAAGTTAAAATAAAAGTGTGCTTAGGGATGAGACGCATTTCATTACGAAATTCACTTGGCTTTTGACAACATAGATGTTTGTGAAGGATGGTTGAGCGACCATGAATTGTAGTGGTAGTGAGACACTTGTAGGATGTGGTTGATACAAGTAGCTTGTGGTTAACACAAGTAGAATGTGGTAGACCATGAGACATACTTCATCACGTAGTTCATGAACTAGACCTTGGACACAGAGATAGTGATAGAAATTATCATTATGACTTAGAGGTATGGAAGTTGTGGTATAGGTGATGATAGGTATCAAGGTGAATCTTTGACTTGGTTGATGACTCATTAGAGGTGGTAGACATGATGACTTTGTGAGTGGTGATAAAAATGGTTAGGATGATGCAAGATTAGGAATATATAAAAGAAATGTGCGAATGAGCACAACTTGACTTGATGGTGAAATCGACCATTTTCATCCTACAAGAATCCAAAAGAGTTAGTACAAAAGGAAAACATTTATACAAATGGATAAATTGTTCACATAAAATCATGAAACGAAAAGAAAGAACACGTATTGAATCATATAAATGCAACTCATTTATAAACATATACGAAAATGATAATCCTAAGTGTTGAACAAGTGCTTGTGTGGAAAAGGAAATTTGAAATGATTATCTAAAGAGATAATGTACCTACTGTTCCACGGTTCCTCCGGTTCCCTCATTGGAGGGATCCGGCTAGCTTAAGTCTAGGGATCCGGTTAACAGATGAGGTGAAAATGAGGTGATTGGGTTCTAGCAAGGTCTAGCACCTACATATCCTAAGTTACTCAGTCTATTAAGTGTCTTATATGAAGATGGACTTAAATGATCGTTTTAGCTAGAGTTGACATGAATCTGTCACCCGGATCCCACGGTTCCCTCCAATGAGGGATCCGTCTAGACTAATCCTAGGGATCCGGCTCTCAGCAGCTAGGAAAGAATAAAAATGATGTTTGTAAGGTCTAACGCCTATACCTCCTTGAGTGTTTTAGTCTTCCTAAGTGTCTTAAATGAAAGAGTACTTAAATGATCAAGAGCAATGAGTGATGGTAGCTAATGATTGCCTTTTATGGAAAGAAATGGGGCTTTATGAGCATCAGTGGATGATCAAAGATGACACTAAGAAAATTGAGAGTGTCAAGTGGTGTTAAATGATCCTAGAGATCACATGATGACTTAAGAGAGATTTGGAAAATTCCTTAAAAATCTTAAGAAATTAAAAACTAGTTTTTAGCCTATTTTGAGGTAAGGATGACTAAAATCAATTTGCTAAAATTGAGAGAAATATCAAACTAGGTGTTTTGAGATGAGAGGAACAATGTGTAAACATTGGAGCGGAAAGATGGTGAGTTTTGAACTAATGAAAAATCAAAAAATACTTCGAATGTGATCCTAAGTCATCCATGAGTGAATGTGAGATTAACTGAGCCTAAGGGAGGTTTAAGTGATCCTAATGTAGCATGTTTAACTAGTCCAATAAGGTCTAAAATGTTGGATTGATGCAAGGAGGCTACAAAGGAACTTCTTTCCACCCGGATCCCCCGGATCCTTCACTTGAGGGATCCGTCTAGTTACATCTAAGGGATCCGGCGTCTAAGAAAGATTTTTTTAACAGAATAGTTGCAGAATTTTGCCTATGTTTCGAATTATGAAACAAATTGTTTCTACAACAAGCATACATGTATACATGTTAAGCAAAGCAAGGAGAGCATGTAGAGATCACATATAGGCAATCAAATGAGATCGAGCTCACAAATAACACAAAGGTTTAGCAAATTTAAAGCACTATACAAGAAGCCCAAAACAGATTTACGGTCTAGATTAGTAAGTCATTTACACTAACAATGACATGCAAGGTATGTGTCTAGAAAGAAAAGAGCACATGATGATGTTTAAGACAAAAGAGTTGTGGGGTGCTAGTTTAGGAGAATCTAGTCATTACGGATGGTGATTAGCATACAATGGGCTTCGTCCATGAAGTCATGTAGCTCTTCTCGATGGAGGCAAGATAATCGCTTGATGAGGCAAGTGGTTGTGATTAACTAAAAGAAAAATTAATTTTACAACTTGTTTGATTAGTAATCCTAAGACAATGCAAAGTATTTCCATTGTAAACTTAATTTAGGAAAACATAGGAGTATAAATTTCTCAAGTGAGAGAATGGATATGAAACTATTACTAGTGGTGCTCAATTACGGCTAAACACTACCATTTTTACGGGCGATTCCACATACCCAACTTCTATCAAGGAAGAAATTCAACCGTTAGGTCAAATTGAGTTTCTAGTGCAATAAGTTCTCCAGTATTCATTCTCAAGTTAGGAAAATTTATATTCCTACAATGGCCTATCGAAGAGTAACAATGATGATACTTTTCTTTGATTTTATTAATATTAAACTTGAAATAGCTAAGGTGACGAAGGTGTCATGTTAAAAACAAATTTAAAATATGTCCATATGGCGAACAAAAAAAATGCTTGGATGGGCTAGTTCAACATATGTTGTTGGAAAGCTCGAGTTTGGAATTTCGGATATGAACAATTATATTTGCGTTTGCAAAATAATTTACTTGAGTATATCGGATGAAATAATCAAGTTGTCAATCCTACTATGAAGCTTGGAGAGCGATCATGAAAAGGAAAACGGGATAGTACATCATCAACACAAGTGTAGGTTATGATCCGATGTACATTCTTGTTGTTTTTAGAAAACGATACAAGAAAATATTAAATCAAGAAATCATATAAGCACATAAAACATTTATGTTGCACACATGACAAACTCAATCAAAAAGCCATTAGGTGTGTTATATGTTTAAACATTTTTCAACTTATAAAACTAACATTTTTGACACAACTAGATGTTATCCCAAACACTCCTTCAAGTAGCACATTGATTAGTAGAAAGTTACTAAATCGACAAGCAAGAGAATGAATAGCAAGGTAACGAAACCACATATGTTATTCAATCAAATAAGCACAAAAGCTATTTGAGATAAGCAAATAATCAAGTAATGCAAAGAAGTCAATTTATCGTTTAGTATAGCAAACGAAAGTTCTTTTCATCGCTTTGTGCTAAATATAAACATGTATACCAAGCTTGATTAGTTTCTTTTATGTTTATAAATATGATCAAAACCTTAATTTCAAAAGAAGACACATTGTTATTTAAAGATGAAAACATTCGTTTCCAATTAGATCAAAAGTTGTGCAAAAGTTATGACTGAAAAATGACTTTCTATTATAGATCAATGATTCTGAATTTTTTTGTTTTGAATCAGTTTATGAAATCATTTTTAAATTAAAGTAGACTCAAATACCTTTACAATGATAGGTGGCACGACTTCTAACGACTTACGGTTAAAAAGTTATGAATTTTTGAAATTCAGACAAAAACTGTCTTCTGTACCACGGATCCCACGGATCCCTTGCTTGAGGGATCCGTCCAGTGTAACCTGAGGGATCCGCAGATCTGACACAGAATTACAACAATGCACGTTTTGACCCGACGAAAAGGTTTAACCTTTGTATACTTTTTATTGAAGTTATATTATTCATTTTTACCTTTATTCAAGCTTAATAAACAAGATATCTAACAACAAAACTTCAAAGAGAAAAAAAATCAACAAAACACTTTTCATATTATGCTTGACTTCACCAAGAATTTGATACAAGGACCTTACTCATTTTGAAAACCATTTGTTTTAAAAACTAGAGCCAACCCGCTCTGATACCAATTGTGAAAATGTAGAGGGGGGGGGGGTGAATACGTTTCCGTTTCAAACTTAAAACTTTTGTATCAAATATAGTATAAACCATTGCATTTGCTAATCTCGAAGCGAGGATGCATTTAACGCATTACGGCATGTAAGGTCAACCCGTTAATATCACATAAGATTCCGCAAGATTAATGGTTCATTAAAAATCAAGTTTCACCATTATTAGTCCAGTTGCTTTTTCTTGATCAAGCGTGTCATAATATGTAAAGTGTTAAATATAGTTTGTGACTATATAAAAGACCAAGTATGTATCACAAACATAGACATCAACCACATAGAAAATAAACAATGTAAGGCAAGAATAAGAGTAAAGCGATAAGTAAAAGGATAGACAAACCAACACGAGGATTTATAGTGGTTCGGATACAAGGACACCTTCCTTGCCCTACTCCACTCCCCGAGTCACCTACTCGAGAGTTCGTAAACACTACACCAATCTCCTTATGGCGGAGAAGCCTTCACAACGTCGCCTACTCTTTTTCCGGTACTAGGCTAACCACCGGGTTCTTTCACTCCAAGGTGAACCACACCTACACAACGTCGCCTACCCTTTATACGGTGCTAGGCTAACCACCGGGTTCTTTCACTCCAAGGTGAACCACACCTAACACAACATCGCCTACCCTTTATTAGGTACTAGGCTAAGCACCTAGTTCCATTGCAATAGAGGAACTACTACCAATCACTACACCAATCTCCTAACCCCAAGGAGATCCACTCCTTATTTCAACACCATCAAGGATATCACCATCCTTGGATCTCAACAAATACTATTCTATCTTGTACATCGAAACACACCATATCGAATGTACACCCTAGGCATCTTTCACTAATGCCATTGACACGATCCTTCAGCACCTTTCACAAATGCCTTCAACAACGGATCTTTGGCACTCTTCACTAATGCCTTTGACACATCTATGACACCCGTTATGTTTTGTGGCCCAACATAACAAACCTTGTGTTTTATGGCACAAACACATAAACCATCTAGTCTAGTCATAGATACAAGAATATGATACTAGACAATATCCAAGACAATGTGTCTAATGGATATGAAATCCTAAACTAAACATCAAGAACCCAAAGCATAATGTAGTTAGTCTTCTATGAATGAAGATGACAAGTTTCCCAAGCTTGTTGTAAAAGATCTTCATGTGCTTGTATCTTGTGATGGGTGATCACTTTAGTAGGTAAGGAAGCAAGATCTCTAAGCTTGCTTTGGAGGATCACTTCGGGAGTATGCTTACAAAAAGCGAGAGTTAGAAGCATTATGATCATGTGAGATAAGGGTGGTTTACATGTTTCCTAAAGATCTAAATATCCTAGAAATGGTGGAGAGAAACTATGTGTGAAGGTGTGAAGAAATGGTAAGAAGTGGCTTGCTATTTATAGGTAAAAAGACCAAAACCATGTTCTGCCCCAAGGATCCCTTCTGGAGGGATCCGGCCTTGTATTTCCAAGGGATCCATGGGTCATTTGAGGGATCCGTGCACGCTCCTCTTTACCCATAGTTTGTGGGTTGAAACCATGGGCTATGGGTCATGGTTTTGAGTTGGTCCATGGGTATTCCTTTAGATACAATGTATCTAATGAGTACAATGTATCTAGTCTTATGGGTATAGGTCAATACCATGGGTCATGGATATTATCCATATATGACTTATGCATGATGTCATGCAATGGGTATGGGTCATGGACTTTGGGTTTTACCCAACTACATTCAATGTATTTGGTCAATGGGTCAAATACTTAAGTTTCTACCCATTTATATTGCCCATTATAATACATACTAGTTATGTATATATTTACCCAATATGTAAACACTAGTTGTTATACATAAACTAATGAACTAAACATGTTTATTGGTTTGTTGGGGGTTTGATCATAATGCAACATAACAAACATATACGAACCTGTGTTGTAGCATACAAGGACTTGAGTCGTCGAGAGGTGTTGAGAGTATGTTGAGACAAGATCTAAATACAAGTAACTTATACATTTTACGTTATGTATTACGAGTTACATGTTTGTCATCAACAAAACAAATGAGAATGTTTATATTAAATATCGTAATATTTGCACTAACAGTACGTAGGGCAACTTCTATCAACAATAGTTGTTAGAATAACTAGCAGTTGTGCGTATAATACTAGCAGTTGTAAGTATACAACCTATTCAGTTTACTAGCAATAGTTAGTTTAAGTAGCAGTAGTCAAAATTAGCTAGCAGTTGCAACTATACAACCAACTCATTTTATAATTACAGATATTTAATTTAGGTAATCAAGCATAAAAGCATTGTACCATTTTTTGACGTTTATAAAAGTCACATAAACCTCAAAATAATCAAGTCACTATACACATCTAATAACCTAAAGCGTTTTGTTTACTTCAAAGTGAAGATGTTGATGTTTTTACAATAAGTTGTGGTCTATAAAACACCTGGATATATTATTAATACACGAATACTCTGAATAGTATTAGCGATTACAACCATGAAGTGTATCGACTCTAAATATACCAAAAATTTATATCAAACTTTAGCCTAGGACCTCCTTTTATAGGCTAAGGAGTCCTTTACAATATACAGTATGTACTCTACAGGATAATTATACTTAGCATACTTATTTAATACAAAACATCCTACCCAATAAATTCTAGAATGTTACATATTAAACCGACACAATCATACTAGCAGTGAAAAACTACATTAGCAGTGGTACGCGACTTCACGGTGTTGGTATTTTGCCTCCCTCTCTCTTGTGAGGGTCGAATCCTTCTTGTTTGCTATCATTTTCTTGAAGGATTTCCCGTGGGTTGCTTCCTCGTGGGGAAGCCCGTATTTTCCTATGGGATTCCCTGCAGAAGTTCGATAGGCCTCTCAAGGAGTTTCTCGTGTAAATCCGCCCCTCTGCGCGGTACTGGAAGATCTTTTAGTAGGGTTGCTTTTCCATCCGCGCAGCTTTTATTTTAGAGAAATGATAGAACCACATAAAGAATTCACAAAACAAATCCACACACTGACGTGATAGGTTTAAATTGGAGTGAGGAGAGAGAACTGTCACAAAATACACCAATCATCCCCTACACGTTAGCATGGGATTTTTTTGTGAATTTTTATGGGTTTGCTCTAAATTTAATCCCAGTTCCCGCAAGCTCGTCATTTTTACCTTTAACCCAGTCTATCGAAACTGATATGCCAGGATTGGTAGACGTACACTTGCTTTGGGTGCCAGGCTGCAATCAACACAGGACTGAGACCAGAAATTTTAGCCGTGTTGTTTGCCTCTCTTTGCACATTCTATCACTCCTTCGACCCAATACCCATGATATACATCCTTCTTCCGCTCGGGAAGAGCGTGGTTAAGAAGGAACTGCCTGAACTTTGAACATCCCAAATGGCTAATGAGAGTCTAATTCGTTTAAACTCCCACCTTTGGTATGCCATATGGTCAGGGCAGGCTTCCACAAACCTCGAAGGACACGAGTTTTGGTTGAAGGAATGTTGTGAATGGTCGCGGAGATGGGTCAATTTAGTCGTCTTAGAAACGACTAATTGTTATTAGTAGTTATTTAAGAACATGTTTCAGTTATCGCAGCATCTGCTTTGTGCTTATGTTTTTGTTTTGGGGGTAAAGGTTTAGGCTATGTATGGGCTTTTTGGAACCGACAGTGTGTGGCCAACGGGTTGTGAACATCTTCAACTTCTCTTTGGTGTTTTTCTTTGTGGGGGAATGTTTTTTTATGTGCTTTCCCTTTATTTACCTCGCGTATACATCATGAGATCATGAGATTCCATAAGTCAAGGTCCAACGAGTCAATACATCATGAGATTCCTCAAGAAAATCATTAGCAGACCCCTCTTTGATAAAAGTTGGATCAGCAGCCTTTAGATCCACATGCTTAGAAGCACCACCTCTGTGTGACTTATGAACCTTAGAAGTGTGTGTCCCAGATAATCTCACTGATCTCCTTAGAGCAATATGTCTTCTTTTGGACATTCTTTTCCCTCTCCTACCTGGTATATAGATCCCCATAGAAACAGAAGATGGTACCTTCTCAGAAGTATCAGAAACATCTTCAATAGGAATGGAAGAAGTAGAAGTAGCCTTAACTGGAACAACACCACGCAATTCATACATTCTCTCAAGCACTTCTCTAGCTCTTTTAGCCTTAGCAGCTTCCTTTTCAACTTTCCTACCCAGAGCTTCTCCTTCTTTATCAACAGGTGCAACATTAAGAATAGGAGCAGGCAAATTCTTTGACTTCATAGATGACTCAGCCACGCCAGATATGGTTTCAGAAGAAACAATTTGAGGTTCAGCAGAAAGAATCCTTTCAGCTGAAGGTGTAGCTTCAGTAGATATCTCAGAAGTAACAACTTGAGTGCTTGACTTAAGTACAACATCATCAAAAGAATCCACAATTTCAAATGAGAAGTTGGAGTGATGGTATTCATAATCTTGTTGTACAAACTGATTAAATCTTCATCAGATAATGCCCAAACTTGCTTCTCTGTTAAGCCAGATTGATAGAAGTTAGAACTTTGATTATACACCACACTCCTCATGTATGCTTTCTTCTGGGCTTCAGTTGGTGGTCTCTTTCTCTTAGCTTTAGCCTTTTGAGCAGCAATGGCCTTCCTCTTTGCAGCAACAGCCCTCTTCTTCTGTTCCCCAAGAGCCATCATTTGTGCAGCAAAGTTGTCACTATCAAAATCAGCACCTAAAATACTTTGTGCAAGAGTAGGATTTGATGCAGCTTGAATATTGTAAGTATCCCATTGCTCATCAGTAAACAGAGTGGACATTTCATCAATTTCTCTTTGTCTCTCAGGAGGCAAATTTGTAGTTGTTGGAATCACTCCTAAACAGTATTTCAAGTATTTATATTTCATATGTAATAGGTAGCATTATTATGGCCTTTATGTTTGTTTAAGCTCAAGCTTATGTAGAAGGCCCATAAGCTTGATCCAAGCCCAATAAGGAATAGGGAAGGAGAGGGAGTGTTGCCCTAGCTCCTTGCCTATATAAACTCTTGTAAACCCTCATTTGAGGGTTGGTTGTTCAAGTTTTTCTTTTCTTTCACATACATCTTCTCATAACCGTATTATTGCTTAACGTGTGTATGTGTTAGAGCTTGCTCAATCGCCTTATCTCTTCTCTTATAAGCTTGTGTTGTAAAACTTGTGACCTAACAGTGGTATCAATCGCCAAATAGTTGGGTGTACTCGTTTGTTTTTGAAGTTTTGGTTTTGGATCTTACGCGTAGAGATAACGCTATCTTTGGTTATCTTAAAAACTCGTTTTTTGCACTTTTTAATCCAAGATTCTTGTACTTTCAATGTTTTGAGGTGTTAAAATACTTGTTTTTGGCAAAAAGTTTCAAACTTTACGCGTGGATTTACGTTTTTAAGCTTGTTTTTGTTCGTGGGTGTCGTTCTACCCGTAACCCGTTTAGCAGTTTTGGTACATCAAAATTCACACTTTTGTGTTCTTTTGGTACTATTGAAGCTATTCCATAACAAAAAACTGGTTTAGAAACACATTTGGACAGAATCAAAGTTACGAGTAATCCTACGCGTATCAAAACCCTAAAATTACGCGTAAGATTGTTCCTTGGTTTGATCTTCAATTTTCTGGTTTAATCCATGTTTTCTTACTTGGATAAGTCTGAAAATACGTCGACTTTGGATATCTTTTGCACTGTGAAGTGTAAAAGATCATTTGGGCAAAAACCCTAATATTACGCATAAGCATAAGCTTACGCGTAGAATTCCTACGCATAAGATTCACTTTACGCGTAAACTACGGTCTACGCATAAGGTAATCCTACGCCTACGTTTCTACGCCTAACTTTTGTCTACGCTTAACTTTAGTGTTTTCCCTACTTACGCGTAAGCTAAAACCTACGCGTAACTCCTCATTGTTACGCGTAACTTTTGGTGTTTTTACGCATAAGTGCTACTTGGTTCTTGTCTTTTCTACGCCTAAGGATACTTCATCAACAAAGGTTCATTCGACTACAAAGATCCATCTTTACCACACAAGTTTATCATCATGTCTCAACCACCATACTCTAACTATTTCCCTCACACTTATAATCATCAACAACAACAACAATTAACTCCACAACATCAACAATGGAATCAACAACAAGCTATTTATCAACAACAATTTAATCAGCAACATACTCCACAACTTGGTGCAATTCCACAACCACAAATGGTTCAACCACAACCAAGCCTTCAAGTTCAACCCTACACAACCGATTTCAATCAACATCCATCACGGACCACTATGAAGGAACCCACTTGGTTTGCTAAGATGTGTGAAGCTTCAAGCAGCCAACAATCAATTCATGAAGCTGGATCACTTGATAGACCTCCAATGCTCACTCCAGGAAACTACGATCAATGGGTGATAAGGTTCTTTAGGTTCTGTGATCTGAAGAAGCCACATGGAAAGTTCTTAAAGAAGGTTATCTTGGAAGGTCCATTTGAGATGCCTACTGTCACTGTACCCGGAGATCCAAACGATGTTCCACCAAGAGATGAACAAACCAACATTGCTACGGTTGCTGATCTTAATGCTACAGAACTTCTACACTATGAAGCGGATGAACTTGCAATGGAATACATCCTCTTAGGATTACCAAACCCAATTCTTCGTAGTGTTGATGCTCAAAAGACTGCACAAAAAATGTGGGATCATATTCGTCTTCTTATGGAAGGATCTGTACTCAATCAGGAGGATTTGGAATCCAAAATTTACTTGGCTTATGAACACTTCCTGATTGAACCTGGAGAGACACTAGAGTCCTATCATCATCGATTTTCAGATATCATCAATGATTTGGATAAACACAACATCATTATGCCAAGAATTGCAGTGAATACTAAGTTCCTGAGTAGTCTTGGTCCAGAATGGGAGAAGTATGTCATTTTTCTCCGTCAAGCGAAGAATATGCATCATTCTACTTATGGATTGTTGTACGATTACTTGAAGCCTCATGAAAAGGAAGTTGATCGGGAAAGGATTCTCCGAGTTCAAATTGCTAAACAGTCACAACCGGACAATCAACAACTTGCCTTGTATGCTCAACAGAATTATCCCTCTCAACCAGCAACTCAACCAACTGCTTCAAACCCACCTTCACAGTCACAACCTCAACAAAATCAATTGGTTCCATACAGCAACAATGCTCAAGCATATGTCAGTGAAGCGACTGAGGAAACAGATCCGTTCGAAGCATTGCAACAAGGATTTGTGATGATTGCTAATGCTTTTGGCCGTTACACCAACAAATCCAACAATCGTATTCGTTCCTCATCTAACACACGGACTCAAGCTGTGGTGAACAATGGACGTGTTGAAGTTCAAAATCGTGATTATGGTCGTCAGATGGGCGGTGGTCAAGGGTTTAATGCTGTGGGTAGGAATAACAACAGAGCTCAAGTGGTGGAACAGGGAAATGCTCAGAATCGGTTAAATGGTCTTAGATGCTACAACTGCAATGAAAAGGGACACCTGGCTAATGCATGCCCAAAGCCAAGGACTAGGGGCAGTGCTTATTTCAAAGAGGCCTTACTTCTGGCTCTTAAGGATGAAGCTGGTGGATCTCTTACAGACAAAGAACAGAGCTTCATGGCAGATGCAGACTCAGATGATGATATGGAGGACTTTCAGGCGAATGCAGCTGTTATGTTGATGGCTAATATGCATGAGCTGCACATGAGTGATACAGGCCCAGTGTATGACACTGATGGCTTGTTTCAGGTACCCGAACAAACCATCATCATATCTGAACTAATATCTCCGCCAATATCTGAATCCGGCACGGATCAGACTGTTCAAAATGAGTCTTCTACATCTTCTTCTGATGATTTTCAAGTTAACCCTGTAGTTACATTTGACGATCAAGATGACCTTATGGTCTCCTTTGATAATCAAATTGACTCCGTGGTCGTACTTGAGGATCTAAAGAATGATCATGTTGAGACTCACGTTGAACAAGATGATCTGTTGCCTCATCCGGATTTTGCTCGGTTAATTCAAGACCATAAAATCAAAATGGAGGAATGCTATGCATTAAATCAATCCTTAAAAAGTAAAAATGCACTGTTAACCAAGGATTTTGAATGTTTAAAAATGCAACTCAACTTTTTCAAAACTCAAGAAAACCGTGAAAAAGGTTTTGAAGCCGCTTTTGCAAAATCTCATCAAAACGAAAAATACTTAGAGCGACAGATGCGTGATCTAGCCACCTCGAAGAATGCTTTGTTGTCCGAATTAGAACAACTGAAACATGAACATAAAAAGCAACTTAACGCTCTCACCTTGGAAAATCAAAAAGCTAAGGCTGAGTTGTTAAATTGTCAAAAACAGTTCTCCGCATACAAAAAGCATTCAACGAATCGGGTAGATGACCTTCTTGCAGAAATTCTCGGTTTGCAAAACAAAATTAAAGAGTTTAAAACGGTTGTTTACAAACATGGTGAATCAGTAACAGCTATTGAAAAGTTTACCTTAAAACCCAATCCAAATGGATATGGAAAAAATCTAGCTGATTACAAACCAAAGCTTTCACTAAAAACATTCAAACCAACTCCTGAAGTTTCCAGTGCAGAATACAAAATTGATAATACTGTCATGAGTGTTGTTGAATACCATCGTCAAGAGGAATTAGATGCAGAAGACGAGAGTCGATCTAAATTAAAAACTGTTGTTTACAACAAACCTTTTAATTATAAAAACGCGGTCACTTTCGTCACACCAACGGATTCTTCTAACACACCAAGGGTTATCATCAAAACACCTGAGTCTTCTATTGCTAATCCCAAAACAGTCTTTGCACAAACTTATGGTCCTTTACCTTCCATTAGCGAAGTAAACTCACAACCTGAAAATCGAAAAATTCTTCGATATTTTGACATTTTCATGGCTGACCTCAAAATTTTACAACATGAGATAGAATATCGATCTGAAATCAAAGTTGAACATTTTCAATCGCCTCTGGCGCGAGAACAAAGAGACATTTTTCAGAAAAATATTTTACCTAATGTTAAAAACTTAAAAAGTTGTGCAATTGCCTGGGAAAAGGATTTTCATAAGGAACTTGGGGTAATGAAAAACGTTTTCGAGAAAACAGAAACATCTATTACTAACACAAAACGCAAAAAGAAACTGTTGAGAAAAGATGTTGATCGACTCTTGGAAGATGTTATCTGTGCTGATATCCATAATGTTGTGCTATTCTATTCGTTGCCATATGCATCTGATCATATCTCTGCTGATATTGTTGACACTGTTGTTACTGTTGAGAACACCGATAATGTGCTTCAGATCGAGTCTTTAAAAGCAGAAAATAAACGATTACACACGGAAATTTACAATGCAAAACGTCGTCTTCAATGGTGTGAAAAAGATATTCACAACCATCAACTTAGTTTTCAAAAGAAAATCGCTCAATTGAGTGCAAAATCTTCTGATCCTAAAATTGAGCAACTGGATGATCAAAACGTGTCTTTGAAAAGTCAAATCTCAAAATATGAACAAGAAATTTTAAAAGTTAAACAGGAATATGGTGTCATATTTGATTTACTCAAAAAGACTCGAGATGAAGCATCAAACGAACTTGATCACTATCTTGCTCACACTAGAGAAGTCATGAATTTTGCTGGTAATATTCGTTCTGAAAATCAAGATCTGATTCACACCATTTCTAAGTTACGGGAAATGTTAGGAAAGTATGAACTACTCCCGCCTACTGTGATTAAGAGATTAGCACCAGTCACACTTAGTAATCGTGAACCAAGAATTCACACTGCCAAATCACAAGTTGCTAATGTGTTTCCCTCTACTGAAACAGGAATAGTTGCATCTTTTCCAAACGTCCGCACTTCACAGCCTAGGAGCACTCAAACGAAGAATAGGAAGTTGCGACCTAAGAAAAGATCAATAAGGAATGCTAAAGTAGAAGAACACCCTAGGACTCTGAATAAAACTCATGTTACTTCCACTATAGATGTTGCGTCTGGCAAATGTAATAGAAATAGTGATGTAACGAATGCTAAACCGTTAAGTACCTTTGATATTCAGTCTGATGCACCTTGTGATATTTGTCGAAATAGTATGAATTCTGATTGTCATGACAAATGTGTTGCTAAAGCTATAATCTCTAGATTACGGAATCCTAAGAATCGAAATACCTCTAGGCCCACTAAACATTCTAAGTCTGTGCTTGGTAAACCACCTTCTTTAGATTCTAAGGCAACCATTGCTATCACAGTAGCTACCGCTTCACCTCCTAAGAATGTAGTACCACCTAGTGCTTTCACTAAGACTAAAGCAAAGAGTAGTTACAGATGGCAGAAATGGATATATAACACACTAGGATTTAAGTGGATGCCTAAAATTCTCAATGTGTGTATGTCTAATATACCTGCTTCGGAACCCTCTAACATTTCGGGTTCCACATCTACTTCTATTCCATCTGTGTCGTTTGTGTGTAATGCAGGTGATACAGATCATTCTCTGGATTGTTGATAGCGGATGTTCCCGACACATGACAGGCAACCTTAAACTGTTATCAAACTTTATTGCAAAGTTCATTGGCACTGTCAGATTCGGGAACGATCACTTCGCAGCCATCATGGGCTACGGAGATTATGTTAATGGGAACATTGAAATAAGCAGGGTTTACTATGTGGAAGGCCTCGGTCACAATCTGTTTTCAGTAGGTCAATTTTGTGATGGAGATTTGGAGGTTGCTTTCAGGGAGAAAATTTGTTTCATTCGTGATCTACATGGAAATGACCTTATGTCTGGCTCGCGTAATTCTAGTCTCTACACTATCTCTATGCAAGACATGGTTGCTTCCTCTCCCATTTGCTTACTTTCAAAGGCAACATCTACAAAATCCTGGCTATGGCACCGTCGTCTCTCACATCTAAACTTTCAAACCATCACCAACCTTGCTCGACACAAACTAGTTGAAGGACTCCCACGATTCCGGTATTCAAAAGATCACCTTTGCTCAGTATGTGAACAAGGGAAAAGCACTCGTGCTCATTTTCCGTCAAAGGTGGAACACAGCTCTCAGCATGTGCTTCATCTTCTTCACATGGATTTGTGTGGCCCGATGCGTGTGCAAACGATCAACGGCAAACGCTACATCTTAGTAATTGTTGATGACTACTCACGATGGACTTGGGTCTATTTTCTTCGTAGCAAAGACCAAGCTCCACAAATGATCATCACCTTTCTCACAAAGATACAGGTTCAGCTCCGCAACACCGTCAGGATTATTCGGACAGACAAAGGAACTGAATTTGTTAACAAAACCCTTCGTGAATTTTATGAGAAAGTGGGAATTCAGCATCAAACATCTATTGCACGGACACCTGAACAAAACAGAGTTGTTGAAAGACGAAACCGAACGTTAGTGGAAGCTGCAAGAACAATGTTAATCAATGCTAAACTTCCAGATTACTTATGGGCAAAAGCTGTATCTACTGCATGCTATACTCAAAACCGTTCTATGATCACAAAACGCCACAACAAAACTCCATTCGAGCTTGTCCACAACTACAAACCGAACCTCAAACACTTTCATGTATTTGGATCCCTTTGCTATCCGAATAATGATCGTGATGATTTTGGAAAGCTCAAAGCCAAAGCTGATATTGGAGTCTTTATTGGATACTGTGACAATTCTAAAGGTTTCCGAATCTGGAATCGTCGAACTAAGGAGGTAATGGAAACGATTCATGCTCATTTCGATGAACTCACGGAGATGGCTTCTGAGTATAACAGCTTAGAACCCGGTCACAACCGTTTAAACGTCCCTCAACCCCCATCATCAGCTGAAGAAAGCCCTCAGCTAACTCGTCAACAAATGGAAAGGTTATTTGCTCCTCTGTTCTGTGACGATATTGATGAACGTGCTCCTGGTGTATCTGCTGTTTCCGCTGCACAACCTGATAATATTCCTATACCTGATACACCTGCTACAACAACTACTGTTGAAGATGCACCTACACCAATTGACTCCAACACAACAGTTGAACACACCGCTTCCAACAATGATGAACCAGCTGATGATATTCTGAATGAAGTACCCCCACCTGCATATTTTGATCCAAATGCGTTCTTCAACCCGTTTGCCAATGAGACTGCTGCACCAGATGTCGCGGAATCTTCAACAAACCATTTGAATCCTCAAAATCTGCACAATGTATACCAACATCAACCCTCTACACATAGATGGACTAAAGACCACCCTCTGGCTAACATTATTGGCAACCCGAATCAACCAGTCGTTACGAGACAACGTCTTCACTCAGATGGTGAACACTGCATTTATGCACTCACTATATGCCAATCTGAACCTAAAAACATTAAAGACGCAATGACAAAAGACAACTGGATTGAATCCATGCAGGAAGAACTCAACCAATTCAAACGTCTTGAAGTATGGGAACTGGTTGAAAGACCAACAGGGGTCTACGTCATTGGTCTAAAATGGATTTGGAAAAACAAATTGGATGCTGAATGGAATGTCATCCGAAACAAGTCACGGCTAGTTGCTAAGGGTTATCGTCAGGAAGAAGGGATAGACTTTGAAGAATCTTTTGCTCCGGTTGCTCGTCTTGAGGCTGTTCGGATATTTCTCGCGTTCGCGGCTCATATGAACATGACGGTCTATCAGATGGATGTCAAAACGGCGTTTCTTAATGGGCAACTTAAAGAAACGGTCTATGTCAGCCAACCAGATGGATTCGTTGATCCTGAGTTCCCGAACCATGTCTACAAACTGAACAAAGCTCTTTATGGTCTCAAACAAGCCCCTCGGGCATGGTACGATAAGCTATCATCCTTCCTCATTGCCAATAATTTCACCAAAGGCTCGGTTGACCCAACTCTTTTTATACAATATCACGGGGAACATATCTTAATTGTTCAAATTTACGTGGATGACATCATTTTTGGGTCTACACATAAAAAGTTTTCAATCGCTTTTGCAAAACTAATGAAGAAAAATTTTGAAATGTCCATGATGGGTGAACTTACGTTCTTTCTAGGACTACAAGTTCATCAATCACCCCATGGTATTTTTCTGAGTCAGTCCAAATATGCCCTTGAATTGTTAAACAAATTTGGAATGAAAACCTGTGATACTTATGCCACACCAATGACTCATACCAAGAAGCTAGATGCTGATTTACATGGGAAATTAGTTGACCCCACCAAATACCGAAGTATTATTGGGTCCCTCATGTATCTAACAGCTAGCAGACCTGATATTGTCTTTGCCGTTTATCTATGCTCCCGTTATCAGTCGCGACCAACTGAAACCCACCTCTCTGAGGCTAAAAGAATCCTCCGATACATCAAGGGAACCATTAACTTGGGGATCTGGTATCCGAAGGATTCTGGTTTTGAACTAATCGCTTTTTCAGACGCTGATCACGCAGGATGCTTAGACTCAAGGAAAAGTACTTCAGGAGCACTACAATTTCTCGGTGATAAACTGGTGTCTTGGCAATCAAAGAAGCAGGATTGTACATCGCTGTCATCAACTGAAGCAGAATATGTAGCCATGTCCGCATGTTGTGCTCAAGTCATTTGGATGAGAACACAACCTTAAAGACTATGGTTACGTATTTGATAGAATCCCGATGTACTGCGACAATCGGAGTGCCATTGCAATCTCGTGCAACTCAGTTCAGCACTCGAAATCAAAGCACATCGATCTACGCTATCATTTCATCAAGGACCACGTGGAACAGGGTACCGTTGAATTATACTTTGTGGGTACTGAATACCAATTGGCAGATCTGCTCACCAAAGCCTTGCCTCCCGCTCGGTTTAATGAGTTGGTCCACCGAATTGGTATGAGGTGTTTGACTCAAGAGGAACTGGATGACCTCTTAAAACAGTCTTAAAAACCTGTCGAACACCAAAACCTCTTTTGTAAATAAATTTTCAAAAACAAAATACAAAAATATAAAATCCTATAAAAACAACAAAAATATTCTCCTAATCTATCTTTCTTTCAACATGGCAAGTACATCTCTTCCGTCAACACTTTTATCTTTCAAAATTCAGTATTTTTTACCGATCAAGTGTTGAGGGGGAGAAAATAATCCATTAACTGTTTCAAAACATTTGTGTACTTGCATGTTATCCTATCTCGGTTGATTTTTTACAAATGGTGGTACACTTTCTGATTCAAAGACACTCCTCGGACATTAATTAACAACCTTTCATTATTTTCTCAAGTCGAGGGGGAGTGTCGTCAAGTTTCTTTCCTAAAATCTTCATTTGGTAACCAAAATTGGAAGTTAAAAGGCTTTGTGTGAAAAAAGGAAAAGGTGGAGGGACTATAACTGTCAAAACCTTAAAGTTATTTTATACAAAATACTCCACCCACCACATTTATTCCCATCACATTAAATATTTCACCTAATATCATCCACGGTCCATAATCGTTTTACAAATCCGTGCTTTCGATTATCAATCTGTAAGTGTTTCTGTGTTTGGATCATGTTTTTAAACAATGGTTTTGAATCTCATGTAAATCCTACGGCTAAAACGTGTTCTACGCGTGATTAGGTGTTCTACGCTTATGCGTAAGAACACACAATCAATACGTGTGTGTTTGGGGTGAAATGATTGTGTCAAAACGTTCATAATACATCAATGATACTTTGTTAACCATCAAAATCCACCCAGATACACTAATTGATGATTTCTGAAAATTAGGGTTTATAAGTTGATGAGTGTGTAAATACTCATCATTTTTATTCCTTCTACACTGCAAAAACAGTCAAAAACACTTTGAAAAGTCTCAAAAAGACAGAAAAAATATTTAGACTGTGTTTTATGCAATAATTGTCAAAATCTAGTCCTTATTTATTCAAAACATGATAATTTTTCATAAAAGGCCCGCAGGGATTTTCAAGTTGTCAAAATTAGCCTTATAAAATTCAATTTTGCAAAATGGCAACTTTAGTCCCTGAAATTTCAAAGATTGACAGAAATTACCCCAGGACATTTTTAATTTGAAAATTATTATTTTTGGTCCTTGGGAAAATTAAACTTGTCAAAATTGGTCCTTTTGATAAATTTTGGAAAAGTGCAGTTA
Organism: Chrysanthemum seticuspe; assembly: GCA_019973895.1. Classification (NCBI taxonomy): domain Eukaryota; kingdom Viridiplantae; phylum Streptophyta; class Magnoliopsida; order Asterales; family Asteraceae; genus Chrysanthemum; species Chrysanthemum seticuspe. The sequence goes on from BPTQ01000001.1 coordinate 271,520,906, forward strand.
CGGTCCCTTGGTTTTTGTGGAATGGCAAATATGGTCCTTGTGATTATAATACCAAACCAATTGAACTCCCCTACACCTTTTTAACCCTCTACCAATTGAACCCCTTCCATTCCCACTTGACCTCCCTTCCATTTTGACCCCCCCCATCACCAATAATATAAACGACCCTTCTCCTTTATCTGCTTCCCAGAAACCAGTTACCTCTTTCTCCTTTCTCTGAAACCCAAATCCCACCCTCCAAGACACTCAACCTCCCTTCTCCTCTTTACCCAGCTTCACCATACCCCAAAACCACCTTCATCTCCTTTACCCAGTCAACCCCATATCCCAAACCCACTACTTATGTTTCCAACTCATTCCAATGGCCAAGTCACCAATCCCAGCTTCAAAAGGCCCTCTTCAATGGCTCAGATGGTTCAAGTAAAGTGTACCTAACTATTGGATGGTTGAGATGATAGGAAAGAAGCACAGCAAAGAAGAAAAAGAGAAGAAGACAAATTGAAGCTTTGTATAAATAGCAATGAGGATAAATGTAAAAACTGGTCTAGAATTTTGATATTCTATGTCCACTTTATTATTGTCATTTAATTTCCATGTAATTTTAATTTCAGTTTAATCTAAAGTCTCTTTTAATTTCAGTTTTGCAATTAATTTTATGAACCTGCCATCATTTTCTTTGAAATACATTGTTGTTAAAGAGTGTTATGAGTTTGTTTAAGTTCTTGTGGAGCCTTTGTTCAAGTTTACTAAGCTGTGATTACTAGTTTCATGCCCTTAATTTTTTTTAAAAACAACATTTTCTTCCTTAAAGGGGTGTTTGGAATTGCATGGTTTACGGGTCAAAAACCACTTTTGACCCATGTTTGATGTCAAAATGGTTTCAGTTGAGTGTTGAGTTAGTTTATTTGATGTCATAATTAGTCCTTAGTTGTTAGGAAGCTGTTAGAGTAGTTTTTTTTTTAAATCCAATTTGGTATCCTTAAGCAGCAAACAGCCCCACTGTCCACTTTTTTTAGTTTAATTTTAGGCAGATTTTAGCTAGATTGAGCATGTGAGTTTAGTTTTACAAGTAGAATGTAGTTCAGTCTTAATCAGTGTTCGCTTATTTGAGGTTTCCCAGTTCCTTTAATAGCTTATTTTGCCCCTCGATGACCCCCCTTGCACCACTTTTGTTTCTGTCCTAAGCCCACTGTTCCATCAGGTCCATTTGCAGCCCCCCTTTAAGCATAGTCTTAAGCTCTTATGAGCTAAAATCTAGTTTTTAGAGTACTTAGATGTATGAACTTTATTTTTTTTGGGTTTGCTTTAGCTTTTAGCATATGTTTAGGTAGCTTCATTTGCCTTTTAATACTCCCCTTATAGCTTTTAGATAGGGTAGATTTCTAGTATAGCTTTTTACGAGCTTTTTGATAGCTTCCTTAGTGCTTATTTCAAGTTCATTTGGCCTCATTTTCTTTCTGTTTTGCTGTCCTAAACAACAGCCTTAAGCCCCTTTTAGTGTTTATTTAATGCTTATTTAAGTTTCCCTTAATACAACTAGATAATATAGATTAGTAAAAATAAGTGCAAATCAAAAAAATAAATAGCAAAAAAGTGCTACTGCCAGGATTCGAACACTGGTCAGCGCACAAACAGCAACGCCCCAAACAGCATCACCATAACCATCTGCTCTAGCACCTATCTCATGTTTATTGTTTCATTTATTAATTATTTATATACCTTTTCAGTTATTAGCTTAATAAGCTTAGAAGTTTTTTTTTACAACTTCTTTTAAAAAAGCAGTTGCATGTTTTTTCATTTTTCTTAAATCTAGTTTCATTTAAAGTATTTTTAGTTAAATTTTCAGATTTTTCCAAAATAGTTTAGTATTTTTTAGTAATTAATTAGATTAAAATAGTTTTTAATTCGTAGTAATTAATTTAAAAGTCAAAAAAATACCCGGATTTTTCCTAAAATTATTTTTAGTCGTTTTGAAAGTAGGAAAATTGATTTCACACCCGTAGCCTTTAAATTGCAAAAGTTTTACGTTTTAGGCTCGGTGTGTTCCCGGTTTTTAGCGTTTTTGCATTTTAGCACCCTAGGATGTAATTTAGCGTTGTTTTATTGTTTCTTAGGCTTAGTCGTAGTTTATTTAGTGTTTTCTTAGTTTTACATGCTTTATTTTCATTTTCGTTCTTTATTTTGTAGAATACGTAATCACAATTCCAAAAATTCGTTTAACCAAATCAAGTCCATAATCACGAAACTCTACGAATCCTTCCATTCACACCTCGTTGGGACACGACCCGGGAAATCACTTTCCGGTATCACTTTTATCACACCCGTGAGGTTTGGCACGTTGACCTTTTTCCTAAAGGGTTAATTTGTCGAATTTTACGGTTATTTTGATATACGTTGATATTGTGTTTTTTCACCACTCACTTCACAACGAATCAAATTTTGGCGCCGCTGCCGGGGAGGTGTGTTGCGACAATATCGTGAAGTTTTTGCGATTAGTAACTTGAAGATCCTTCCTCGTGAAGTTACCGTTTTTCATAAAATCCAAAAATACAAAAATATTTTTCTCGTTCCTCTTATCCATATAATTCTATTTCTCTTACCCTCTTGTGCCGTTTAATTCTATTCTTCGTATCCTCTCAACCACTTAATTCTATTTCTTTAACCCTCTACATGTTTAATTCTCATGGCGGCGATCGATTATCGTCGTTGCTTTCACTGCAAAAACCGTATGGAAGAGGATCAACTTTATTGTCAGAATCACGATTGTTTATGTAAGCGGTGTGGAAGGGCCGGTGCAAGCAAATATTGCTATTGGTGCGAATTATCCGATAAAAACTCTCTCGATGATTCTCCGAGTTTTTCTGACCACCCGCCACAACCCGAGATTTGTTCTATTGTTTCTGAACCTAAACCGTCTAGATTTGATCCAAATCTTTCGCGATTTACGGTTAAGGTTAAGAGAAAAAAGCAAGAACCGGAGACCAAAACGGAAGTGGTGGAAATTGCTAGCTCTCAGAGCACACCACTTGTCCCACCTCCTGATTTTTCTGAATGTTCTTCGAGACTTGATAGTCATTCGGATCACAATGTTGGTTTTGTTGATTCTTTGAATAAACTGATTCCTCTTCATAACTCTCAAATGCAATCGTTTATTCCTTGTGTCGGTTGTGGTGAGCCTCTCTTTGGTTCACCCTGTCGTTGGTGTACTTGTGTACAATGTGGTAATGATATCCATAACGGGAGTTGTTTGTTTTGTGGTTCGAGGAATTCATTTGATTATGATCCTAATCCGAACTCATTTAACGACTCCTCAAATTTTTTCAATTACCCACCACAGCCCGACTTATCTTCATATGATCAACATTCCTGTTGTGAATTTTGTGGAGGTCCTCACCAAGGATTTGAGTGTCAATCCGGAAACACGTTTGTCTATGAACAGTTTTCCAGTGATGCTCAGAACTTTGGTTATGACCAAAATCCACATGATTCACCAATCCAGACTCAACAGTTTTACTGTTGTGAGTACTGTGGAGGTCCCCACTTCAGCTCTGATTGTCAAATAGGGAATCCATTTCCTTGTAACAATCATGACTCTCGCATGTTTGACAATTTCCAACCTCCACAGCACCATACGGTTCAGACTCCACCTGAGCCGTTGTCTCAAGAAATCTCCCAAGATTTTGAAACCGCAATGAAAACACTTGATGATATGATTAGTAACTTTAAAAATCAAGTGAGTGGTGAAAAGACCATGGGAGAATTGCTTGCCGAAGAGCGAGAGGCCCACCAATCTAGGGAAGAATTATTAGTCCTAGAGCAAGCAGCTCTAAGACGTTCCCAATTTCTTAAGGCAGCTCTTTATGATGATGACGAGGAGAGTTTTTATCCTTTTAAAGATAATATTTCTCAACTCCCTCAGTCAGTTGATATTCCAGCAGTTGAGATTCCATCTCAAACAACTGCTATCACACCCGAAGCTCCCACTCACTCTCTGAACATGGGGGACGAGCATCTTGACACTGTTCCTGAAAAGGAATCGGACGAATTCATAAAGTCTAGTGTTGAGAACCTTGTCCCAATCCCGAGAGAGTCACAGGGAACTTTTGACCATCTGTGTGATTCTCTTTCCCCTCTTGAGTGTTCAAATGATCATTTTGAAACTTTCTCCAATTTTAGCGAAGATTGTGCTTCCTATGGAAACATCGAGTATGTTGAGGCATCACTTCCACAATCTGATGCTGATCATCTTCTTGAGGAGTTCTCCGATGAACTCACTCACATCAATCCACTCTTTGATTTCGAAGCGGATCTGGAAGAGACTGAAAGTCTCATTGATAATGATCGTTCACTCACTTCTTATCCCAACAGTCCAATAGAGAATGTTGATCACTTTGTTCCCGAAACATTCAAAGCTACTTTCACCAATCCTCTATTTGAATTCGACTCTGAATTCACTTCAATTTCTGAGAATCCACTCTTTGATACTCAGATTGAGGATAGTGATGAGCCCACAATGGAACAAGAGTTCACAATTTCACTTCATGTGAATGATTCTTTTCATGAAGAGTTCTCCGGTGAACTCTTTCATGACATATCTCCTCCGGAACATGATCATTTCTATTTTGATCTTGAGGATGATATCGGCTCGGAGGAAGGTGTACTCTATCATACGAGTTTGCTTATTGATGACACTACCTTCACCCTTCCTCCTGATATGTCTACATTTGAGGATGAAGAATGGATCTTGATTGTTATCAAAACCTTTCTTCCTTTCCTCAAATATATGGTGATTTCTCTTCATCTTCACTCCTTCGGGAATGAAGACACTATCTTTGACCCCGGCATTTTCATTTATCATTTTTGAGCCGGGTCTGTCTCTGTATATCTCATCGGTGTGGAACTTTTCACGTGCTTCAAATGTTTGTCCAAACATCTTGAATGAAAGTCCGATGGAGATTGTCTCTTCCACTTACTTCCCCATGAACAAATTAATTCGGGGTCGAGTCAAGCTAGCGACTCGGTAATCAAAAACAGTAGCTAGACATGGGTTTTCACCCGTGTGTACCACCTTAGTGTGGGGGAGTTGGCCCGCATGTTATGTATGTATATAAGTTGCAAAAAAAAAAAAAAAAAAAAAAAAAAAAAAAAAAAAAAAAAAAAAAAAAAAAATTCTAAATAATGGCCGTAGTATTTCCCTTTTACGTTCTCAGTTTCGGCATAACCGCCGGTACTTTGAATATTGAGGGCAATATTCATTTCTAAGTGTGGGGGGGAATTCTCACGAATTTTATCATGTATTATCCACCCAATTCCCCCGTTTTTGGCCAAAAAAAAATTTTTTTTTTTGGAGTAAGTGTTTTGTACTTACTCAATTGGTTATCAGTCCGCCTTGTCTAATAAACAAAATGATTGGCTAATCCAGGAGCAAACGGCTCTTGGTAAAGATATCTCAAATCCGTTGACGGCTTGCAATTTGCCCAAAATTGTATGGTATTCAGCTCACCATATCCTAAAAAGTGAAGAGTTGGCTAGCCCGCAAGTTTATGGCTTGTGGTAAAGGCAGTGGAAAAACCATAATTGGTAATCAGCTCACCAAAGATAATATTGATAATTTATCTAAGAGTTGGCTAGTCCAGAAGCAAACGGCTTCTGGTAAAGACAAATCAAATCCGTTGGAAGCTGGTGGTTTGCTCAAAATCATATGGTTATCAGTGTACCATAGTTCTTACTTGAACTGAAACATTTGGCTACTCCAGAAGTGATGGCTTTTGGTAAAGAGATTCAAATCCATTAAGTCTTCATAAAAGATTGCTAGGGACTAGCAATGGTTTAGTGTGGGGGATTGATGAGTGTGTAAATACTCATCATTTTTATTCCTTCTACACTGCAAAAACAGTCAAAAACACTTTGAAAAGTCTCAAAAAGACAGAAAAAATATTTAGACTGTGTTTTATGCAATAATTGTCAAAATCTAGTCCTTAGTTATTCAAAACATGATAATTTTTCATAAAAGGCCCGCAGGGATTTTCAAGTTGTCAAAATTAGCCTTATAAAATTCAATTTTGCAAAATGGCAACTTTAGTCCCTGAAATTTCAAAGATTGACAGAAATTACCCCAGGACATTTTTAATTTGAAAATTATTATTTTTGGTCCTTGGGAAAATTAAACTTGTCAAAATTGGTCCTTTTGATAAATTTTGGAAAAGTGCAGTTACGGTCCCTTGGTTTTTGTGGAATGGCAAATATGGTCCTTGTGATTATAATACCAAACCAATTGAACTCCCCTACACCTTTTTAACCCTCTACCAATTGAACCCCTTCCATTCCCACTTGACCTCCCTTCCATTTTGACCCCCCCCCATCACCAATAATATAAACGACCCTTCTCCTTTATCTGCTTCCCAGAAACCAGTTACCTCTTTCTCCTTTCTCTGAAACCCAAATCCCACCCTCCAAGACACTCAACCTCCCTTCTCCTCTTTACCCAGCTTCACCATACCCCAAAACCACCTTCATCTCCTTTACCCAGTCAACCCCATATCCCAAACCCACTACTTATGTTTCCAACTCATTCCAATGGCCAAGTCACCAATCCCAGCTTCAAAAGGCCCTCTTCAATGGCTCAGATGGTTCAAGTAAAGTGTACCTAACTATTGGATGGTTGAGATGATAGGAAAGAAGCACAGCAAAGAAGAAAAAGAGAAGAAGACAAATTGAAGCTTTGTATAAATAGCAATGAGGATAAATGTAAAAACTGGTCTAGAATTTTGATATTCTATGTCCACTTTATTATTGTCATTTAATTTCCATGTAATTTTAATTTCAGTTTAATCTAAAGTCTCTTTTAATTTCAGTTTTGCAATTAATTTTATGAACCTGCCATCATTTTCTTTGAAATACATTGTTGTTAAAGAGTGTTATGAGTTTGTTTAAGTTCTTGTGGAGCCTTTGTTCAAGTTTACTAAGCTGTGATTACTAGTTTCATGCCCTTAATTTTTTTTAAAAACAACATTTTCTTCCTTAAAGGGGTGTTTGGAATTGCATGGTTTATGGGTCAAAAACCACTTTTGACCCATGTTTGATGTCAAAATGGTTTCAGTTGAGTGTTGAGTTAGTTTATTTGATGTCGTAATTAGTCCTTAGTTGTTAGGAAGCTGTTAGAGTAGTTTTTTTTTAAATCCAATTTGGTATCCTTAAGCAGCAAACAGCCCCACTGTCCACTTTTTTTAGTTTAATTTTAGGCAGATTTTAGCTAGATTGAGCATGTGAGTTTAGTTTTACAAGTAGAATGTAGTTCAGTCTTAATCAGTGTTCGCTTATTTGAGGTTTCCCAGTTCCTTTAATAGCTTATTTTGCCCCTCGATGACCCCCCTTGCACCACTTTTGTTTCTGTCCTAAGCCCACTGTTCCATCAGGTCCATTTGCAGCCCCCCTTTAAGCATAGTCTATAGCAAAAAAGTGCTACTGCCAGGATTCGAACACTGGTCAGCGCACAAACAGCAACGCCCCAAACAGCATCACCATAACCATCTGCTCTAGCACCTATCTCATGTTTATTGTTTCATTTATTAATTATTTATATACCTTTTCAGTTATTAGCTTAATAAGCTTAGAAGTTTTTTTTTACAACTTCTTTTAAAAAAGCAGTTGCATGTTTTTTCATTTTTCTTAAATCTAGTTTCATTTAAAGTATTTTTAGTAAAATTTTCAGATTTTTCCAAAATAGTTTAGTATTTTTTAGTAATTAATTAGATTAAAATAGTTTTTAATTCGTAGTAATTAATTTAAAAGTCAAAAAAATACCCGGCTTTTTCCTAAAATTATTTTTAGTCGTTTTGAACGTAGGAAAATTGATTTCACACCCGTAGCCTTTAAATTGCAAATGTTTTACGTTTTAGGCTCGGTGTGTTCCCGGTTTTTAGCGTTTTTGCATTTTAGCACCCTAGGATGTAATTTAGCGTTGTTTTATTGTTTCTTAGGCTTAGTCGTAGTTTATTTAGTGTTTTCTTAGTTTTACATGCTTTATTTTCATTTTCGTTCTTTATTTTGTAGAATACGTAATCACAATTCCAAAAATTCGTTTAACCAAATCAAGTCCATAATCACGAAACTCTACGAATCCTTCCATTCACACCTCGTTGGGACACGACCCGGGAAATCACTTTCCGGTATCACTTTTATCACACCCGTGAGGTTTGGCACGTTGATCTTTTTCCTAAAGGGTTAATTTGTCGAATTTTACGGTTATTTTGATATACGTTGATATTGTGTTTTTTCACCACTCACTTCACAACGAATCATAAGTCGAATTGGGTGTTTTCAAATGTGAAGTGTTTTGGTCTAAAAGATTGTTGGGTTATGCTCTTGCGTTGTTGAATTGATGATTTCCATAGTCTATAGCCACCCAGAAACACGAATTGGTCATCAATTCGAAACTAGGGTTTAAAGTTCATAAACTTTGGGTATTTTTGATTCTCAACAAATTAAGTGTTACAACTTGGCTTACAGACTCACAACATGTCTTTGAACTACCAGAAAAAGTTTAGTGCATAATCTATGGCTAGAATCCATACGCGTAGATTTAGGGTTTAGGCTACGCGTATGCATTCTACGCGTAACAGTTATGATGAGCTAGTATGTTGTAATCTGTGATGAAATGAAAATGTGTGCTAATATTGATAATTTGATAAATTTATTTCAGGATTGCTACACTTAGAATTCAGAATCAAGGTCATTTGATTATCTACGCATAAGGATTACCCTACGCGTAGTTATGTTACGCGTAAGAAAAATCCTACGCATAACAGCTACGCGTAAGGTTCTACAATGGACTACGCGTATCCTGTGAAGGATATGCGTAAACAGTGACCTCTACGCATAAGGTCAACTCTTACGAGTAGCCTTACGCGTAAGGTTAATATATGCCTACGCATAAGCTCTACGCATAAGGTCTCTTTTTCTTACGCGTAACATCTCTTACGCGTAAGTTAGGATTCTACGCGTAAGTTTACGCCTAAGCATATATCATTCCTGTCTACGCGTATCTTTGCCAAAACTACGCTTAACCCTGGATTGACCTTCATGATGAATTGTTACTTGTACAAACTTGTAAATAAACTAATCATATCATCACGAATCCAAAATTGTCACTAATAAACTTAAATCGTTTGATATGTTGTGAACAATAAGTGATAAAATAAACTTTAAAACATAAAGTTAACTAACTCACGAAACATTTCACGATATCATTGAACTATTGAACATACAAGTGACTTAGGACTCGTAACAATCATTATCACTGTACATTCAACAACTAGACAATAAGACCTTCTGTTGACTAACATTATGTCTTTCGATATGTTGGTTCTTTTGGCTAATGTTATTTCAGATCACGACATGGCTGAACAAATGAATGTGGATGCAACTGAAGTTCTCTCCATTGCTGATATATATCCTCATGGCTATCCAATGAAGATAGGAAAGAATAACCTCCGTGTTGACTTTGACACCCTCACTTGCTCTGAATCTTCATGTCTTATTGCTATTGATATTCTGAGGACTCATCCGTATCAGAACATGCTTACTCACTCTGCAACTGTTCCTGAGATCTACATCCAACAGTTCTGGAACACTATGGAAAGGGTCAAAGGACAAACTGCTGTGACAGTGACTCTGAATCACAAACAAGTCACCATTACACCTGCAGACTTAAGGGCTGTTCTCCTAATTCCTGAAGTCGAACCAACCAAACTATATGCCTCACCTGCTGAAGAGCTCACTCTCCAATTCTTAATCGATATCGGTTATGACGAGGCTACAGGAGTAATCAACAAGCACTCTCACGTAGAGCTTAAGAGTATTCCTCAACCATGGAGAACACTCTACATGATCATCACCAAGTCTGTTTCTGGTCGTGACAGCGGCTATGAGCACCCTAAGCTCATGGAACTTCAAATATTCTGGGCATTGGTCAACAAGAAACACATCGCTATCGAAGCTCTGATTTGGGATGACATGATGACATTTCTCAACAAACTTGGCTCAAAGATTCCCTACATCAGATATACCAAATTGTTGATCCAGAGAGCACTTGGACTTCATCCTGACATTCCCAAGAGGCTCAATGACCCCGACAATCACGACATGTTGACGGAACCTATTCTATCTGTACGAATCAAGGAAACGTCTACAAAGAAACAAGGTGCTGTGCTGCCAGATTTTCTTCTAACTGAAGATGTCAGAAAGCTCGAAACATACAAAAGATATCTGGAAGCAGTCAAACAAGGCAAAGTTGGTCATCTCGACGAAAAATCTTCTGGTACACCTGTAAGGAGAACCAGAAAAGGAAGTGCTGGAAGTGTCACAAGTACAGATAGTCAAAGGAATGTTCCAAAGAAGAAACCCATTCCAAAGAGGAAACCCACCCCTAAGAAGAAAGTTCCTTCTCTGGAAGCCACTCCGATCCTTTCACTTGAACCGCAAAGACAGCTCAGGGACGAGGATTCTGAGGCTACTGACACAGATGAAGAGATCACATTCTCTGAAACTGCAAAGGATGAAAATCCCTCAGTACCAAAACCTTCAAGTCCTCAAACTATTAAAGGAAAAGAGAAGACTACTGCACTTATACCTCAGGATGAAAGCTCTGAAGATGAAGAAGAGCAATTGGATCAAGGATACAGAAAGAAGTTTCACAAAGCCAGACACCTTCAAAAGGCCGAAGAATTTGCTAAAGATCAAATGGGTGGCCCCGGAGGTTCAAGTGGTGCTGCCCACTCTAAACCATCTCCTGATGCGGTTAATCAACCCGATAAGGGAGCTGGTGCCACCACTCTTCTGCAACTACAACAGCCTGTGGAGGACACTATTGAGTATGACTTTGAGAAACTGGAAACTGAGAAAGAAAAGTCTAAGGATGACGAGGATGATTACTCAAAGTTTCTTCTAGACAGTCCAACACACTCAAAGGAGAAAACCACAGAAACTCCTAAGGACATGAAGTCTCCTCATGTCTCCTCATCATCGGATTCTTCGTCTCATTCATCACAACCACCATCAACAAAGTCAACCAGATCATCATCCAAATCCGTGAAGAAACCACCTAAATCTTGGATTTCTCAAACACATGCAAGAATTGTGAAAGCTGTCAAACAAGTTAGAAAGAAGGACATGCTTCAAAGAAAACTTAATTGGTATGCTGAACAAATGCAGTACTTACATGATGAGAATGACGAGATGCGGAAAGATAGGAAAGCTATTCAGGAATTCATGAGAAGTCATCGTCAGGAGGAACTAAATGAAATGATTGAAGGTTACACTCAAAAGTACCTTCAGGATATCGTTCCAAAAGTCCAAAAGGAACTGGAGAAGTCAGCAAGAGAACAAACCCACAAGTTTCTTCTCGACACTGTCCCCGGTGTGACTAGAGAAGTATTCTCCAGACAACTCACCCCTAACATCGTCGCATTGGTTAAACATACAATGGCCAAAGAAGCTGATCTCTCTGAATCTGAGTTAATCGCTAAACTAGTGATGCAAATGTCAAAGCGATCTGGAACGTTTACTTCGGATGAAGCTAAATTTTTCGAAGGACTACTTGCTTTTCAACTCAGTTCATCATGCAAGGAGTCAGCCGATCAACCCAAACGGCCAAGAGATGACGATGATAAGGATAAGGACTCTGCACCTAAACGTCAGAAACAGTCTGGTCAATCCACATCTATGCCACCTCCTCCACCACGGACTTCTTCTCAACATAAGTCTCCTCCACCTCGGTCTTCTACTGATAAACCTCGGGACGATTCCGAGTTACCACCCCTGACTCATAAAACTGGTGATCACTTTGAGTATACGGGTGGTGACGATGAAGAGGTCCTTGAGCCCCGACAACAACCCACCTCACCCAAACAAGTGCAGAAACCAGCTTCATCATCAAAGCCTTCCAAAAAGAAGAAACAGACGACTCAGCCCGGAGTCGTATCATGGCTAGATGACGATAAAACCGAAGAGTTTGAATGGTTCTCCACACTTGTCAATCAAACTCCCTACCCTGATGAAGGTCAAGAATTGGTAGATGGTTCAACAATGGAGCATGCAAAAATGTTGCAAGAACAGTTCCATGTGAAGAAAATGACAAAATCTGAATTGAAGCGAATCAAGAATGAAGCTTTTCAACTATGGAAAGACAGCTCTGAAAGCGCCCTCGAGGTCGAATATCATCTTGAGAACATCGCTCGAGCTATGTCCAACAACATGGATTGGCTCAATCCGGAAGCAAACATTGACTTTACACAAAGGGACAACCCTCCATACTACACCGACTGGACCAAACCTCTACCGACCATTGGCCAAGCAGACGAACCAAGGATTCCCTTCCGATATTTCTTCAACAAAGACCTGGATTTTCTTCTCCATGGTGGCGATGGTTCGAGAAAATACACTACATCATTGACTCTTCCATTCCCAGCGGCCATTTACTCTAACTGCATAGCTATCGAGGAACGTGCAACTCACTTGTTTTCTGACAACGTGCAAGCATACGACCAAGATGCATTGTATGGGATTCATCATTGGCCTGAACGCCGAAGAATCTACTACAGAAGCTGCCTGGTTCAGAAGTCTCAACATGAAGTGTATAGCTCGAAGGACATCGTGGCCATCAAACACATTGATCTCAAGTCTAAGTGGGACTACACATTCTTAAAGAATATCATAGTCAAACGACAAGATGAACAGGACTATGGATTCTCTGAAGCTGACTTTGAGAACATGTCCCTCAACGACATCGAAGACATGTATCTTGCCAAAGTACAGGGTCGTATGAGACAATTCTCGACTGAAGTTCAACGTGAATTTATCAAGTCAGTTCTCATCTTCATTAGACGCATCGTGATCAAAGAACGTGTCGAAGATATCCAGATGGCTGTTGAATCATATCAGAAACATGTAAACTTCACTCCACCACAGCTTGATCTTCCCGACATCAACCAGCTTAAACAACTCACGCTCATCAGCAAACCTTTCGGCGTTGTTTACCGCAGTGAACTTCGAAGAAACTGCTTAATGGCGTGTAGTGAGCTCCACAAATTCGGGGATCATACCTTGAAGATGGTTAGGGATGGATTGGCGTACAGATTGAAGGATATACGCATGAAAGTTGGGAATCCTAAGCGCTGGAACTCTCAGGAAAGGAGGGATGTGAGACGTATCATCACCTTGATTGATGAACGGTTGTTCAGAAGGGATCAGTTCCGCCGATTGGAAAGCTATGTTGGTGGTCGACTCAGGAGGAACATCATCGGCTTTCAACGCCTGGTGCGCACTCCTGGGAATATCACTGCACTTCCTGGTACCCCTTAAATGGTTTCCTTCTTATAATTTTGGATGTGTGATTACATATGTGAATGGCTTGTGCACAAATAACAGTGTACAACCCGTAATTGTCAAGAAAGGACCCTGTGGTACGCCTCAGTGCCACAATCCTTATAAAAGGAGAGAAAGCTTCTTATTTTTTTGAGTAAAACCTATCAAACCTTTCATTTTTCAAGGTTTTGCTCAAAAAGACAAGTACTTCCCCATAAGATTTCACAAAACCTCAACCGTGTACATCACTAATTGAGGGGGAGTATTTGATGAAAACTTTGTTCACAAATTGTTCACAGTGGTCACTCTTCCCGCAACACTCAAAATGGTCATATTTATTCTCAAACCGTTCAAAAATAACAATTTTATATGCCATTTTTGAGGGGGAGAAAATTGTGTGATAAGAAATATGTTGTACAAAATGCAAATGAATCTGTGTACCTCAGACTTAACCAACGAATTGACGGTACTAAACTGTTTGTAACTCGAAAAGACTTGTCCTGGACGGGTAATAATTTCAAGCTAGTTCGCTAGTGATGTAAACGTGTCTCGCAAAGGACTTGTCTGAGTAGAAAGTACCATTCGAGAAACTTTTGATAGACATGAACTCGGACGGGTTTGACAACCCTCCAAGGTTTGTCTACACCTTCAAGGTAGTTATTAGAGCTAGTTGTCACCTAAAAGCTGACAATATATCTCTTTAACTATTCAACGTAACCGTGTCTCGCGGGAGATTGTCTATCTTTAGTGGATCAATTCAAAAAGTGCGTGCTCTTTCCTCACTGTGCATTTAACCATTAAAACTATTAAGCACATGTGGAGGGGGAGTATTTATGCAAAACTTCATCTCTCACTGTGGTTCAAACATGTTTTTCGTTAACAAACCCTTTGAGAGAGATTTTAACTTACAGTGGTTATAATGGCAAACATAGGTTAGTCATGGAGTTATAAGGTGACTAAGGTTAGGAATAACCGTCCTATGATCCACCAGAGCCGGAGGGATCTACCCAAGGACACTACCATTAGTTAGTGTTAGAAGTCCTTAGGAATGATTATAAAAAAAAAAGGAGAAAATGAGAATCGGAGAAAGAAGGAGTTGAAGAATCAAAAAGAAATGTAAAGTAAAGGGTGAAAAGAAATAGCCCTCCAGATTATTCAACTTAGGGCAGACACCGGGTTCAATTCATATGCTACTGGTTGTCACTTAGTGACACCGGTATTGAAGATTAAAAGTAGTCATGGACCCAGTGACGCATGCACTAAACCTTCTTAGCCACTCAAGTTTCTCTCAACAGAAGCTTGTTTCATTCTCACAGGGAACCCTACATAATCTATTGGCTTTCTCTTAGAGATCGCTGGTATTGAAGAAGGAGACCCTCTCCCTAGTCTCCGCTCAGGAAAACCAAAACGCACTATTGAGTCTAGAGCCACGAGATTCATCAAAAGATCTCTTAGGAACACTTGACATTTAATCACTTGATGATCAACAAATAAGATCATCAGTGGTTCATATCGAGTCCTTCACAGATCTTAGCAATCTGTCGAGAACATTTATGAGAGGTTCACATCTGTGCTCCTCAGTGATTGAATGGAAACTCCTGCCAGGGTCAACATCAAACAGCCCTGACAGCAGGTCACTTCGGTAACTCCCCGTGGATTACGCGGAGTGTGTCTCAAACGGTCTACAGTCGTGAGGTGATGCTTCGGTGTACCTCAGCGACTCATCTGAACTGTAGATGTACTTCGGTACATCGCGATATCTCACTTGTGGGACTCCAGTTCAGGAACGGCCTTTGTAAGAATTAGAGTTGTGTTTTCACACTATGCTGTTAACACTCTCGAAGTTCAAACTTGTAAGTGCCGGAAACCGCTTATTACTAACCGTTTGAAATGTTTTCTTCTTATGGAAGCTCTGGAGCGGGATGATCGTGCTGATTCTTCTCATGCTCATGCCAACATCAACACTAATGGAAGTTCTATTCAAAAGCAACACAACCGTCAGAATGATTCTTCGTCAAACCAAAGAATCTACAAAGTTAAAGACTTAGAGAACTTCATCAGTATTGAATTCCAACGTCATAGAGCGTGTGAGCATGTTGAAGAATGACGTGGAGACACTGGAGCAGCGAAGCAGACCTGAGGCAGACTGATGCAGACAACAACATACTATCACTTTCACCACAAAGAACAATGATCAAAGAACAAAGTTAAAGATGACGTCAAAGCATAACTGCTCAAAGATAACGATCTCTCTACACTGGGGAGATTGTTCGAATCAAGGCAATTCCTCTCACAAGAAAGAAGAATGTCAGAAGACGTCACAGCTACTATTACATCAACACCTTCACCGTTTACATTCATATATACTTGAGGGGGAGATTGTTGGAATCACTCCTAAACAGTATTTCAAGTATTTATATTTCATATGTAATAGGTAGCATTATTATGGCCTTTATGTTTGTTTAAGGTCAAGCTTATGTAGAAGGCCCATAAGCTTGATCCAAGCCCAATAAGGAATAGGGAAGGAGAAGGAGTGTTGCCCTAGCTCCTTGCCTATATAAACTCTTGTAAACCCTCATTTGAGGGTTGGTTGTTCAAGTTTTTCTTTTCTTTCACATACATCTTCTCATAACCATATTATTGCTTAACGTATGTATGTGTTAGAGCTTGCTCAATCGCCTTATCTCTTCTCTTATAAGCTTGTGTTGTAAAACTTGTGACCTAACAGTAGTAAACTGAGCTTCAAGCTTTTGAGCCAATGCATGACTCTTCTTCATATCTGCATACTCAGCTAGCAGTCTTTCTCGTTCTTGCCTTTCCTGTTCACTGACAAGATCTGAACCAAGATCTTCATCAACCATTACTCCTTTCCCTTTGTCAGCAGGCTCCTTAGTAGAATCAACATGAGGAGTCTTAACAATAGGAACATCAGAAGAAACACCAATAGATGCTTCAGGAGAAACGTGTTGAGAAAGATCTTCAACAGGTGTAGAAAAGACATCAGCATTAGGATTCAAAACATAACTTCTTCCGGCAAGAAATACTTCATTAGGATCTGCTGAAGGTATGGGACATGATGGTTCTTGTACTAATGAGACTTGACCATGCTAGAACCAACATCCACCATGTTTGCATCATCAATATGGTCTTCAGCAGTTGTAACATTTTCAACACTTTGTTCCTTTGAAGCTTCAATTAAATCCTTATTCAAATACTGTCTTTTCCTCCTTCTTGTAAACAGAATGGGTGCCTTTTCCTTTGAAGGTTCAGCAACAATTGGAGAGGAAACATGAGACTTTTGAGCCACATCAGCCAAGATTTCAAGTGAATCCAAATTATTATTCTCTTGCTCCTCATCTGAAGAAACCACAAACCTCCTTTTGTTACTTTGCCCAAGTTGTTCCTCTAAATCCTTAACTTTACTCTTCAACCCCTCAATCTCACCACCAAGTGTAGATTAAGTCTCAACAAGATCCTTTTTGAGATCAGCCACCTCAGCCACATACTTGTTCAATAAAGCATATACAGATGTAAGTGTAATAGGGTCCTCAGCTCCACCAGCAGATTGCTCAGTGGTAATGGGAGCATCATTGAACCTTTTAGGAGAAATATGGGCATGCTCAACAATAGGAGAGCCTTCATCAAATGGCTCCCTAACAGGACTAGGTGTGGCCTGTCTCTCAAACTCATGCTCAAACTCATCAGGAGTAATATAAGAAGGTGGTGGACTAGGACTAGGTGTGGGTACATGTGTAGGTGGAGGTTGGTCAGGAGAAACTTGTGATGCTTCAGCAGTAGTGGAAGGGCCCTCATCAATGGCAACTGATGTATTACCATCAGCAGCAACATTGGTAGAAGGTGGATCACCCACAACATTATCCTCATCAGCAGCCTCATTGCCTTGAGGCAACATAGCTGCTAGCAAAGGATGATGTTCCCCCTCATAATGAGTTTTCATTGAAGCAAACATTTTAGCACTTAAAGCTCCTATGGGACAAAACACTTCAGCTTGGGTTGTAATGTCTAATATCATCTGTAAGAACCTAGGGTACATTAGAAACTTATGCTTCTTCCTTTGAATATTTTCTACCATATTATCAAAAATAAACTTAGAAAAATTATAAGTTAAACCCTGTGAAAGACATACAATACCACAACCCAATTGGGTAGAGAACTGATCCCATCCTCCTGACTTATTTCTTATGCACTGAAGCAATGTATGTACCAAAAACCTCCACATAGGACAGAGCTTGTTCTTGTGCCACATATCAGTATTCGTACTCTGGTAACCAATAGCTCTTAGCCCAGCAAGTATCTCCATAGTATTTGAATGATAAACCCCATCTTCATCATCCAACCGAAGTTGTCTCCTAATCAACTCCTCAGTTACAACATACTCTGTTCCATCAACCGTAGCTACTATCTCTGTGTCACTCCGTTTTCTAGCAGATGCCCAAAATTGTACAACCAATGATTCATATATCACATTAGGAGAGTGCGTTAAAGCATAATGAATCTTGGATCGCTTCAAGAACTCCACTATTGGTTCATATAATTCATCACCCTTTGCTTTTCCCAGAAAAGCAAATTTGTTATGATCTTTCTTAAATTGAAGCGCCATGTGAGTAAGTGTGAGAATGGGTTATGTTTCATGCAACAGGTAATGTGATTAAATCAAGTGAAGAGGGAATCAGTTAAATTTTAGGCGAAGATATGCGAAGAAAGTATTAGTAGAAGTTACCCAATTTATGGTCAAGAATATCGGAACAAGTTGTTGACCATATCTGACGTGTAAAGCAACTCCAACCAAATTCAAATTACCACTTCAGCAGAAACAATGGTCCATCTGCTGAAGAAGGTCAATCAGCAGAAACACCCAAGTGGACAATATCTTCAGTAAATATCTTGGGTTTTACTGTGCCACCCAACTCGCATTAAATTGCATTAAGCCTTGAATCCGCCTATAAGATAGTCCCAATGCACCTTTAACACTCATCAATTACCCCAAATAACTTCATAAACCCTAATTTCTCCACAAACTCCACAATCATCAACAACAAAAATGACTTCCAAACCAGAAGTTATCAGCCAAACATCCTCCTCATCATCATCTTCATCCAGTGAAGATTCATACCCATGGTTTCGCTACCCTCATCAAGACAACCTACGACCTTCAAAATCCCCATTTCTCCCATCTTCAGAAGATGATAGTGTAGTGGATCCTAGTGATTCTTCTAGGGGTTCTGATGATTCCACAGAGCGCCTTGAGCCGATCTTTAGCAGATTGGTGAAAGAGGAAGAGGAGAAGACATCAGCAGGTGGAGAAAGACCTCACCCTACACCACTCCAACCATCAAACCCAAAGCCAAGAGAGGTGGTGATAGCACTACCGACTCCTGGAGTTGGTGCTTCATACCGTGGAAGCAAGGGAAAGGGCAAGGATGCAGAGGTGATGGGAAAAGGAAAGTGTAAGATGGAGTGATGCTTTATAGTGGAACGAGTAGATGGAACAACTGAAGATTTCTCATATCACAAATCCATCTACCGTGCCAAGAACCAAAAATATAAAACTAGGTTCTTGAGCATCTTCATCGTCGTTTTCATCAATCCATCTTTCCATTTTCATCTTCGTCTTCATCAAAGATGTCCACTAGCTTTTGTAATAGTTGATAAGACTTTATGTGTCTGGTAGATCTTTTATAGAACTGGTCTTGTAATACTTTTGAAGTTGATTGTAAGCTTTAAATTGTAAACTGTTTCTTGAATGAATGAAAAACATGTTATCTCTTCATGACCAGCTTTGATTTGCACTTCAGTACTATCTTTCAGTAGAAACAATAAGATAACTTGTACAAATAATTGAGCTTCTCTTCAATAGAAACAGGCTTTAAGCCTACTTGACCATATTCCATTAACCAAACTTTGTGAACATCAACTCATATAAGCATCCTGCAAAACAGACACAGAGTAGCAAACACACCAAACAAAAACCATACATAACTTAACCCTCATTAGTTGGTTAGTGTTAGCAAAATATAATAAGATAATCAATAATCTACAAATTATATAAGAGTTTACAACAATCATCCTCCCCTGAGGCATATGCCTCCCCTAAGGCCTATGCCTCCCCTTAAACTCTGCAGTTAAGGGTTAACCATCCCAATATGGACAACAAGGTGTTGGAACCTGGGTCCATCAAAAGCCTTAGTCAACAAATCTGCCACATTATCATCTGTGTGAATCTTTTGCACCTTTATTAAATGTTTTTCATATGCATCTCTTATAAAATGGTGCCTTATCTCAATATGCTTAGTTCTATTATGAAAAACTGGATTTTTAACTATGCATATGGTACTTTGATTATCAATATAGATTGTGGTGTTCATGAAGTTAAACCCATAATCCAACAACTGATTTTGTATCCATAGTACCTGACCACAACAATTAGCAGCAGCAACATACTCTGCTTTAGTAGATGAGGTTGCAACAATGGTTTGTTTCTTGCACTGCCAAGAAATCAATCTTCTTCCAAGGAACTGGCAACCTCTAGTTGTGGATCTCCTATCCAGATTTGCACCAGCATAATCACTATCACTATATGCTTCCAGCTTAAAAGGAGATTCTCTTGGGTACCAAAGACCTAAGTGAGGTTGGCCTTTAAGGTACTTAAAGATCTTTTTGACGGCATTCAAGTTGGAAGTAAGTGGAGTGACCTGATGTCTAGAACAAGCACTCACAGCAAATGTAATGTCAGGCCTAGAAGCTGTCAAATACATAAAGGAACCAATCATGGATCTGTATAAGTGAACATTCACTGCAGGATCTGGTTCAAAGGTGTTCTTTTGTTTTGGAGCTTCATAAGGTGTAGTGGCAGTTATGACATTCTCCATATCAAACTTCTTTAAGATGTATCTCACATATTTATCCTAATTGATAAAAATACCATCAGGTTTCTGCTGAACTTATAGACCCAAAAAGAAAGTAAGCTCCCCCATAGCACTCATCTAAAACTCTCCCTTCATTAACTCCTCAAATTCCCTGCACCAAGCTTCTTTAGTGGAGCCAAAGATGATGTCATCCACATAAACTTGCACAAGAATGATATCAGTGGAATTCTTCTTAAGGAAAAGTGTTTTGTCAATGGCACCTCTTCTATAACCATGCTTCAGCAAAAATGCAGAAAGTCTAGCATACCATGCTCTTGGTGCCTGATGAAGTCCATAGAGAGCTTTCACAACTTTCTAAACATGATTTGGATGATCTGGGTCTTCAAATCCTTTAGGTTGAGTGACATAAACTTCCTCTTCTATCTCACCATACAGAAAAGCACCTTTCACATCCATTTGATAGACCATGAACCCCATATAGGATGCATAGGCCAAGAAGATGCGAATGGCCTCAACTCTAGCCACAGGTGCAAACACTTCATCATAATCAATTCCTTCCTCTTGCATGTACCCTTGAGCCACTAATCTTTCCTTTTTTTTTTATCACAATCCCCCTTGCATCCCTTTTGTTCTTCAAAATCCGTTTTGTCCCAATAGCAATCTTCCCATCAGGTAGGGGCACCTGTATCCAAACTTGCTGATTCTTGAATTGTTGCATCTCTTCTTGCATTTCTTCAAGCCAACTAGAATCTTCAAGAGCTTGTGTAACACTGGTTGGTTCCACTTGTGAGAGAAAACAAGCAAACAAACAATGCTTGAAATCTGTGTGATTGTCCCTTTGCTGGTTTGAGACATAGGAGATAAAGGCAACCTGAACATATTTAGAACTTGTCACAGTGCTTCTGGTTCTAACAGGTGCATGAGGATCACCAATTACATTGGATTGAGGATGAGAAATGTTGATCCTTTTGGTAGCAGTGGGGTTGACATCAATGGAAGTGTCAAGATTAGTCACAGTTGGCTCAAAATCACTGTCATAGGAAGGTGAGGTGAAGATGCCAGCTTTGGGTTGGTGATTACCAAGATCTGAAGGACTTGGAAATCGTGTATAAGGTTCTCCAAAGTCTGTGGACACACTAGGAATAGAGGCAGCAGGGCTATCAGCAGATTTGGTGATGTCAGGAGAAACAGGAGAACTGTCAGAAGAATCATGGTTTCCACTGACTGCTTGTGCTGATTGTCTTAAGGCTTCATCATCTCTTGCCAACTTCACACCAAGCCTTTTAACTTCTAGATTAGTTGCATGCTCTTTCTTCTTGAGTCTAGCCAGGTCCTCTGCATAGTGTGAATCATCTTCAAGCTCATCAGAAGTAACTATAGACCTGTCACCTGCAAAATGGTTAGGGGAGAAATGATGAGTGTCCAAATACTCATCATTTTTGTACAATCTAAACTGCAAAATCATCTGAAAACACTCTGAAACACATCAAAATGATCAAAATATCACAAATCAGTGTTTTATGTGTTTTAAATTCAAAAATATCAAAATCAGATGAAAAACGTATCAAATTTGCAAAAATTGCAGTTTCAGTTCCCCAAGTTTCTAAAATTGTCAAAAATAGTCCCTGAGTCAAAATTTCAAAAGAAAAGTCACCAAAGGTCCTTTTTAAATCATAAGTTGTCAAATTTAGTCCTTTGGTGAAAAATATAAAAAGTTTTGAGAAAATTCAAAAATGGTCCTCCAAGTTTGAAAATTGGCAGAATTGGTCCCTGGAAAATCTGAAAATGGCAACTTTGGTCCTTGCATTATTAAACTTTGTCATTTTTAGTCCTTTGAGCAACTTTTCAGATTTGGCAGCAATGGTCCTTCTAATTTTCAGAAATTGCAATAAGGTCCTTGGTATTTAAAACCTTTTATCCACATTTGACCTTGAACCCTCTACTTGACCTTTGGACCCCTTTACCTTTTGACCCCCTGGTGCTAATATCTGGTCAAACCCACAGGTCAAACCCACACCCACTTGGCGCCTAATTTTTCTTCTCCTTCACCTGTTCCCTGAATCACTCAAGCACAGCCATTCCTCCACCTCAATATATCACAATCTTTGTCTCCCCTCCTCCACCACACTACAAAATCCATTTATTGCACCCCTATCCATTTCACTCAACCAAAAACTGCAAAAGTCCAATTTGGCGCCAAAATTCAATCAATGGCCAAAAAGGCTTCTACTGATCCAATGGCTAGTATTATTGGTGGGATATGCTCAGAAAGTCAAGGGGAAGCAGTTGGCATATAAAAGAGAAGGAGAGAAGCAGTTTAAAGAGAGTAGCTAGTTTCATTTTTTTTCTTTAATGTCGTTTTTTATTTAAAATGTCTTAGTTTTAGTTTAAATGTTGTAATCTCAGTTTTTCTGTATCAAATTTAAGTTATAACATCATTGTATGTGTTTTTAAGTTTCAATTCAAGTCTTTGATATCAATTCCAAGTTTTATATTTACTGTTGAACATTTTCATTTCAAACTCTTTTGTATCAGCTTTAGTTAGCTTATTTATAAGCTCAAACAATCTTAGTTAAGTTAATTTGAGCTTTTGTTAAGCTTAAAATCAGTTTTAAGAAAATTTCATGCAAAGTCAACATAAGTCAATCCGGGTCAAAAGATGGAAAATCAAACATAATCTTGGTTAAAGTCTGATTGGAATAGGTATTTGAGATTAGTTTAAGCTTATTTTGTGCACTACATTTGAGTTTTGAGCAAGTCTCCTTTAAATTTCAGTTTCAAAAATGATTTTGAGTTATAAAGTGGTGTTTGGTTTAAGCTTATTTCGGGTCTAAAAAGCTGTTTTGACCCACTTTGACTCTCAAAGTCAAAGTGGTTGAAGGTCTAGACAAGTTTTTCAAGTTGAGTTTAGCTTAAGTTTAGCAAGTTTGTAAGTTTGGTTTTAAGCAAAAAATCACAAAACCCTTTCTGTCTTACTGTCCAAACAGCAGCTTGCACTGCTGTTTGCACCTCTTTTTCACGGCTTATTTTGGGTCAAAAACTTTTCTAAATTGCTTTTATCACATCTCCACATACCCCTCTTTACATAGCAATAGCTTATTTGCCCCTAGGATAGCTTAGATTAGCTTAAAATTTGCATTAAAATCTGTCAAAAAACCACTACAGCTACTGTTACTGTAGCAACTGAACATTTTCATTTGTTGAGCTTATTTAGTGTTTCCCATTAGCTTATTTAGGACCCTTTAGTGCTTATTAGTCCCATAGGTTAAATTAGTTTGCTTATTAGTGCTTATTTAGCTCCTTAGCATAGCTTATCAATTCCATTTTATGCCATTTTCCTTTTAGCATAAGTTTCTTTTAAGTTTAGCTTATCATCAAAACTGCTTATGCTCCCCTTTTTTGTTGCTTATTCTCTGTCACTCTTAGCTTATTAATGATCCCAGGATATTTGCTTAACTCATTGCCTTTCAAAGTAGCTTATCTTGTTGCCTTTTTATGCTCAAAAACTGAAAGGGGTGTTTGTTTTAAAGCCACTGTCACCAACTGTTGTGAATAAGCAGTTGTAAAACTGCTTATTCCAAGTTTTGATAAAAAGTGTCTTCACAAAAAGTTCTCATTTTCATCTTATTATTAAGTTTCAAAAAGAAAATTTCAAAAAAAAATAGTTTTCAAAAAGGACAGGGGTGGGATTCGACCCCCTGACCTTTAGCTCACAAACCCAACACAACACTCAATACCAACTGCCCTAGGGACTTTGATTGGTAGAACTTTGCATTACTTAATATTTAACTACCAGTAACAGTTTTAAGCTTAGTAGCTTTATTAGCTTTTTAGTAGCTTATTTTGTTAAGTAGTATACAACTTTTTTATTTTTCTTAAAACCAGTATAACTTAAAGTATTTTCTGAGAAAATTTCAGATTTTTCTAAAATCATTTAGTATTTTTTATAATTAAATTAGATTAAAATAGTATTTAAATCATAATAAATAATTTAAAAGTCGAAAAAATACCCGGCTTTTTCCTAAAATTTTCTTTTGTCATGTAGTACGTAATAAAATTAGTTTTACACTCGTAGGACTTTTATTTCACAAATTTTACGTTTTATCTTGCGCTCCAGCGTAATTTTTGTACTTAACGTACGTTTTCATTTTAAGTTACGTTTTTAGATAATTTAAGTTTACGTTTTAGTTAATATAGTTTATTTAAGTCATTTTATTTTATAAAATCATAAACGTTCATCATTGTAAATATAGTGATAGCGTTTATTTAATATATTTTATCTTTTTTATTTTTTTTAATTTGCATTTAAGTCGCTTTTATTTTATATCTTTTTCAGTAATGTATCATTCCATCCAAATCCTTTCCGATCACTATCATTAGTGATCATTCTACCGTCTGAATCAGTGTTGCACACACCATTGAGTCTCCGTGGGACTTAACGACCCGGGAATCCCCTGTATTCTCTGATCTTCATTGTATTTGTGTCTGAACAGTTTTAAGTCTGTTTAGACTTGACGGTTTAGAGCAGATCAAAATTTTGGCGCCGCTGCCGGGGAGGCTTTAGCGTGTGTCTAGCCATTTTCAGATCCATTGTTGCACATCCCCATCTTTTGTAAAAAATTTTTTGTAAAGTTTTCAAAAATCTCAAAAAGTTCATTAACACTTTTCCTAAAGTGTTAAAAACGCCAAAAATATTTTCATTCCTTGATTTTATCATCATGTTTTTCAAAAACACCAAAAATATTCCTCTTTACCCTCCTACCTTTTTGATTCTTCATTTCTTACCCTCTGATAACCTTTGATTCTTTCTATGTCTTATCCTCACCCTCTTGGTTGTCAATGGTGTGGTGGTCCCTATAATGGTGGAAATTGCCCCAGTTGTAGCATGGTGGAATCAGGAAACGGGTCTGTCTATAACCAAGATCCCTATTCCTACCATAACACGACTGATTTATTCCATCAGCTACCACACTGTGAGACACATCAGTTGTACTGTTGTGAGTACTGTGGTGGTTCACATTCCAGTTCTGATTGTCAATCAGGGAACACGCTTGTCTATGAGCAGGTTCCTGATACCAATTATGACTACAACACATACCACTCACAACCACATCAGTTGTACTGTTGTGAATTTTGTGGGGGTCCTCATTATGATTACCAATGTCAATCAGGGAATCAAAATTTCTATGAATCTGATCCTTGTTATAACACTCCTTGTTTTGACAATTTCCAACCCCCACAATTTTCCGTCATTGAACAATTTCCCGTCATTGATCAACATCCTCGTGAGAAAAGTATGCTAGAAGAACTTGCCGAAGACCAAACGTCTCGCAACGAAAAATCTATGCTAGAATTACTTGAAGAAGAGGAACGAGCCGCTAAGATTCAAAGATGCCTTGAAGAAATACGAATCGAGGAACGAGCACTTGCAAGACGTGCCCGATGGCTCGCGACTTACATTGACGATGATGATGATAGTGACGATGATGATAAAAGTTTGTCGGCTGAAATCACACCCGAAGCTCCCATTGACTCTCTCATAATGGGGGACGAGCCTCTTAGCACTATTCCGGAAACGGAATCATCGAATGTTGAGAACCTTATCCCAATCCCAAGTGAGTCTGAGGGAATTCTTGACAATGAGTGTGATATGTCTTCTCCTCTTACAAATGATCTTGTTGAGACTTTCTCAGATTTTGACAGTGATTATAGTGATGCCGATTCTCTATATTCTAAAGACATAGAATTTATTGATGCATTACTTCCACATTCCGAGATCGTCAACTTAGAAGAGGATGTTGACCATGTTGTTTCCACAACAGTTAATACGACTATCACTAATCCCTTATTCGAATTCGATTCTGAATTTACTCTAAATTCAGTTAATCCAATCTTTGATAGTGATGAGTCTGACACGGAGACTATAATGGACGAGGTGCATATTTATAGCCCACGAAGTACCGCACATGTCCCACCTCCGTATTCTCTTCATGAGGAGTTCGCCGGTGAACTCACTCATATCATATCTCCTCTGGAGTATGATTGTTTGGATGGCAAAGATCATGATCGGGGGGAGAGAATCTCAATTTGCATAGTTATGACAAATCTTCCCACCCTCCCCACCGAGATGCCTTCCAACCCAAAGAGCTCAACCGATAAAATCCAAATAAGTGCAACTGCACTTGATCCTGAGGAAGAAGATCTTATCATGATCGTTGTCATGATCTTCTTTCTTTTCTTCACCTACTTGGTGACTTCCTCTCTTCTTCACTCCTTCGGGAGTGAGGACACTATCTTTGACCCCGGCATTTTTATTCATCATTTTTGAGCCGGTTTTCTCTATATCTCATCGGTGTGGAACTTTCACGTGCTTCAATGTTTATCCAAACATCTTGAATGAAAGTCCGATGGAGATTGTCTCTTCCACTTTGCTTCCCCATGAACCAATGAATGCGGGGTCGAGTCAAGCTAGCGACTCGGAAATCAAAAAAACAGTAGCAATATGGGTTTTCACCCATATTTCTGTCTTCTCACCTCTTTCTAACACCCTAGTGTGGGGGGGTTGCCCACATGTTATATATATATATATATATCTCTAAAAAAAAATAAAAAAAAAAAAAAAAAAAAAAAAAAAAATCCTTTCAAGTAATGGCCGTAGTATTTCCCTTTTACGTTCTTTGTTTCGGCATAACCGCCGGTACTTTGAATATTGAGGGCAATATTCATTTCTAAGTGTGGGGGGGAATTCTCACGAATTTCATATAATTATACCGATTCCCCCGTTTTTGGCCAAAATTTTTTTTGGAGTAAGTGTTTTACACTTACTCATTTGGTTATCAGTCCGCCTTGTCTGTAAGACTAAAGGATTGGCTAATCCAGGAGCAAACGGCTCTTGGTAAAGATATATCAAATCCGTTTACGGCTTGCAATTTGCCCAAAATTGTATGGTATTCAGCTCACCATATCCTAAAAAGTGAAGAGTTGGCTAGCCCGCAAGATTATGGCTTGTGGTAAAGGCAGTGGAAAATCCATAATTGGTATTCAGCTCACCAAAGATAATTCTGATAATTTATCTAAGAGTTGGCTAGTCCAGAAGGGTACGGCTTCTGGTAAAGACAAAATCAAATCCGTTGAAAGCTGGTGGTTTGCTCAAAATCACATGGTTATCGGTGTACCATGGTTCTTACTTGAACTGAAACATTTGGCTACTCCAGAAGTGATGGCTTTTGGTAAAGAGTTTAAAATCCATTAAGTTTTTCTCAAATCATTGCTAGGGACTAGCAATATCTCAGTGTGGGGGATTGATGAGTGTCCAAATACTCATCATTTTTGTACAATCTAAACTGCAAAATCATCTGAAAACACTCTGAAACACATCAAAATGATCAAAATATCACAAATCAGTGTTTTATGTGTTTTAAATTCAAAAATATCAAAATCAGATGAAAAACGTATCAAATTTGCAAAAATTGCAGTTTCAGTTCCCCAAGTTTCTAAAATTGTCAAAAATAGTCCCTGAGTCAAAATTTCAAAAGAAAAGTCACCAAAGGTCCTTTTTAAATCATAAGTTGTCAAATTTAGTCCTTTGGTGAAAAATATAAAAAGTTTTGAGAAAATTCAAAAATGGTCCTCCAAGTTTGAAAATTGGCAGAATTGGTCCCTGGAAAATCTGAAAATGGCAACTTTGGTCCTTGCATTATTAAACTTTGTCATTTTTAGTCCTTTGAGCAACTTTTCAGATTTGGCAGCAATGGTCCTTCTAATTTTCAGAAATTGCAATAAGGTCCTTGGTATTTAAAACCTTTTATCCACATTTGACCTTGAACCCTCTACTTGACCTTTGGACCCCTTTACCTTTTGACCCCCTGGTGCTAATATCTGGTCAAACCCACAGGTCAAACCCACACCCACTTGGCGCCTAATTTTTCTTCTCCTTCACCTGTTCCCTGAATCACTCAAGCACAGCCATTCCTCCACCTCAATATATCACAATCTTTGTCTCCCCTCCTCCACCACACTACAAAATCCATTTATTGCACCCCTATCCATTTCACTCAACCAAAAACTGCAAAAGTCCAATTTGGCGCCAAAATTCAATCAATGGCCAAAAAGGCTTCTACTGATCCAATGGCTAGTATTATTGGTGGGATATGCTCAGAAAGTCAAGGGGAAGCAGTTGGCATATAAAAGAGAAGGAGAGAAGCAGTTTAAAGAGAGTAGCTAGTTTCATTTTTTTTCTTTAATGTCGTTTTTTATTTAAAATGTCTTAGTTTTAGTTTAAATGTTGTAATCTCAGTTTTTCTGTATCAAATTTAAGTTATAACATCATTGTATGTGTTTTTAAGTTTCAATTCAAGTCTTTGATATCAATTCCAAGTTTTATATTTACTGTTGAACATTTTCATTTCAAACTCTTTTGTATCAGCTTTAGTTAGCTTATTTATAAGCTCAAACAATCTTAGTTAAGTTAATTTGAGCTTTTGTTAAGCTTAAAATCAGTTTTAAGAAAATTTCATGCAAAGTCAACATAAGTCAATCCGGGTCAAAAGATGGAAAATCAAACATAATCTTGGTTAAAGTCTGATTGGAATAGGTATTTGAGATTAGTTTAAGCTTATTTTGTGCACTACATTTGAGTTTTGAGCAAGTCTCCTTTAAATTTCAGTTTCAAAAATGATTTTGAGTTATAAAGTGGTGTTTGGTTTAAGCTTATTTCGGGTCTAAAAAGCTGTTTTGACCCACTTTGACTCTCAAAGTCAAAGTGGTTGAAGGTCTAGACAAGTTTTTCAAGTTGAGTTTAGCTTAAGTTTAGCAAGTTTGTAAGTTTGGTTTTAAGCAAAAAATCACAAAACCCTTTCTGTCTTACTGTCCAAACAGCAGCTTGCACTGCTGTTTGCACCTCTTTTTCACGGCTTATTTTGGGTCAAAAACTTTTCTAAATTGCTTTTATCACATCTCCACATACCCCTCTTTACATAGAAATAGCTTATTTGCCCCTAGGATAGCTTAGATTAGCTTAAAATTTGCATTAAAATCTGTCAAAAAACCACTACAGCTACTGTTACTGTAGCAACTGAACATTTTCATTTGTTGAGCTTATTTAGTGTTTCCCATTAGCTTATTTAGGACCCTTTAG
Organism: Chrysanthemum seticuspe; assembly: GCA_019973895.1. Taxonomy (NCBI): domain Eukaryota; kingdom Viridiplantae; phylum Streptophyta; class Magnoliopsida; order Asterales; family Asteraceae; genus Chrysanthemum; species Chrysanthemum seticuspe. Next base: position 271,550,291 of record BPTQ01000001.1, read on the forward strand.
TGCTTATTAGTCCCATAGGTTAAATTAGTTTGCTTATTAGTGCTTATTTAGCTCCTTAGCATAGCTTATCAATTCCATTTTATGCCATTTTCCTTTTAGCATAAGTTTCTTTTAAGTTTAGCTTATCATCAAAACTGCTTATGCTCCCCTTTTTTGTTGCTTATTCTCTGTCACTCTTAGCTTATTAATGATCCCAGGATATTTGCTTAACTCATTGCCTTTCAAAGTAGCTTATCTTGTTGCCTTTTTATGCTCAAAAACTGAAAGGGGTGTTTGTTTTAAAGCCACTGTCACCAACTGTTGTGAATAAGCAGTTGTAAAACTGCTTATTCCAAGTTTTGATAAAAAGTGTCTTCACAAAAAGTTCTCATTTTCATCTTATTATTAAGTTTCAAAAAGAAAATTTCAAAAAAAAAATAGTTTTCAAAAAGGACAGGGGTGGGATTCGACCCCCTGACCTTTAGCTCACAAACCCAACACAACACTCAATACCAACTGCCCTAGGGACTTTGATTGGTAGAACTTTGCATTACTTAATATTTAACTACCAGTAACAGTTTTAAGCTTAGTAGCTTTATTAGCTTTTTAGTAGCTTATTTTGTTAAGTAGTATACAACTTTTTTATTTTTCTTAAAACCAGTATAACTTAAAGTATTTTCTGAGAAAATTTCAGATTTTTCTAAAATCATTTAGTATTTTTTATAATTGAATTAGATTAAAATAGTATTTAAATCATAATAAATAATTTAAAAGTCGAAAAAATACCCGGCTTTTTCCTAAAATTTTCTTTTGTCATGTAGTACGTAATAAAATTAGTTTTACACTCGTAGGACTTTTATTTCACAAATTTTACGTTTTATCTTGCGCTCCAGCGTAATTTTTGTACTTAACGTACGTTTTCATTTTAAGTTACGTTTTTAGATAATTTAAGTTTACGTTTTAGTTAATATAGTTTATTTAAGTCATTTTATTTTATAAAATCATAAACGTTCATCATTGTAAATATAGTGATAGCGTTTATTTAATATATTTTATCTTTTTTATTTTTTTTAATTTGCATTTAAGTCGCTTTTATTTTATATCTTTTTCAGTAATGTATCATTCCATCCAAATCCTTTCCGATCACTATCATTAGTGATCATTCTACCGTCTGAATCAGTGTTGCACACACCATTGAGTCTCCGTGGGACTTAACGACCCGGGAATCCCCTGTATTCTCTGATCTTCATTGTATTTGTGTCTGAACAGTTTTAAGTCTGTTTAGACTTGACTGTTTTGCGCAGATCAAGAAAGAAGGTACAACAATTGGTTGTTCATCATCCTCAAACTCACTATCTGAGTCAGCATCCATGGAACCTGCATTGTTAGTGGGAGACTCTTGTGCACCTGCAAATTGATTAGCAATATGTCTAGTATAACCCAAATAATCAGTTAAATAATCAAGGTCAAAAGACCAAACATGACCTTACCCCTGAACATTGGGCTTATCTTATAAGAATCTCATGTTCAAAGTCTCCTCAATCTTCTTAGCAGTTAAGTTGTATACCCTATAAGCCTTGCTGTGAGCTGAATAGCCCACAATATACCCCTCATCAGCTATAGTCCCTTTTAATTCCTTTAGACTTACAGAGTTCTATTAATATAGCATTTTTGAACTCTGTCCCATTATCACACCGGATACCTTTAACCTTCTTGTTCAGCTGGTTTTCCACAAGGGTAATGAACTCTTTAAGAGCTGGAGATGTTTCATCTTAAGTTCTTAGAAAGAACACCCAACAAAACCTGCTATAGTCATCAGTGATCACTAGGCAAAAATACTTGTGATCAATACTCTTGACTTGAGTTGGACCAAAGAGATCCATATGGATCAACTGAAGAGGTTCAGAGATAGTGCTCACTACAGTAATGGCTTTATATGAGGCTCTGTGTTGCTTTCCTTTGTTTCAGGCAACACAGTTGTGTTCATTGGTGAAGACTTTGGAAGGAAGCCCTTCAACAAGACCAAGTTTTGAAAGCTTGCTTATGGTCTTGAAGTTGACATGAGCCATCCTTCTGTGCCATTTTGTAGATTCATCTAGGGATGCTTTAGCCACCAAACATGTTAGATCACATGTAGGTTGAACATCATTCAAGTTGAATGTGTATATATTATGGGTTCTGGGAACTCTCAGCAGAATTGATGTTTCTTCTGGAAGCTTGAAGTCTTTAGATAACATAAGACATTCATCTTCAGTGAAGAGTACTTTGTTCTTGGTGTCACAGATTTGTGAGACTGAGAACTAGTTGAAGTGTTGTAGTTCCTTCACATAGTACACATTCTCAAAGTCCAACTGAGGTGTTTCGATGGTGCCCTTCCCAGTGATTCTACCATCACTTCCACCAAAAGTTACATTGCGTCCACTTTCTATGGGTATGAAATTATGCATCATATCTCTGTTTCCAGACATGCTTCTAGAACAGCCACTGTCTGCAATACCTACATCTTTATGCTTAAGAGGATGTACCTACAACAACAACAGAAATATACAAATATTAGTACACTATGAAGGCTCAAGTCATTGCTGACTTGAACCTGCCTTGTGGATCATAAGAGTTATGCCATGTAGATGAGTAAGATCCACCATTGTTCTTGGGCATCCTATGTGAATTAGGTCCCTTTTGAGTCCAAGAACAATCTGCTGAGGGCTTCACAACAGTACCCCAATACCCCCTTACATTATACATAGAGCCAAAATATCCAGGCCAAAAACCATTTTGAAAATATGAACTGGTTGGTGTCACAAATGGTCTAGCAAAAGGTCTTCTCCAACCTGATGGAGAGTGCTTATCAGCAGTATTGTGCCTGCTGTTCTTATAAGTAGCTTGTGGAACAAAAGATGGTATATCGTTAACATTTATCCACATTGGTCTAGATTTGTTTTGGCTAGCACATACACCCTGTCTCTGCTCATGATAATTACAATCCTTAATCAAATGAAATTTACTTCCACAAACAAAGCATTTCTTCTTTTTAGAAGATTTATTTAAACCAAAAGAAGTATCATCACAAGCAAAAGTATTCAACCCACAAACATTAACAGAATTGTCTTTAACAAAATTAAAAGCATTGTTTTTCAAGAAATTAAAAGACAAGTCTTCAGAGGAAACTGTCTTGGAAGTGGATTCCTCAGCAGCAACTCTAACAGGCTTGTAGGCAGGCTTGGGTGTAGGCTTGGGAAGGTCTGACTTGTCATTTGAATCACACTTGGTAGAAGTAGACCCTTGGTCAGAGGACTTGTCACTGTCAACACAAGAGACAAAGTCAGTAGATGAAGAATCAGGGTCTGGCAAGTCTCTTGACTTTTTGCCATAAAGATGGTGTGATCCATCGAAGTCAACAGTAATGGACAAGTCAATGGGCATATGTTCACCTCTAATAGGTTTAGGGGCAGCATGTAGTGTACCTTCTTTTACATAATTAGCTAAACCTGCTTGTGTATTTTTACGCCCATCATGTCTAGCTTCAAGTCCTATATACTTTTGGAACCCTAAACCTATTGCAGAAATCTCAGATTGACTACTATAGATTAATTTAGCCAAATTGTCACCCGACATTATCCATTCTTTATGTCTAGTTATTTCCTCATCTAGTTTCTCTTTTAACACTAGGTTTTCAGAAACAACATCAGCTTTTTCTTTTTCTGTGCGTTTTAAATCAATTTTAGTACATTCTAGATCACTTTCTAACACCCTTATTTTTTCTTCATAAGCCACTTGATTCTTTTGAAACCATTTATTTTGTCTTTCTAATGTTTTCAAAGACTGTTTATAAGCCTCAACTTCAACATAACATTCATTATATTTAGGTTTCAATATATCATAGGCTTCCTTAAGTTCATCATATCTCACACTACAACCAAACACACAGTTATGTACCTGAGAGATGCCCATGAAGGCAAATTGATTCTGCTGATCCTCTGTAGTGCATGCCAGCAATCCAGTCTGCTCTGAAGCTTCATCATTCTCAGGTTCATGCTGCTTCCAGTTGTCATGGTCATCCAGAGTCACCATAGCAGTTGAGGATCCAGCTTTAGAATTTCCAGCTTCTTGCTGATAGGAAGAATACCTAACCTCATCACCAGCCTTCCTATCCTTGAATTCTCTTGAGAAGTGGCCCATCTGATTACAAGTAAAGCACTTGACTTTTCTTCTGTCAAACCTTGCAGGATCTCTTCCCTGGAAACCAAACTTTCTCCCAGACATACGCTCAAACCTCTTGATGTCCACTGAAAGCATGGCCACCTGCCATTTCAAGTTCATCTCCTCCATATCAAATGGATCCAACTGTTCAAACTACTCAAAACACAGTTGTTGCTGAGTGTCATAATCAACAACAAAGGAGTGAAGTATATCTTCCATTACACCACTAGATGATGGAGCGGTAATGTAAGATGATGATGCTGAGGGAACTGGACTTGGAGCATAGGTCATCTTATTGGAGGAGGCCCCAACAAACGCTATGTGACTAGGAGTGGATGAGCGAAAGGGACTTCTGAAATCAGGCTCAAGAGATTTAAGTCTGTTGTATAGTTCATCAAAAGTGAGCATGTCCAGCCCACCTTTAGCTTTGAGGACAATGCTTACTTGCAACTAAGATGGAGGTAAATATCGCAAGAACTTTGAATTGCAGTCATCATTATCTGGGTTTGCCTTCAGCTGATTCAACTGACTCGATATCTTATGGAACCTGTCATACCCTTTGTGGATACCTTCTTCTTCAGAGATTTGGAATTCCTGAAACTGTTGTTTCAGCATTGATTTCCTCATTCTCCTTGACTCCTCGTTTCCACCAAACCTAGCCTTAATAGCCATCCATATGTCTTTAGAATCCTGCATGTAGTGGAAGTCACTCAAGTGATCCTCTGGTATAGCTTGAAGGAGAATGGTTCTCACTTTGTTCTCCCTCTGGACAGCCAATATCTCATCAGCAGATTTGGGAGGAACAATGGTAACATTACCATCAGGATCTGTGACATGCCTCTTTAAACTGTTCCCCTTCTTCACAATTTCCCAGAGATTCCAATCAATGTTGGAGATCCAGTTCTGCATCTTCATAGCCCATAAATCATACTCTTCCTTCTTTAGGTATGGGAACTTGGCATTGCTGTTTGAGAGACTAAGCTGTTGCAGATATGTGTTGTTATGGTTGTTGGTGACATCAATGTCATCATCTAATCCAGGCATGGTGAAGATTGTTTTGGTTGTATGGGTGTAAATAAAAAGCTGTTCTTAGTATCGTAGAGACTCTCCCGAGGCTCTGATACCACTTGTTGAACCTTAGACCTTGATAGATCTTTGAGCACTCATAGATCGTTAGTAATGCTTATGTAATCACAAACACACTAATAGACAGTCTCTATAACTTGTATTCATTAGCGGAAATCAAACACAAGTATAAACACAAATAACTAAGAACACGTTGATCCTCTATGGATCTTTTAATAATACTAAAAACTCGTTTTTCAACTCATACATAATTCATACTATTGTGTTCCTTTTATAGACAAGGAACCCTAACCCGTTTCCCAAGAAACGTATAAACATAAAACTAAATAAGATATACAATATCACTTCCTAATAAAGCTCATGCATATCCTAACTAACTATAGAATACGCGGAATATCTATCTCCGCAGAAACCAACTATACGGTTTCATAACTTCAGCAGAATTACTTCTTCAATAGAAACCTTGCTCTTCAGCAGAATCCATCGGCAGTAACTTCAGCAGAATCTTTGTTTCCTAGAATTCCCAACATTTTTGTTTTGGGGGGTAAAGGTTTAGGCTGTGTATTGGCTTTTTGGAACCGACGATGCGTAGGCAACGGGTTGTTAACATCTTCAACTTGTCTTTAGTGTTTTTTGTTGTTGGAGGAATGGTTGTTTTTTTATGTGCTTTCCCTTTATTTACCTAGCATATTTATAGCGAAGATTTTACTGTCCTTGCACGCGGTATCATTAATTTCCATTTACTGTTTTGTAGGTAGGAACGTGCCTAGGCTCATAGGCATCTATTTTTCCTGCTGGATTTGTCATAAAATTTCTAGGGAAGGAACGTGAATATTTACTTGCAGATTTTCTCTCCTTATAAAATTTGAACTTCAACTAGTCATTTGGAAAACAGAAACAAAGTTGATATTTGCGTCGACACTAGCGGTGGTTTCAGCGACACTAGCGGTGTTTGGGTAAACTGTAGCAGTGGTTGCGTATTCACATATGCACATAATTGAGAATTTGTTCAAACCCTGTAGCCTCCTTTGGTTTTTCCAAAAACTCAACCATGTTGTGAGTTGCAGCAGAAGAGTTGGGCACCATTGATGTGTGTGTGTCTAAACTTTGTTTTGCCCTATCAGTTGTAACTCTTTATTTTTTTTATCCCCAATTGAAGCAAAATTAATTTCGACTTGCAAAACAACTATTTTAACTCTTGTAGCAGTTGTTTGTATTTTTCGGCGTATTTATCCCCAGTTGTGCTATTCTAATGAGCAAACGCAACCGTAATCTTCATCTACTATCTAGACACGAAAATTATGACAATCAATTTTATGTTATTTGGCAAATTCGTTTGAACCTTAGGCCACCGTCCAATTTGAAATCTGGGCAACTAAATGCCATAATTGCCTAATACTTGTTGTACGATCGGGCAACCATAATTCTTAAACATATGATTCTAAAGGATAGACTTAACAACATAAACCTAACAGCACTAAGTTTGGCATAGAAGCACTATCGCATGGTTGGCAGCATAAACTCATAATTATCTTTTAAAGGCAACAAACATTCATAACAGGCGGAACCATTCCGTGTGCACACTGCACTAGCCCTTTTTTTCTATGATCTCGAACCCTCTTTCATTTTTCGTGATAGAAACACGCTTTGTTAGCTTCCTTCTTTTGAAAGGTGTTGCACTACCGCACCGCATGACAGCGTCCTCTTCCTGCCATACCATGTTTTTGAAATAAAATTGTGACAAAGCCTGTAGCTTGTGCACAATGTAGACGTCCATGGATCCATTCTCATCCGCAAGGTCATACATTCGTCGAACGTCGTTGTCTATGTGCAACAATGTTAAACCATCTTCCAGTGCCTTATTTGGTGCAGCATAAAATAAAGCCCATTTTCCCCCTCCAATATCCTTCAAAACATGATCAAGCACCCTGGTAAATGCAACCCTGGTGGAGCTAAAACACCAGACATCAGCAAGGTGACCGCCTACACAGCGGAGTGGCTGAAATTCAAATTTCCCGTTGTGGTGAACTTTAAATATGACTTCTTTGGTTTCCGCCATGTCCTATAAACATAAACCCTAATAACAATTAGAATCAACCACTAGACTTTAAGGGGTATAGTGACCATACCTATAAAACATAAACTCTAATAACAATTAGAATTAACCACTAGACTTTAAGGGGTATAGTGACCATACCTATAAAACATAAACCCTAATAACAATTTCAATAAGTTTTAATTAAAAAAATATTTAATAATAAAATATAAAATATAAAGATGCACAGTTATTTACATTCGTGTACTCTATAAATATATGAACGAATAAGGTAACAAAGTACATACGGGGGAGTACAACAAACCTGGATTTGTTTATAAAAAAGAAGAAAAGGACAACGATTTTTTTATTTGGATTCTTAGATGAAACTCAGCCAGGCTAAGCATCCGCAATGGCAACTTGATGAAAGACTTTTTACTATTCTAATAAGATATTCAAATGACTTGTTTCATTGTGGCAATAACTTTGAAGAAGACTTTTTACAAAAACACTTGTAAAACTTCAAGCGTTTGAAGCTATTGTCAAAAAGCTTTTGTATTTATTAAACTTTTATTTTACACCCAACATTAAATATGTAAAACTTATTGCAAAAGCTTTTTGCAGTGGAGTAGTTGGTTTTGCAAAAGCTTTTTACCTCAACCATTTAATTGTATTCAATGCATCAAGTCTTTTATGACTTGATGCGTTGGTCATGCTCGAGGAATGTATGGATGTTGATTGTTGACAAAAAATGTCAAAAAAGTAAAATGCAGAGGCCACTGATACTCTAACTCTTAGTGACCACAAAAAACCCATGTGCAAACACCAATTCTTACAGTTACTTTGGATTATTCACACTATACACCAATTCAAATTGTCAATAAATAATACAGCGGTCTACACAAAATCTAAAAACACCTTTTTCATTTGTGAAATTTACCTTTCACTTTTACTGTGATATTTTAGTCAATTAACATTTAGATCAATTAGATTATCAATCATCACAATCATTTACGAAATGTCGTGTTCTTTGTGTCAAAATGGTACATGCACTCCGGTTTGTACTAATTTTCATGATTCTTTATTTAAAGACATGATAGACCGTTTCAACAGAATGGTAATTGCTTGTGAGCCAGGAAAGACTTTCCCAATAGAAGGAAATTTTAGAGAGAAACAAGAGCTGATTGATAAGAGGAAGAGAATGATTGAACAACTTCCAGAGTATGAATGTGAGTATGAAGATATGAAAGCGCGTTTCAAGAGGATCGAAGATGATAACGCTAATTTGGAAGCAACGTGTGAAGAGGCGATAGCTGATTTTAAGATTTACAAAGATTATAATGTTGATGCTGAAGCGAAGTATGAAGAGATGAAAACCAGTTTTAAGAATTGAAAGATCATAATGATGTTGTCAAAGCTAAGCATCAAGAGATGGTTGAATGTGCCAAAAAGCTTATCAACATACTGAAAGAAGTTGCAGCTGATGCTGATGATTTTTAGGATTATGAATGTGTTTTGTATATGTTTAAGAATGTGCTATTTTGGACTTATTTGGTATGTTAGGTAACTAATTAACAAGGTACTAGATTACTGCATCAAATTTTATGTTATGATTTTATGATATCATTTGTGAAAACATAAATAATCAAAATAATAGCTAATCTCCATATTCTTCACATGCGAATATACTCTAACTAAATTTAATTAAAACAATAAACTAAAAATTCCATTATTTATTGATATTATTCACTAGGAAACATAAATTTTCCAAACCTCAAATAATCAAAGATGAACTATGATTTATGCAATCTAAAAACATCAGATAGTCAACATAATAAACAAATAGTAAAAACAGTATCGAAATAAATCAATAAACATCTTAACATGTGCAAAAATAGATATGTAATAAAAAAAAACTTATAATGAGATAGTCAAAAGTAACAAACAAACACTATCTAATAAATCAATTAACATCTTCACATGTGAAAAAATAAATATGAAATTCAAGTAACATATTCACATGAGATAGTCAACGCCGGATAAAACTTGTTAAAAACTGAATCAGATTCAATCAAAGTAACGAAAATACAGACTCAAGTAAATGGCGGAGATAAACAACGGCGGATTCAATTTCAAAATAGATGACGGAGATGCGATTACTATCCAAAACTGGTTTCTATTAGAGTTTGTGTTTGTTTTTTAAGTGTGGCTCACATGGAGGGTAAAGAACCAGTAACAGATGATTCTTTAAAGGCTGCAGTTGAAGAAAAGGAGAACGAAGGGGTGCAGGCAACCATTGCCAGTATTGTTGCATCCACTGCTAGTATTGGAGTAACCACTGCTGCTATTATTATACCCACCGCAAGTTCAGACGTTTCCACTGCAGAGGCAACCACTGCTACAATTATAACCACAGTAATAACACCAACACCAAAACCAAAAGAGGCTGACAATGAGATTGCCATACAATTGGTCAACCAAAAGCAATCTCACCCTATCCCTGCACCTAGACCTATTGCTAACAGTCTAAACATTAGTGAACCTGTGCAGAAAGATGTAGTTACTAAAACTGATATTGGAAAGGGTAAAGGGATTGCAGATCCAACTTTGGTGTTTGAAAGTACAGAGGAGCAGATAGCTTTTGATGAAAAAATTGCTAAAAGATTACATATAGAAGTAAATGCTAAAGAAATTGCTAAAGAAAAGGAAAAGGGCAAAGCAGAAGAAGCCTCTAAACAAGCTATAGAAGAGCGGTAAACGTAACAGATGTATTTTACCCTACATAATAACGAAAAGTAATTCAGTTTACTCGTAATGATTAACTTAGCTTCATAGTCCTAAAAATGGTCAACAAAAACCATAAATAATTCAGGCCATAGAAGGAATCTATACCATCGTCGTAAACAATTGCATAGATGATGCATATAAACCACTCCTTATTAGTCTACAAACTGCCACTAAATTTTTTAATGAACCAAGTAATGTTACATACTTAACTAACGACATCTATTGTATCATACTCTACATAATTACAAATCAGTTTCACATAAAAAAGAGCAATGGATTGTAAAATGGAATTAACACCTATCTAACATAGGTATTAATCGAATAACAAAAACGATTTATTATAACATAGAACCAATTGGAAATAATCATATGTAATAAACAACGAGAAGAATATTTACGTACCATATTTGGGAATATTTTTTTAAAACTTGATCAATCGAATGTGGTTTGTAATCAACACTGTAGCTTTAAAGATGGTGACATAACTGACGTTACAAGGAAGAGAGGGGGCTGACGAAGAAGTCGGTTTGATTTGTGAAAATAGTACTCTAAGTAAGAATGCTTTTGTGCGTGAAGAAAAAACAGAGAAAAACAGTAACTATGGATGTTTTTTTGGTCAGTGACTTTTGGATTTTGAATATGACTCCACTGTACTTTTACTATTCAAATGTGTACTTTTTTGTCTAACGTAAAATGATGATAAAACCCTTTTTAAAAATATACGGTTGCCCAGCGCTTTTTAGTTGCCCAAAAAACAATACCTTACACATACGGGACACTTGTCACAATGTCGATGAGTTGCCCAATGACAGCGGTTGCCCTCGGTCCATTCTCAAATTAAAAATAAAAGTGGTCCGAAAAGTAATAAGCCTCAGGGCGCGCGGTCTATTTGCATCATTTTCCCATAAGAAATACATTCTTTTTTGCAAGGACCAAATAGTTAAGCCAAATAAAAAAGAGCAATACAAGTACAAAAAACAATAAAAATGCATATATATTAACACTACTGTACAAGGATGAAAATAAAACAACTCAATAGTTGTTACTAGTCAACCAAAATTATGGCTTCCTACACGAGCATTACCATTTACATACCATCTAAAATCCGGCCAAAACACAAAAAACAATGTAGTTTCTAAACTTACTAGATAAACCATAGATAAACGAAGATGATGACTATCCAAGAGAACACACAAAAGTTCCTGAACCTGCAAAGTTTCTCCTTCTCAAAAAGATCAGCTAGGGATGCTTGGTGAGCAGCCTCTTGCTCGTTATCCTTGTTGGCGAGTTGACAACTTGTATTGTCTGAGTAATGAGGTCGGATTGGCATTCTTGTAATGTCGTCTCATTCTGGTAAATGTTTCTCTGCAAGTAGCTAATCACCTCCCTTGCTTTCCTTGACATGGTGGATCGTACCACCCATTGAATGGACATGTAGTAGGCTAAAACCGAAAATCAAATTTTTAGCATCTCTTTGCAGCGTAAACTGATATTAAACCCAGTTTTGTTACTGTTTAAACTTAAAAAGTTAACTTTAAACTAGAATCACTATTACAATTAAACAAACATTATACTATAATCAACACATTTAAGCTAAACACCACCATTAAATTTTATATTGAAAAAAATAAAGTGTCCAAACCTTTCTTGGACAGGCATAGAACCGCCTTCCAGGGTTCGTGTTGTTCCACATGTATGAACCACTGTCCTTCAATTGCAAGAACAAAACATCATTTTTCCTATTAGATTAGATGATAAGTAAAGAAGATAAGATTTTAGGAGAAAGGAAAGGTTAGGGATGAGTGGTGATAAATAATACTATCTTATTTATAGCAAAAAATTACTGTAGCAGAAGCCGCGTGTCCTTCGTTAATGGGTATAGCGAAAATGCGAAATAATGATACTGCCCTTAGCAACAAAATAAAACGGAAATGAACGGGGTTGACCAGAGAATAACGGGTCAAGGGAACTCATTGATACTAAAACCTTGAAAAAAGGGACTCACAATAACCAAAAGGCACAGGTTTGTCCCCCGGTGATGTATTTTGCCAAGTTTAGGGACCAACGGTTATTTTACTCATAAAAACCTTTGTCCCAAAATAAGTGTCAAGTTTGACTTTTTAAATTCTCTCCTTTTCAACTTTAACTTTATTTATTTATTTATTTATTGTTATATAATACTTGATGCGAAATATATGAATAAATTGGATTTGAAATATATTTACATTGGTGTAATTTTCACCAAAAAATTATATAGCAAAAACAAAAAATTAAAGATTAAAGTTGAAAAAGAAAGATTTCAAAAGTCAAACTTTAACTTAGCAAGGACAATGGCGAAACAGAGATTAATCATCGATGAAGGCAAGGTGACAACAATGACACAATGATGAATAATCACCTAAAACAACAAACTCAAGCGCCTTAATGGATATGCTTTGGTTGATTCCTATGTATTTTAGAAAGAGAAAGTTGCATTCTATGAATTAAAATGGCACTAATTTAGAACTTGACTAACTTGTGTGATATATTGCTAAAACTTAGACTTTTTCCAAATGACACTATTACTGCTGCATTGTGTAATTTCATATATTAAATACCAATGTTTTTTCTACTGAATGTCTGACGCCTAATTGTAGCTACGTTTGCAGCTTCACCAGTTAGCCATAAGTTTCTCAATTTATCATTTTTTTATGTATAAGATTTTTCTGAAACTCAACGACAAGTGCAATCAAATTTTATTATGAACTTAATGCGAATTAAATATATATTGCGTATGTATATGACATATCAGTGAGTGCAATGTGACAAAAATTGCGATCAAATTACGATACATTATGAATTCAGTTTCCTTGTTTATAGTTACCGAAAAATTTGTGTTCCGTATTAACCCAACACAATACTACTAGAAAATACATCTCACATGTTAAACCATTAGGGTGCGTTTGGTAGAGAGAAATTCAGAGAAAAGAAATGAAGTAGAGAATAAAATCTCAGAGAATAGAAATCAGTAGAGAATTGTGTTCAATTCTAATGTTTGGTAACAACAGAGACTTAACCCGAGAAATGAAAAAAAAAATTATTTAAAAAAAAAATAATTTTCAAAAATAATTTTTTTTAAAAAAAAAACTTATTTTAAAATAAAAAACTTATTTTTTTTTAAAAAATAATTTTTTAAAAAAAAAATTATTTTTTAAAAAAAAACTTATTTTTTTTAAAAAAATAATTTTTAAAAAAAATATTTTTTTAAAAAAATAAATTTTAAAAAAAAATAATTTTTTAAAAATAATTTTGAAAAAAAATGTATTTATTTAAAAAAAATGTATGTATTTATTTAAAAAAAATATTTAAAAATAATAATTTTTTAAAAATAATTAAAAAAAAAATGTATTTATTTAAAAAAAAACTTATTTTAAAAAAAATAATTTTTTAAAAAAAATATATAATTTTTTTAAATATTTTTTTTAAATGTAAAAAAAAAAAAATAAAAAAAAAAATAATCCATTTCTCCAATTTCTCCACCAAAATAAGAGAAATGGAGCTAACCAAATTACACTACCCAATTCTCTCCATTTCTCTCCATTTCTCTACCCCATTTCTCCGCTTTTTCAATTCTCGGTACCAAACAAGAGAAATGGAACCATTTCCATTTCTCTTGCCCCAATTCTCGGTACCAAACACACCCTTAGTTCCTTCAAAACTTTATAAAGTGAAGCCTTGGTCACTACAAGAGATTAAAAACTCAGAGTTCGTTAATACACTAAGGTTAATCTATAGATTTTTGATGCGCCGAATTGCAACACACTAAGTTTTACAACCCTCCTAGGAAGTGTACCTAACTATTGTAGTGTAGTTTAGATATGTTCGGGGGGTGATCGTTCTCTAGGGAAATAGTGAGGTAGGCTCGAATTGTACTTCCGGATAAGTCTAAAGATTGAAATGAGAGACTTTCTGGTATTTTTTGTATTTTATGAAAACAAGAAAACAATATGGTTTTGAGGGAATTTTGTACTTTAAATAATTATTAACCCAAAAATGCAAGTAAAGTAGATTTGTGGGAACTTCTTATATAAGGAAAAGCATATTTACCTAGGTTTGCATTACCTCCTACCCGATTCTCATGTTATCTATTGAATTGTCACTACCTTGTTTAATGCAATGTGGAGTATTCTTTATTAAATTTTGAGGGTTGGTTAGTCCAAAGTTTATGGACTAGCCTAAATGAGCGACATCTATCTGAATATCAATAACCTTCCCAATAACTAATTCACACAATAATACCCATCATAGTTAATAACTTAAGACATAAGCAATATCTAGACATGTTATAGTGGACGTTCAAGCTAAGATACGGGATATAGCCATTTTCCAACTCCTAACATACATACACACCCCATTAACAAGAGACAATAGATAAGTAATTTACAACTAAGTTTCATCATTCCTAAGTAAACACTAATCGATTTAGCCTAGCATGGCAATGAAGAAACAAGAACTAACCATAACCAAGCAATTGTGGATAAGCATAATCGATTGATTGATGAATAGTACTTATATCAACAATACATGAAAATGGACAAAGAGGCCAAATGACCTAAGGTTTAGAATCCAAGTTACACACAAAGTTTCTCACCTAATAATGAAAAATATGCGTTTAATATATATATATATATATATATATATATATATATATATATATATATATATATATATATACTAGTTTTCGAAGCCCGCCCAATGGGCGGGCATGACTTATAATTATTTGTTCGTTGTTTTTGGTTAACTGAAATACATTTTTTAGGATTGTCAAACAATATTATAAGACAATTGTTTCTTTAGTTTTTAGTGTTGGTTTTTTTTTTGTTAAGAATTTTAAATAATTGTATGGTTTGCGTACATATTCAGATGCGCTTATTTGTCCCAATTGTATCTGTCTCATCGTTGATCACCGCATTTCCAATCTGCGTACATATTCAACAAATTCACAAATAAATAACATTATAAACCATGATTTAAATGCGCTTATTTGTCGCACAATATTAAAACTTAACAAAGATAAGAATCCAGTGTCTCAAAAGGGCCACTGCCCACCAATAAAGTAAGCTTATATTGGGATACAAATCTCTTAGGCTACTGATATATAATGAACTGGTTATAAGACTTATATGTGATCATATCATCGAATGATTATGTTTACTCATATTTGCACAAATATATTCCAATAAGTGACACTATTTTAACAGATTACTACTCTTGAACACCATATACCCTCAAAACTTTAGCCATCTTGAATTTGTGAAAGTTCATAACAAAGCTAGCTGCTAATCAGAATAGGAAAATATACACAAATCAGGATTAGAATCTGTTAATACCTCTTGAAGCACTCGTTTAACATTATCAAGACCACCAACATCTTTCCAACTGGCATTGGGCACTTCCACAACTGTCTCACGAAGAGCAGTAGGGTTGCTAGTGGTAAGCGTTGTCTGAAAGTGTTCATTTGACACTGCCATGCAAAAAGGTAGGTCTTGGTGCGCGGTGGGTGGCCTCTGCTATGGTCTTAGCGCATAGTGAGTGAAGGTAGTGGTGGTCCTTCACCCACCATAATGACCAGCCTTATATCTTTATCCGAGTTTTTTAAAATTTGCAATGGTTGTGTCTTTTTTAACAAACATCTTTAAGATCTTACGAAAAGTAGAGGCAAATAGATAAATTTAAAAAGCCTAAAAAGTAAAAAAATCTTGACCAAGTGTTACTTTTTTTCCTTTATAATTTCATTCATATTTTTTTCTTATCATTATTTACTACATTTAATATTAGCTATAATTCTCGTGCATGCACGGGGTTTTTTCTAAATTTTTTAATAATGTAATTTTATCTATTAAAAAACAGATAGTTTAAATTTTGCTTTAATCATGTTTATTAATTTATTAAATAACTATAAAGTTATAGAAGGTTAATATATTAAACTTGAGTTCATAAAATTCAATTTAAAATTAGATTCTTTCACAAAATTTGGACTTTAAAAAATTTATTGAACTATAAAAATCGAAGATTTGTAAACTTAACTACCGGTGTCTTTCAGGATACTCTAATATATCTTGTAGCTAAAAATTTATAATAAGATAATAGTGTTAACTGTTAAGAAATTCTTCGAAATTTTGTAATGCAAGATGTTAATTTAGAGTCGAAAATAGAACAAACATGCAATAAGAGGTGACATACCTTCAAGTGTAGGTAACACTGATCGCTACATGGTCTCTCATTTTATGGATTGACGATAAAGGGTGGTTGTTCAGTCTATCAATCATGGAAGTAAAAATACATAAATGAAAGCTATACAAAACTCCACTATAAAAAGTGTAATGAACTTGAAAACACAAATGCTTATATGGGTAATAATAGGTTGCCTAATTATGTGACGACGACAATCAAATGCCTGTCAAAAAAGAAGAGTAATTAGCTTAGCGTTGACCAAACTAACAATAATGAAATGAGAAAACTTGTATGCACACATACCAAACACCGTGGGAAAAAGAGAGCGTCAAAAAAATCTATAGCACAAACATAACTTATGTCGAGAAGTTTGCTCCATCCTTGATCACCTGTAGGAACAATTACATCCCCGTTTACCATTTCTTCATTTTTGTCTTAATAATGGTAAATCCTCCTGCATGAAAGAAGAATATACAATCGAATTATGGATTTTATCCAAAAGTAGTTAACAATAGAAGTTTAATATGGAAAATTTTGTATGTGATGAACATATTTCATAACTACTTACTCCCATTACTCATCATGGTTGTAGGTGCAATTGTATTCGAATCAACCCATGCATCTTAACATCTAGTTAGCAAAGAAATATATGTATAGTTTAACACCTTGCGTCACGGTTAAAAAAATATACAAACCTTATATTTCGAGGCGTCGAGGCACTACCATGATACAAATGAATATAATACTTAAGTAAAACATGGACTTCAAATGAATGGGCCGTTTCTGGCTTATTTTGAGACTTATGGGGCTTATATTAACTTCTTATATCATAAGAAGCTTATATAAGCCCAAAACTCCTAAAATAAGGTGGAAAATTGAGGCTTATGAAATATAAGTGCTAATTAAATACTAATAAGCCCATATATATGCTTAAACAAACAACCCCTTAATAGATTCCCGTTGAATATCACATTGTTTAGGTTCGTTTCCTTCTTGACTACCATACGTGCTCGAAACTCGATTTTTTTAAGCACATGAACTCGATTTTATTAATATTATAAAAAAGCACACGTGCTCGAATTACATAACCTAAAACAACTTACTCTTTTTTAAACTCTTTTCGCGCTATTTTTCTCATTTACATTTCATATTTATCTGGATCACCCCAAACAACAGTTCGTGCCATGTCAATATCTAGATTAAGAAGGTTCTCAGTGAATTTAAGAATACACAAAATAAAGGCTTTGGAAGCTGTTGCAAATTTTGGATCAAATGAAAATACTCCTCCCCCTCAGTTTTGGTCTGCATGCTACAAAGAAAATTGTTTTTAGAAATTATCCTTCCCTTTATCCTTTAGTTTGCGGTTATTTATTTGACTAACATCAAAAACCAACAAAAATTTTAATAGCAACACACCTACTACTAAGCATTCAACCAAAATAACTTTAAAAAAAAATCACAAACACAATTCATAACACATACATGACCAAAACTCAAATGAACGTTAAGATTTTATATATCATGGGAACTTGATTTTAACATCACTAACCTTTGATTGACTTCGTTTAGTCCCATATATAAGCTCTGGCATAAATGATTGTGCAGTTTGGGAGAGAGGCTCGCCCCAAACTGTAAACATACAGTATATTTGCACAAAGACCTAAACAGAAAGTAACTTGTTAGAGACAACCAAAGCCTATTTAGCAAGAAGCAATTCAAAATGCACCCATTGTCTTGCAAGTAGAGCCAACCTTTTGAGCATCAGCAGTTTGTGTGGCCATTGATGTAGCAAAGTAGACAAGTAGAGAATATAATGCCACCTAAAACATCAGATAGCATAAGATGAGGGCCTTCTTTTCTGAATGTTAATATTCGTTATTACCAATTATTTTTAGGGGAAGGGAAGTGGGCCGCTAACGAATGCAAAAGTAAGGGCAAGATATAAACCTTTGACATCATTATTATAAATACTGGAGCAGCAAGCTTATATGAGTAGTAGTTCAGTAGTTGTAGGAACAACAATGGCATAAACATTAAACCCTTTATCTTTCAGAGCTTTAATCACCATAAATCATGCAACCACCAACAATATGTGTTTAACGTGTGATACAAACTGATAGGACAGTTCAAGGATGCACTTTGAAAATAATATCATACAACATACCTATGACACCATTGTTGCCCATACTGCTCCAGCAATACCATAGCCCAAGAATAAGCACGGAACCACGTCACCAACGCCATTGATAACACTTGCAACTACCAAGGCCTTCATAGGTCCCCATGAATCCTTCATTCCAAGACTGTATTTAGAAATATATATTTTTGTTAAAATTCCAGCCACTTGTTCAGGAAAAAAGTCTAGGACGGTAAGAAACAATACAAATCTGAAATTCACAGTAAAATCTTCTCTCTTGAAGTCCTTTAAAGCTTCAAAAAAGTAATGCACCAGTCACTCTATCACCATATATTGCCCATCTATCAAAATCTACATTCTATTGAACTACATAAATATAAATAGAGGTGAAGGATGTGTTAGATGCCATCTTTGTTTTGCTATGTGGACACATAAAAGAGGGCATTTTGAAAGAGTGATATTATGATGAAGCATACCTGTACAACCCTTTAAAGTCTTCCTTATGAACGATAAGCGTCAAGGGCGGCATATGTTATATTTGTATACGGAACCACGCCGACTCTCAACCAGTGTGTCTAAATTAAGAATCAAAATCAAGCCTATCAGGCAACTTATTGGCCTAAGAATGAAAGAAAAGAACCATAATTGAACAATTCTTTTTAGAAGCAATTTTCTAAATCATCTATATTAATTAGTTTTAGTACCATAAGCTGCAACAGTAGGATCACACTGTTTTTAAATGGTTGTTAATTTGGATACGCTAATGGTGAAAATATGAAACCACTGATGTATTTAATGAGCTATACCAGAACAGATTCTAATAAATGATGTGGATTTACAACAGCCCCGAACATCCATTTCCCAAAAAAATAAAAAAATAATTACAAAAACAACCGGGACACTCCTTCACTGCTCCTGTTTTGCAGCATGTAAAAAATCACACGAACTCCCACTAAAATCCATCGAAACACCTGTTAAAATGGATCCAGTTCATAAAGAGTTATGAAGATATACCTTTTTGAACCTCTTCAGATAAATATCCTTCTTGTATATATTAACACAAATTATATGCAAGTGATATTAAGAGTTAACCAATATCCATAGCCATATGCATCAGGTTTAAAAGAAAGCAGGCTTGGAAAATCGAGGTGTGAATTATCACCTGCAATAAATGCATGCTCGCTGCTGTTTCATGTAAACAACTTTGAATCAATAACGTAAACTAAATGTGATCACAGAAACATGTCAGCAATTACTAATCTTCATTCAGACCAGATAATCTTCTTCTTCAGTGCTTTAATATCATCAGCTAGCTCCTTTCTAGTTGACTGTACGGTTGGTTTCAGACACAAAGAGGAATTTGTTAAAACATATCGTATGTAGCCGTGGTCTTGTTATTTGGTTCGCGAAAAATGAATTATTATAAACTACTGTCATAAATGAATGTTCACCTTAAAGAGAAGATATCGATAGATGAACCATCCAGTGTATCCAAGTCCTACAAGTTCCATGAACTTTGGAACCTGCTTGTGAAAAAAACAGACATAAACATAGGATACCATTGATAAAAGTGTATATTTTGATATACCAATGTGGAAATCTTCAATTATATTACGAAATCTTACCACAGGAACCCCATTGATGGCATCAATAACAGTGGTGGAAGCCAACCAAATGCCAACAATTGCCCCTCCTCCATAGATAACAACCATCGGCTTGTTTTCAATTGCATCCCACTGTTCAAATATAAAGGACATGATAAAGAAAGAGCAACAAATGACAGTAACCAAAGAAGTTACAGATTGTGGTTGGTCTTGCAGCATAATCTGATTGTTCTTGGAATTAACCGTTTATTAACTAATTTAACATCAATCACAAATACACTATGTATATACATACATTATTGTTAGGCACACAACGTTAAAAAATAAATCAAAGCATCAACATGTAATGAAATTTGTCAAATGATTTACAACATACCTTTCTCAAAATATGACTAAGTCAATGGTACTCAAAGTGACACCAACAAATTGAACGAAATATTAAGAAAGGAGTATCTTGCTTTTACACCTTCTAGTTAAGCTTCATATACTTCTCGTTGACGGGAAGACTTACACGATATCAAACTCCTAAAACACGACTCTCATGTGGTTCATGGTCATTCAGATTCATTTTTGCCCACTCCATGGTCGTACATTTTTTACCCTCTGATACTGACAAGGTGTATCCCACTCTAATTATTGAGCCTGTAAAAAAATCAAATAGAGAAGTTACAATTGATGAGCATTTAATATAGATACTTCAATACTGGAAACACTTAAGAGTGTTTGCTTATGTAGTGAAAGTACTGTTCAGAATATTTACCCTTGGATAATCAGTTTTGTTTTTATGCAGAATATTGTATCCAAACATTTAAAAGTTTCATAATTAATAAGAGATGACAGAAGCAACCTAAGTTACGTAATTACCGTACTTACCTTGTGCAACATAAACCGAGTCCAAAATCACGTCCACTACATATTGACTGTGTATTTATCGGTAGAGTGTTTTTGTTTTTCTTTGCTTCTATGTATATAGACAAATCTTACTTGACTTAAAACCACATATAACCAACAATGTGTTATCGACCTCTTCAGATAAAGATCCTTCTTGTATATATTAACACAAATTATATGCAATTGATATTAAGAGTTAACCAATATCCATAGCCATATGCATCAGGTTTAAAAGAAAGCAGGCTTGGAAAATCGAGGTGTGAATTATCACCTGCAATAAATGCATGCTCGCTGCTATTTCATGTAAACAACTTTGAATCAATAACGTAAACTAAATGTGATCACAGAAACATCTCAGCAATTACTAATCTTCATTCAGACCCGATAATCTTCTTCTTCAGTGCTTCAATATCATCAGCTAGCTCCTTTCTAGTTGACTGTATGGTTGGTTTCAGACACAAAGAGGAATTTGTTGAAACATATCATATGTAGCCGTGGTCTTGTTATTTGGTTCGCGAAAAATGAATTAATATAATTGTGAAATTTAATTCAGGTCATGCTCACTGCCATTAACACTAATCTCGCTGATTGGAAGGCCCTCTAATTAAAAAACACTGACTTGTTACAAATCAATAACTTGAAGATGAATATACCTTCAATTTGTGACACACAAAACATACCTTAGATTAATAGATCGAGTGATGTTGATTTAGGGTTAAAAATACACCTTTTAGCCATTGAGGAATAGGGTTTAGGAATGGAATCACTGCAACAACACTCAAGTCAAACACATACATTGTTCAATTTATCTTCAATTCGCTGATCAAGTCAACTTTGAGGATTTAGCTCTAACCTTGTATGCACCCTGGTATTCTCTAATCTGCACACACAAAAAGAAGATTAGCGTCAGAGAATTGAGGAAAAAAAATTTGGAGAAAAATTATACTATGAATGAACTGAGATTTGTTTTATGTGACATTAGGGTTTTAAGTTGTAGAGATTGTCATAGTCATGTACGCTTTTGCATTTATTAAGTTTGTCTTGCAAAATATAAAACAAAAATTGAATTGCTCTAGTGGTAGAGATGTTGGTTAAGTTTGGAGAGTGTCCAAGGTTCGAACCATACTAACTACATTTTTAAATTAAAATTTTTAAACATTTAATCTTTGCTTTTAAACATTTAATCTTTGCTAATAAAACGTAAATAATTTCGGTAAAAATTAAAAAAAAATCGGTAAAAATTAAAAAATAGCCTAAAATTCAAAATTAATTAAATGTCTTAAAATAAAATAACTTTTCAAAATGCTTACATGGCAGTAATGTGATGACATGGCTGATAATGAATTACTGGGCAATGAGGTGGCGTTTACGTGGCATTATCTACGTGTAACGCCTCCTGTTATATATAATATAGAGATATCATCTAACAGGAGGCATTTGGCATTAATGCCCCAAATAATCAAATTTCATGCCACATAAGCATTTGTTGTCCAACTAAGCATTTTTTTAAATTTAATTAGCTATTATTAATTATTTTCGAGATTTAATTATCTAAGCATTAATTTTCGAAATTTATTCTAAAAAGTAAGTCTTGCAAGAATCGAACCTTGGTTATTTAGATATATAACATGTGTGTTTACCACTAGATCAACTTAATTTTTGTGATATATTCTGCAAAGCCATAAATATAATGATCTACAAAAATTTGAAACCGAATTTTTAAATAAAATATCTATTCCTTATTAATACTCACAAACTATTAATTTTTAAATAAATAAAATTTGAAACCAGATTTTAAATATAATTAATTAATATCGATTCCTTAATTTTTGTGATATACGACTTTTATTCATTCATCACTCAAAACCCTAATTTCTCCTCAGCCCTAATCCCATATCCTCTAATAAGAAATCATCAATCATGTGTTATTTATCATATTTCAATTAACTAATAATGTCATAATATGTTTGTTTTTACCTTTATGCAGATTCTGATGGCCTTTTATTAATTTATCTTGCTTTTTAATGGTTTTTTGAGGTTGCTATATATCATTGTTTATGTTCTTGCTTAGATGGATTGTATATGTTTAGGTATACACGACATGTTCTTTAAAGCACTTTGGATTTGATGGGTTGTAAAGCTTGACATTCTTTTAAGTTTTGCTCATCACCTTAATCCTTTTCTTGTGATTAAATCAAGAATTTTTCATGCATGATTATTGCATGGTGGTGGAGATCTTCCTTTTTACGTAGTAGTGCTTCTTCAAAGACAGGCTGAAAATAATCCAAAATTCTAGGAATGCAAGAGAAAACCATTTTGATGAGCTGCAAAAGGAAGAACGCAGAAGGGTTACTCAATTTAATTCCACAGTGGATCGTCAAAAGAGGTATTAGCACTTGCCTAAACTTTTAATTATAACATGTCATTATTAATTCAACCATATTAGTGGCTCCTGTCTTTATAAATCATGATGCAATGCACTAAATGTAGATGGATCATGTGCTAAACTATAAGAACATGTTTCTATATTACAAAGTAGTACGTGAATGCTCACATAAAAACAAAGTTTAAGCTGAAGCTATAGTGTATTCTCTTTAAAACTTTGGATTTCTTTGAAACACTAAATGGAGATGTTTATGAAGAATCTTTCTGTAGATATTTTGCATCTATGATTCATTGATTTGATTGTGAATGTCTATATGCAGCCTATGTTGGATGTGCCAATATATGGAAGAATTACAACCCTTGAACTGTTCCTTCCGCATGTGAGTCAAGATGTTTGACAGTTTTTAAAGAATTACTTTTAATTTATAATAGATTTCTTTTGTCACTCATTGTCTTATTTGTGTATATTCTTGCTTTATGAAGGGCGAAACCCAAGTCCTTATGTTTATTGCAACAGAAAGATACAAATTTTGTGTTCTTCAGTGGGATGCTGGTGCCAATGAGTTTATTACAAGGTTTGATTCATAACAAAGCTCTTTTTTGACAAAAGGAAGTCATATGACAACATCTACTTATAACGATTGAAATTTCTGCCTTTTTAGAGCGATGGGTGATGTCTCAGATATGTATTAGAATGTTTGTGTTTTTTCGCGTTCTTCTTTAGCACGTACATCTCCATAACATGAAATTATAATACGTTCTTAAGCTTGATTCATACTTCAAAGCATGTGATAAGCTACAACCTAGAATCATAAACATATAAAAGTTTAGGTTAGTTTTACTATAGTTGCATTTGAGAGGAAGTACTATTTTTTTTGTTTCCGGAACTTCTTTATTTATCAATGTTCTTTGCTTACTATGATTTCATCAATAGTCAAATACTTATTGCTGTGTTTGTATACGCGTTGTTTTCAGGCTAGAAGAACTTCAAGTTTTGGATATCAAGTTTCTATACGGTTGTCCAAAGCCTACAATTGTTGTTCTTTATCAGGTTTGTTTCTTTACAGGGTTTTTATAAATTAAGATCATATTCAATCTTGATAAAAACTGAAGACATAATTATCTTCTGTGATGTTTGGTTTCAGGATAATAAAGATGCTCGCCATGTAAAAACTTATATGAGGTCTCTTTAAAGGATAAAGACTTCGTTGAAGGTCCATGGTCTCAGAATAATCTTGATAATGGGGCTGACTTGCTAATACCAGTTCCACCACCTTTTTGTGGTGTATTAATCATAGGGGAGGAGACAATTGTGTATTGTAGTGCCTCAGCATTTAAAGCCATACCAATAAGACCTGTAAGTCACGCTGCGATTCTGTAAGAAATATCTTTTTATGCCCCCACCCCCAACCCCCAACCTAGCCCCATCCCACCTTACCTTAAAATAAAAGATGACTAAAAATGTTTCTTGTCATTTTAACATGTAGTCTATCACTAGAGCCTATGGAAGGGTGGATGCGGATGGTTCCAGATATTTGCTTGGTGACCACAGTGGGCTACTTCACTTGCTTGTGATAGCTCATGAGAGAGAAAAGTGAGTTAGATTGCTGTTTCTTAATACATACATGTTAGAATTTGGAGTATTAATCTGTGGCAAACATATCATTCTATCAGTTCCTAATGGCTTTCAAGTTTTGTTCATTGCAGAGATTCTACAGGGGTTATTCTTGGACAAAGAATAAAAGGTTTAAAGTTCCAAGAAGATGGTTTCTGCTGAAGAGTTACTCATTTCTGCTGATGGGTCTCTTATAGCCGTTAGAGGGGTCTTAGTGTAACTTAATCTCCTATTTAATAAGTCCCTTAATCTAGGGTAACAAACACTTGAGTGTGCAGTCTTTTGTATCACTCTCTTCTCTTCTCTCAGATCATTTAACTGATCTTGTCTTGTCTTTACATTCATATGATTATTGTCTCATTGACATTAATCTAATCTTGTAACTTTGGATACTATTAATCTAAGCTGACTATTGCAGCTTAGATCTGAATAAAGGTTCTATTGTTCATCTAGTGTTGCCTATACTTTCGTACATGGTATCAGAGCGTCAGGCTCATTGATTCTCTTTGGCAACGAAGGTGTGGTTTGGGGTTATTGCTATTTGTGTAATCACTGGTTATCTTCTGTTTACAATTTACCCTAGACTAAGTGAATCTAGGGTGATTGTGATTTGTTCTTCCGCTGCATATTTCTCTGTAAGTCTAAGTCTTATCTTTTCTTTAAACATACAGTACTTAAGTCTCTGTGGGTGCAAACGGGTAGACTAACATCTTGATCTACCACCTTGAGTGGCACGAATACCTGCTCTGGTTTACCCTAGTCCACAGGCTTGGTGCTTGTTGTTTCTTATTGCAAAGTCTTATTTACTTGTTTATTTACTCTTATTATTATATCTATCTGTGATTCTTTGTCTGTCGTATTATCTCTGTCTTATTGTTTGTATTATGGCTATTGGTGATGATAATGTTGGTGGTGGTGGTTCCACTGAGAAAAGCTTATCCTTTGGTGATGCTTTGTATTTACACCCCAATAACACCAATGGTACTCCCATTATTTCTATTAAACTCACTGGAACTGAAAACTATAAAATATGGAATATGGCCATGATGTTTGCCTTAAGGAACCATAACAAGTTGGGGTTTATTGATGGTACTTGCATAAGAAATGATTCAAATCCCAGTCTTGCTAATCAATGGGATACTTGTAACTCTGTTGTGGTCACTTGGATCCTCAACTCTCTCAGCCCTGAATTATTTGCTGGTGCTATTTATTCTAAAACTGCTTATGAAATGTGGAATGATCTTAAAGACACCTATGATAAAGTTGATGGTTCAGCTATCTTTAATTTGCACGAAAACATAAATTCTCTTAGTCAAAGTGGGTCCTCTCTTGCTGATTACTATAACAATCTTAACTCTTTATGGAAACAATTTGATTGTATGATTAGCTTGCCTCCCTGCACTTGTGAGGCTGCAAAACATTTTGAAAAACACAATCAGCTTATCAAGTTAATGCAATTTCTTATGGGTCTTGATGACTCCTTTACCAGAGATCCTTTACCCAATGTCAAAACTGCTTTCTCTGTTGTCTCTGGAGAAGAATCTCACAGAAATGTTTCATCTGGGAATAGCTCTGCTAAACCCAATGCTACAGCTTTTGCTGCAAAAACTTCTAATGGTGGAAAATTTTTTGATAACAAAAGAGGTTTTAATAACAAAATGTCTAGTTTTAATAATGGTAACAGCTCTAATAGCAGAGGACCAAACATGAACCTCAAATGTACTAATTGCAAAAAACCTGGTCACACCATTGATAGATGTTATGATCTTGTTGGCTATCCTGCTGGATATGCTAAGAGAAATTTTAATGGTAAACCTTTCAGCAGTAACAATGTTTCTGCTGAAACCAATCTTGTCACTGATAATAGTACCAGCAACTCTCCTGTCTCCTTGTCTAATGAACAGCTCTCAAGACTTATGAGTCTTCTCAATGACAACAATGTGTCATCTGCTAATGCCAACTTGGCAGGTAAAAAATTTTCAGGAACCTTCTTTAATGGCAGTGTCAAGTTTAATATAAACTTCAACAAGTTTTTTAACAACAACACTAAGACATTATCTGGAAACATCAGTCTTGGTTGGATTGTTGATTCTGGTGCAAATCAGCACATGACTGTGACTGAAATTTTTTTAATCAATGTTGTTAACATTTCAAATCTTGGTTTAACTGTTGGACATCCCAACGGTACTCAGGCCTTAATTACAAAAATTGGTGATTTAAAGATCAATAATGATCTAACTCTTTTTGATGTACTTGTGGTTCCTGAGTACAATGTTAGTTTGCTATCTGTTCATAAAATTGCTAGAGACAACAAGATGTTTGTCGGGTTTAATGAATCTAATTGCTATATACAGGATTTACATCAAAAAAGGATTGTGGGGATTGGTAAACAACACAATGGGTTATATATGTTTGATATTGATTCTTCATGTAAGATTATCTCTAATAACTGCATATCTGTTTGTCATGTTTCAAAAAATCTTTGGCATCAAAGACTTGGTCATCCCTCTGACCAAGTCCTACACATACTTAAACCCACTCTTAAATTTGATAGTACATCTGAAACTGATCATCTCTGTGACACTTGTAATAAAGCTAAACAAACCAGGGAACCATTCCCTCTAAGTGAACATAAATCAACTAAAATTGGTCAACTTGTCCATCTTGATGTATGGGGACCATATAAAGTCACTAGCAGAGATGGTTACAAATATTTTTTAACTGTTGTTGATGACTATTCCAGGGCAGTGTGGGTTTATATGCTTAAGGGGAAGAATGATGTTTATGTTTCCATTGTTAACTTTACTCACATGCTATCAAATCAATTTGAACGCAATGTCAAGATCTTTAGAAGTGATAATGGGACAGAATTTGTCAATAATAAACTTCAACATTTTTTCCATGAAAAGGGAATTTTACATCAAACCTCTTATGTTTATACACCACAACAAAATGGTATAGCAGAAAGGAAACATAGGCATCTCCTTAATGTAGCTAGATCCCTCATGTTTCAGGGGGAATTACCTCTAAATCTTTGGTCTGAATGTGTTCTAACTGCTGCCTATGTCATAAACAGGTTGCCCTCTTCAGTTCTGTCTGGCAAGTCCCCGTTCTTCCTTGTGTATGGGCATGACCCTTCACTCTCTCTCCTTAGAGTCTTTGGCTGCTTATGCTATGCCACCATTCTCAACATCTCTGATAAATTTGGTAGTAGGTCTGAAAAAAGTGTCTTTATTGGTTACTCAAATGAGAAGAAAGGCTATAAACTCTTGAGCCTTGAAACAAAAAATATCTTTTACTCCAGAGATGTCAAATTTTATGAAACTGTTTTTCCCTTCAAAATGAAAAATTTTGTGTCAAAACCTTTTGTTGAAACCTTTGTACCAAAAGATTTAAATCACAAAAATTTCTTTGACTCACAAATAAGTCCCAATGATGAAGGGAGAGTGACATCCAATGATGATGGCACAGTGGTAAGTCATCCTACTAGGATTGATGAACCAGTTGCAACATCTATAGATGATAATACACACCCTGAGGGCAACATATCACATGATTCTCATTCTGCTGATGCAGTTTCTGATTCTGCTGATACAACACCTGATTCTGCTGAACAAGAAAGAGGCTTGCCAGCCATTACTGCTAGAAGGTCAACCAGAGTTTCCAAGTTGCCCAGTAATCTTAATGACTTTATTGTTGAAGGAAAAGTCAAATATGGGGTTGAAAAGGTTGTTAATTACTCTAATCTTAACAAGGATAATTATTGCTTTGCTTCCAGTCTTAATAAAAGCATTGAACCTACCTGTTATGAAGAAGCTATCCTTGATAGTAATTGGGTTGATGCTATGAATTCTGAAATTGAGGCCCTAAATGAAAACCATGCTTGGGATATAACTGATCTTCCTCCTAATAGAACTCCCATTGGTTACAAATGGATCTTTAAAATCAAATATAAAGCCAATGGTGAAGTTGATAGATACAAGGCTAGATTAGTTGTTAAAGGCTATAACCAAAGGGAAGGAATAGACTATGATGAAACCTTTTCCCCTGTTGTGAAAATGTCTACTGTTAGATGTCTTATTGCCTTAGCTGTAAAAAACAAATGGCCTCTTTTTCAACTTGATGTTAACAATGCCTTCTTGTATGGAGATCTTGATGAGGATATCTATATGACCATCCCCAAGGGATTCTGTAATGAGAACAATAAAAATAAAGTTTGTAAACTTGTCAAGTCTCTATATGGCCTAAAACAAGCTCCCAGGAAATGGAATGAAAAACTTGTGAGTGTTTTAAAAGAAAATAACTTTTTTCAATCGGTCAATGATCACTCCCTGTTCACCAAAACAGAGAATAACAAGTTTATTGCTCTGCTTGTTTATGTGGATGATATTGTTCTTACTGGAAACTGAATTGATGAGATAAATCTTTTTAAAGAGTTTCTAAAATCCAAATTTCATATCAAGGACTTGGGAAATCTAAAATATTTCCTTGGCATTGAGGTTTTAAAAACTGGGAATGACATTTGTCTTTCTCAAAGAAAATACTGTCTTGAACTCCTCAAAGAATTTGGTCTTCTTGGGTGCAAACATGTGTCCACTCCTATGGAACCCAACTCTGTGCTTCCATACATTCCCACTGCTGATGACCCATTGCTTGTCAACATCACTGGTTATCAGAAGTTACTTGGGAAACTTATCTATCTCACCCATACAAGGCCTGACATCTCATACTCAGTTCATTGTCTGGCACAATATATGCATTCTCCCTTAAAATCTCATCTGGAATGTGCCCTCAATGTTCTGAGATATCTAAAAGGAGCTCCATGAAAAGGTCTAAGGTACAATTTCAGCAACTCTGAAAATCATCTTGAAGGATATAGTGATGCTAATTGGGCCAAATGCAAGAAAACCAGAAAATCTGTCACAGGTTACTGTGTTTTCTTCAATGATTGTTTGATCTCATGGAAAAGTAAAAAACAAAACACTCTTTCAAAATCTTCCACAGAAGCAGAGTATAGATCTATGTCTACTGCTGCCTGTGAAATCATTTGGATTCAAAAAATCCTAAAAGATCTAAAAGTTGATATCAATCTTCCTGTTAATCTTTTTTGTGACAACAAATCTGCTTTACAACTTGCTGTCAACCCTGTTTTTCATGAAAGATCAAAACACTTTGAAATTGATGTTCACTTCATCAGGGAGAAAATTGCAAGAGGTGTTATAAGTGCTAAGAAGATTGGCTCTTCAAACCAAACTGCAGACATTCTCACTAAAAACCTCCCTGTTTATCAGCATAAATTTTTTTGTGAAAAATTGATATTGTTTGATATGTTTGCTAATCAGATTAAGGGGGAATGTTAGAATTTGGAGTATTAATCTGTGGCAAACATATCATTCTATCAGTTCCTAATGGCTTTCAAGTTTTGTTCATTGCAGAGATTCTACAGGGGTTATTCTTGGACAAAGAATAAAAGGTTTAAAGTTCCAAGAAGATGGTTTCTGTTGAAGAGTTACTCATTTCTGCTGATGGGTCTCTTATAGCCGTTAGAGGGGTCTTAGTGTAACTTAATCTCCTATTTAATAAGTCCCTTAATCTAGGGTAACAAACACTTGAGTGTGCAGTCTTTTGTATCACTCTCTTCTCTTCTCTCAGATCATTTAACTGGTCTTGTCTTGTCTTTACATTCATATGATTATTGTCTCATTGACATTAATCTAATCTTGTAACTTTGGATACTATTAATCTAAGCTGACTATTGCAGCTTAGATCTGAATAAAGGTTCTATTGTTCATCTAGTGTTGCCTATACACATATCGCTGAATTCTGTAAAGTTATATGAGTTCATTTTCTATGCTCTGATTGAGGTTCATCTCATGCAGTTATTTTTAGTTTTATTTTTATGTTTGTGATTTTTCTAAAATAAGCTTTCTCTATGTTGTTTTTAGAGTCACGGGACTTAAAATTGAGCTTCTAGGGGAAACATCAATAGCCTCTACTATATCGTATCTTGATAATGCATTTGTATATGTTGGCTCGAGCTATGGAGATTCTCAGGTATGTAAACTGCATCATATATTTGTTTCAATTAAATGCTTAATTTGTTTAAGGGTTTTGTTTTCCTATGTAATATGTAGTTTGTAGCTTCTGCTTCTAAGTTAAATTTGAGGTATAGCATGTCATTGAAGCTTTTTGTTCATTATTCGTGTTTAGTATATCGTGGCTTTTTCCTACCTTTGTTAAAGGTTTTTTCTAAACTTTTAATTATAACATGTCATTATAACATAACCTCTGAAGTTGAAAATATATAAAAGTTGCATTAGGTGCAACTACCTTAAATAGTCCATCATACAGATGGAGTCCAATGAGTCTGCAATCAGGGTCAATGAAAATGAAAATGCTATCTCAGATTATGAGTTTTCAATTCCTGTTATTATTGAAGGTAATAAATTAGTGTCTTTGCATAACACTTGCATATAGATTTCGTACTTAATGCAATTTTCTTTCACATTTGCAGGAGCTTCAGGGGCTACTTTTACTGTCGTCAACGAGTGTGCTTTTAGCTTGGTCAATGGTCATGCATCATAGGTGACTGTCGCTCCAATGAAATGGAGTGCTTTGGAAGAAAAAGTAGATCATCTGTTACAAACATATCTCTCAATCAAAATGAAGTCACAGACTAGACCTCATACAGGTTCGGCTATGATGTCAATCGGTCATGTGGGGGCTAAAATGAGTTATGGATGACTGTTGAGACTACTGGTGGATCAGATCCTTGCCAAATTATTGGTTTTCCTTAGAGGTGGTGCTGGAAACCTATTGCGACAAATAGTTGGTAACAGGGAGCTGATTACTCTTATCAGATTTTGTCCCATCCCAGATAAATTGTCAATAATTAAATTAGGCAGTGAACGTAACTCCACAAAGAACCTTATGTCCCCTGATGGTAATTTCATGTTAGGCTTGTTTGGTGCAGAATATAACAGTTACTTGGGAATTTGGTTCACCGATGATGATCAGCCCACGAAAGTATGGGTAGCCAAACCAAACACACCAATAACATCTACCACAGGTGCGCTATCCATTGAAACCAACACTGGAAACTTGATCATCATTGTTAAAGGCAGGAATGTGATGAATATCACTGTTGTTAATGTGTGTCCATACACAAACGTGTCTGCAAAACTACAAAACACAAGTAACTTCCAGCTCCAAGTGGAAGAAAGTTATTTATATGGTCCGTCGGTGTTTAATGTGTGAGTTATATGGGGCATTTTGATATATGCAATCAGCTCAGTGGCGGTGGATTTTGTAGTTGGTTTGGATGGAGATAAACAGTTTAGGGGTGTTTGGGATTGCATATTCTAAACTGCTTATCTGCTTAAAAATCACCACAACCGCGAGCTGCACAAAGATATACACGAAGATCTGCAATTGAAGGTTGTCCATTAATACTGATAATGTTTTTATATTATGAATAATATACAAGTTTCTATTGTAAACTAAAAGGGAAGACCTCTTCATTCACCAAAATATATGCCATACTTTTTTGTCACTAAAGCAGCGGGATGCACTTTGGTCTTATCATAAGGAACTGCAAGATCAGCATAAAGCCGCTCACCAACTTGAAACCGGCTGAAAATATGAACAAATTCAGGCACCGAGACGTAACAGTAAGGTTCATCTTTTTTGAACCAGTACTGTTCTTGGTCTTTCTTTGATGTAACTTCTTGCAAAAAGTCAGCAACACCTTTTCTTTCCGAACATTTGAACCCTGCACTCTTGAAGAAACTGAGTATGTCTTCACGTGGGCCTTGGTAGACGATTTGGCTCTCGGAGAGTAGTATAATATCATCAAATAGTTCGAATGTTTGGGGTGCCGGCTGAAGAAGTGAGATGATCATTGTTACATCTACAATATGAACAATCTGTTTCATATATTTGACTATCTGATACGTGGTTGAACTGTCCAGACCAGTTGAGATTTCATCCATGAAGAAAACCTTTGCTGGCCCAACCAGCATTTCTCCTGATGTTACATAAAAAGTGTGTCTTGAGTCATTAGCCTATTCACAAGCATAAACTCGAGGTGGAAATATGGGTAGGATGGATAACGGCTCAAAACAAGGAACTTTTTCAAGCAAAGGTACAAAAACTCCAAATATTCCAATGTATAAGTAATGTCAGTTAAACTTTTGATAAGTTTAGCAAAATTAGAATATATGACATATACAGCAGTGAAAGTTCAAAGTTTGACAAATACCAGTAGTAACCCGCTTTTTCTGTCCACCAGAGATTCCTCTTCTCATCTCATCACCCACCATGATATCAGCACACATATCCAATCCAAGAATCTGTTCACATTCGGTTTGAATCAACTCTACAAACTAAAAAAGCTCAAATAAAAACAAAGGCCCGAAGAGTAACCTTTAGAACATAGTCTGTAACGAGACTTGATTCTTGACCAGAAACTGCTGCGGCTTTCATGAAAGCGTCAATTTCTGGGTCTGGTTTAATCCCTTCCTCTTTTTCACATCGTGACAGTTCTTCTAGAAGGTCGTATCTGGTCCCTACAGCTAAGCAACGACCAACAAAGTCTAAGGTCTCTCTAACCGTCATCTCACCATAGTGGAGGTCATGTTGACTTATATAAGCAGTTTTTATTTTGGCAATTTTGCTCATTTACATATTTGAGAGTAAAATAATGTGAATCTGGTAAGAAGTTTGAGAGTGTATTTTTGGATTGTTTTATCAGTGCTTATTTGCTTATTCTGTGCATTCAAAGCTGATAAGCAATCATACACACTCTCTTGATACCTGCTTATCTGTAAAGGAGACGAGCATTAAAAAAACAATGGATCTTTGTATGCCTTATTATTATTTTTTTGTAAAAGTTTTCGGTTTTGATTTAGATTGATGTGGATTTTTAATGAGAAGGTTGTATGCGTTGTAGGTTCTACCGGTTCGTCGTATCTATGTGGCAATGATAACAACCTTCCATCTGTGAACAGTATTGCCAATGCTTCAAGGTCAAATTTTGCTATAATTGATGAGTGAGGTACATCTCAATGTAGTCTAACTGAAGGTGATGTTTTTTAATATTTTAGAATACACGGATTCTTATATCGTTAGAATTCATTTTGGTGTCTTTAACTTTCAGTCATATGCGGTTCCCATAATTTAGCAGCTGTGAATATATGAACCATTGGTATGCACGAACAGTCGATTTTAGACTATCATAGACCACGTGCAGCGTGTGCGGGTATGTTAATAATTGTATTGATTTCTTCATTTTCACAGTTTAGAGTTCGTATATATGTGTGGATCGTAATCGTTTATGCTGATACAGTGTTTGTTTTTTTCTTCACCGTGTAGCCGTAAATGTGCAAACCACTACTCAATCACTTCATCCACCAGGCAACAGTGACAATGCGCACATATTTTCTACAGGTTAATATTTTCGAAAGCACACATTCTTATGTTGTTACACTTTATTTTGGTGTGTTTAACTTTTCCCCATACGCTGTTGCCAGATGTTAGTGATTGTACTCGCTTAATATAGGAAAATCATTTTTACATAACTATTTTGATTACGTATTTGTCCTATATATGTTTTCCTTTTTTTTAATAATTGTATCAGTGTAATATAGAATCCATGTATATGTGCAGATCGTAGCTACTTATGCTGATACAGTGTTCGGCTTTTTCTGGTCTTTTCGTATCTTCATGATTTAGTAAACTCTTTTTAATCTCTTTTAATATTAAGTGACCAACGCCCCGACTAAACGCGACGGACCGCTGCCCACCTCAACAAATCCTATGCTAAAATCCTAACAGTTCACGTATAATATGATGCTCAATCAAGAGAAATCAATAATTTAAGGTATAAGCAATTTTGGTTATAACTTAATCATCCTATAATATAAATTATATTGTATAGCCACACACCATTCCTTTTTATCTTCCCATTTAGTTAGTTATATTGATGTTTATGAAGATGCACCATTGCCTTCAAACCTCCTAATTCATTCCCAAATTTCAAAAATGCATAATTATGATTCAGTGGATTAAAATAGCAACCTCTATTTACCCTTAGGAGACTTTTTTGACCCAAATCAGAAGCATGTGGTATGCCATTGCGTATTTTTCATGGTAGATAACAAATTGAACTGACCATTATGTTTATTGGATAATTGGACACTAATCCTTTCGTCTCTTGAGAACGTTTCATCGACCACTGAATCCTTGATCTCTGGTGACACATTGTAAAAAAATTAATATGGTCATATTATTATATTTAAATTTTAAATGTTATTGATTTTTACTACAAACATACTAAATTCATTATATTAGTTACATCTTATTATTGTAACATCCAATTTAATGTCATAATATGTGCAATTAATGTAATTTTAAATTTCATTTAAATATTACTAATAATAGCAAGTGTGTATGCTTAAAAATTTTAATATTTCTAAAAATAAAAGTCCTAAATGTTTTATATAGAGTAGAGATAAATAAAAATTGTAGTAAAATCCCTAATTCCACCAACACCCTCAAATTCAATAGGAACACACTTAGACATTCGGTTAACCTTCCAATCCAGCATCCTGCTATGAGGTACGGGCTACAAATAAATGTAAAAAAACTAAAACAAATAATCATGATTAACTTAGTAAATAAACAAACAACAATTAATAACTTAATATACCTACCTAAAATAAGAAAGTTAACTTAGTTTATAAATTTTTGTATAAACTTTTTGAAAATATATATGTACCAAATAGTTATAAATGTTGCATCAAGCGGCA
This sequence comes from Chrysanthemum seticuspe, assembly GCA_019973895.1. NCBI lineage: Eukaryota > Viridiplantae > Streptophyta > Magnoliopsida > Asterales > Asteraceae > Chrysanthemum > Chrysanthemum seticuspe. The sequence goes on from BPTQ01000001.1 coordinate 271,586,031, forward strand.
TCGCATCACTTTTGTTAGAAGGTGGAAGGACAGCACATTCTCGATTTGCTATTCCTATAAATGTGGTGGAAGATTCAATATGTCATATTCCAGCATAAAACGACCTGGCAGAATTGCTAAGAATGTGTAAATTGATAATATGGGATGAGGCTCCTATGACACACAGATACTGTTATGAAGCATTCGATAGGACACTAAAAGACATATGCAGAACATCCACATTCAAACTATCTGAAAAATTTTTTTTGAGGTAAAGTAGTTCTGTTTGGTGGAGACTTTCGGCAAATATTACCCGTGGTTACAAATGGTAGCAGACATGATGTCGTACATGCGTCACTCAATTCTTCATATTTGTGGCAACATTGCAACGTCATGCGCTTGACTATTAACATGAGGCTAGGAACAGAATCAACTAATTGAGAAAAAAAAAAATTAATTGGTCAAAAACCTTTACAAACCAACATTTTTCCAAGAAAAAGCAATCCTCGCACCAACTCACGAGCTTGTGGATATGATCAACGATCGAATGCTACAACTAATCCCAGGAGATGAAAAGACATATGACAGTTCTGACTCACTTGGTATTATCAATATGGATACAAATTTCAATGATATTGTTTGACAATTCTAAAAAAAAATTATTGTCTTATAATATTTTTTGACAATTCTAAAAAATGTATTTAAGTTAAAAAAAAAACAAACAAATAATTATAAGTCATGCCCGCCCATTGGGCGGGCTTTGAAAGCTAGTATATATATATATATATATAACTAGTGTCAAAACCCGTCCGATGGACGGGTATGACTTGTGGTTTTTATTTTTAGGATTTAGTGGATCAAATATATACTAAGAAGTAATTTAAAGTTAAATGAAACGGTTAAGATCTATAATTGATGTTATCATAATCCATTAAACGACTAAAACCGGTTAAGTACTTTGATTTGTGGTTTTTATTTTTAGGATTTAGTAGAACAAATATATAGTAAAAAGTTATTAAAAGTTAAATTAAACGGTTAAGAACTATAATTGATGTTACCATAATCCATAAAACGGCTAAAAGGAGGTAACTACTTTATAGCATTTTGTTCTAAACAATATCAATCATGAACATCTTTTACATAGTCAATATTAAAAATATGGGTAAATAAAGGTATTAATCAAATCCACTCTACACAAATGCTACTGATATATCCTAGTACGTAACTTTTTCAAAATCACTAAGCACCAAACACATCAATTCATGATGTGTTTATCTTGGTTTAAAAATGCGCGCATCATTGCGTAAATTGCACGCATCATTGCATTGCATTTGGAATTTCGCATCATGACACCTAATGCGAGGCCATTCCAGATTGCATTCGCAATTGACCGCAATTTATCGCATTTGTGTAATGCTAGCAATAGTCGCAATTAGTGCAATTTGGAGTTTAGGCTGATTTATGAAGCCCAACTATTTTAATAAGGACCTTAGTAAATGACTTATGACATCCATAAAAATACACATTGTCAATCATAGTTTTTGCCCTAGATCCAAATTACCTCATTTTTATGTTATTTAAGCTCCTGGTGTTACGACTGATTCTACAAAGTGAATAAATTATTTAATTTATTTTAATACATAATCGAATAGTTTTCTTCTTTCTGTTGTGTAATTCAAGTTGTAAAACTCGTATGTTCTTCTTTGATTATAATAATCATATATGTTATTTTATTAGGTAAAAGTGAGTTAATTTATTTGATTTAACGCTAGAACTCATATATTGTTCAACTTTGACTAAACTTTATAATACTAACTTCTGCTATTGATTTAATTATGAGTAAATTATGATTCTTTGTTAGTGATATAACTTGTATCTTGTAAGTATACTTTTGATATATTTTACCATCATGTCATCATCTACTTTTGAATATGTTAGCGATTTATTCATAAGTTTGTTGTATTTACTTGGTACTTGGTAAAAATATAATATTTATAAATATTTTTTTCAACTTTTTAATACTAAACGCATCGCGTCTAAATTGCGCTCGCATTCGCATCACGCATTACGCATTGGCCTTTGGGACCTTGAGCGCATCGGATCGCAAAACGCAATTTTAAACCAAGGTGTTTATATTATTTGTAGACTATACTATAGTAAAAGTGAACATGGAGGTTGTGTACAGTAGTGATAATGTTCCGAGTCAAAAAAATTTATCAAGATGGTGAGTTTTTAATGTGTATTTCATTTTTTGGCCCAGGACAAAAGTTCAATATAGATCTTAAATTTACCATATATCCAATCAACCAATAATAGTCATTAATTTTTTTATTAAAATAAACTTTCACCTTTTTAAAAAAAAAATTAAATATCTTGCAAACCGTTAATTGTTACGCGATAAAAATCATACCATCGCTACGAGAATTAAATTAACTTTCTATAGATATGCACTACTACATATTTTTAACGATTTTTTTTTTCAAAATTTTGGCCCAGAAAAATCATATATGATTTGTGAAAATCATATATGATTTGTGAAAATCATATATGATTCGATTTTTACAAATCATATATGATTTTTGAAATTCATATATGATTTGTAAAAATCATATGTGATTTGTGAAAATCATATATGATTCGATTTTTTAAAATCATATATGATTTTTCTAGGCGGAATTTTTGAAAAAAAGTGTTTGTCGAAAATATAGAAAAGTGCATATTGATAGAAAGATAATTTAATTCTCGTCGCAATGGTGTATTTTTTATAGTTTGAAGATTTACCGTTTGCAAGATATGTTGTTTTAAAAAAAAAGGTGGAAATGGTTTTTTTATTAACTTTGATAAAAAAAATGAATGGCTAAGATTGATTTATTGGATCTATGGTAAATATGTGATCTATGTTATCTCAACTCTTTGGCCCAGATGCCCGCGCTAACCTTATTGCCCCCACTGACGATGACGCAACATGTAATAGATATGTAACCAAAAAATGTAAATTTTTGTTTTGCAAATACTTGAGGAGATGTTTCTCAGCCCATTTCCCATGCATTTTGCCCAAAGTTGCTTATCTGCAAAAAGCTTTAATAAAGCATATGCAATTGACTGTTGATCATGGGGATCATAAAGCAAGCCATTGTCTAGAACCTGCAATGAAGAAATTATCAAAGCCCAAATACACAGTCCGTATAAGATGATCTTAACTGTCACTTTTTTATATTTACATCCAACTAAAAATAGTTTATGACCAATGTGGTCACTTGTAATCAGTTTTATACATTTTTATCATATCGCGAATTCACATACTTGGTTGTTAATTGATGAGTCGTTATGCTAATCTATGTATCTTCGCCTTAGGATATGTGGTGGCTTTGCTGGTTCTACTCATCTATGTATCTTCGCCTCTTTGAGAATTATCTACTCGGTCATTCAATCCACACACATTATATTTATACAAATAAATTGAGTCTATTAGAAATTACGTCAACCTACGCATCTAGGTCCGCTTGACCTTCAATAGTTTGAATAATCTCTTGAATCTGCTCAGTAGGAGCTTTTCTCCAAATATTCTCAAACTCTTTACGAAATCCATAAACATCTTAAACTCCGCTCTAGTAACATCTTGCAAGCTCTGGAATATAATGACGTTAAACTACTTTTATATTTTACTAAATCAACCAAAATGCATTGCTATGTATATATAAAACATACAAGGGAAGGAAACCGGGGGACATAAGAGGGGTATGCAACTAATTAAATGAATATTACATTCAACGAAGACGCGGGAACATACTCGTGCACGCACGGGGTTGTGACAAAGAAATTACTATTATGTATTAATACTGAATATTGTGTCTTTAAAAATAGTTACATAAAATTATATACTTATGGACGAGTTTTTCATTATGCATTAATATTCATTAGAATTTGGTAAAATAAAATTTTGTAAAAATTTCCGTTAGATAGCTCAAGATTTAACTTTATTTAGTTGACATAGATATATAAACAATACATACACACGCATTAGAAGCGCTGCCAACTAAAGCAATTTGAACACCCTTTACAAAGGGTTTCTAAGCGTATTAGACAGGATAGAGTTGAGTTCATTCAACATGGCAACTATGGACTTCGATAGCAGTTAACTATTATTATTGCTAAAGTCGAGAGATGCAACAACTGCTAATTGCAATGATAGAATTTTATTTTAAAAATCAGCATATTTCAGCAAGCTATATTAATGAAAACAAAAACAGTAACAATAACAATTAAAATTTTAACTTTAATAATAATAAGACTGATAAATTTAAAAGTAAGAAAGTTAACCAGAGCATGACGCTTTTGGGCTATGGTCTGCTTTGAAACCAACCAGGTGGCGAGAAACAGCTTCCTTAATAGTGAGATTAGACATGCTATCGCACAAGTAGTTAAGCGCATTTTGAACCTTCGATTAGGATTCATTGATGGTCAATGACAAGTCCATGTCCCAAACAGATGAAGAGTTTACAGAATCGATGGTTTTATACAAAACGCAATACACCCCCATGATTATGTTGTACGCGTGGAAGCAGGGACGGAGCTACTTAGAGCCTTGGATGGGCCCTGGCCTACCCCAAATTTTTATTACTTACTAATGGGTTCCATATATTGTAGGGTAGTTATTTCACAAGATGGTCTTTTTGCCCACCCAAAGATAAAAAAAAGAGTGCCCCATTTAATCATGATTAGGAGTTAAAAATGTGTGTCGTTCAATACTTCAATTAAGTATAAGAATAATGGAAGTTTGATCGGCAATAGAAATGAACAAAAATACATGACCACGTAATTATATATTAACTACATCAATCTTCAATTAATGACTTGTTTTTTGCTTCAGATTTGCAAGATTTTTCCATTATTTTCATTAATATTACTTGTAATGAGTATTGAAATCTATGTTTAGGTACTGTCAAGGAATAGGAGAGCAACACTTGTATTACATTGGTTCAAAAAAAAAATTGGCCCACCCGATAAGAAAATCCTGGCTTCGTCACTGCGTGGAAGAGAATCCTAAGATCCTTACCGGAGACTTGTTCCTTTCCAACCTTACAGGGTTCTGATTTTATTTTTTATAATAAGTTAGATGTAATTTGTCCTTACCGTTCCACCACCGACACCAAGCCCCTGTCGACCTGTCATAAAAGTGATGTTTCTCCATTTAGCAACAATACAAGATGAATGCAACATATTAGGTCTATTGAGAACTTAATTGAGACAGTTTTAGGGGGTGTTAGATGTGCATTATTACATGGATATAAGATACTCGTATATAATAATTAGAACCACATTATGAGCCGCAATGAAACTTTTCGTAAGAGAAAGTTTTTGGATGTGCACAAGTTTTCTGAAGTTGAGATGATTGTATAATCAGATGTTTATTTTCAAATAATATTCTTCAGGAATGCTAATGTAGAAACTGGCCGAAAAGTTATTTCTGTGGGAAAAGGAAAAGGAGGCATTTTTATAGAAATGTGAGTAGAACTCCCTCAAATTAGGAAATTAGCTTATCCAAACAACCCCTTATTCATTAACACAACAAAGAGATTATATAGTAGCATATAGTCTCGAACATTGACTAAGCATCTGAGAAGAGGTAAAAATACAAATAGCCACAAACCGTACTGCAACCCGAGATCCCTTCACAGCTTCATCTCCTTTTCCAACCTTCAAATCATAGTACCTAGACACAATTGCCTTAAAAGTATTAGGTGTGTTAAGTAATTTTGACATAGAAAGAATCAACATGTCACACTGATGATTTAGTAAGTCACTAACAATAGCCCATTGGGAAGGGTTGTGTATTCACTCTCAGGCACTTTAGCTCCGTTAAGCTGCAATTAAAAAAGTTGAAATACCAAACATTAGGTAACTAAGCATATATAACAGATGTGTAAACTTTCACCCATTTACTTGTCATTGGGTCAATTCTGGTCATCTTTTAACTCTAACGGGATAAAAAATTAACTACAAAGAAAATGGTTCAAACTGATCGTATGTTCCACACAAGTGAAAAGTTTCAGCATATGTACTTCTAATGGACAATGGCTCATTGATCATCTAATATAAAAAAAATTAGTTTACTAAATATAATCATTTTTGTGCTCATACATAGTACGATAATATGATATCTGCTACACTATCTATTTGTATAAATCAAACAACAGCAGCAAAGCCACATTACCTTCTGGCTTTTGACATCGGGATGGACGTCCCTAAGTATCTCAGTCTTATGGAACTTGTATGTCAAGAATGGCTGCAAACCGTGTATGTATCTTTCCTCCTACAGTATACTCTTGTAAGGGACTAAGACGGAGACCCTTGTAATGAACGGAAATTGGCAATTTGGGTTACAGTGTTATCTCGAATATTCTCTTTTGTTTTGCACCTAAATAGATGAAAATTTAATCTTTAATGACGTGATGATATATTAACAGAAGCACTAAATATAGAAAGAAAAATTACCAGCAATGTCATCTTATTGATTATTTGATAGAATTGAACTTCCTCTATATTCTAGATATCTTCATGTTCCAAGACCTGCATAGCATTTCCCAGGCTCTGTTATAGTATTTAACAAAGAACATTAAATTATCAAAATATATGCCATTTAAAGTGGGAACGAAATAGTAATATTTAAACTTGCATTGTCAATGGCTTCAACTTTCTGGACGTTATCAATTATCACCTGCACAAAAGTTGTAAAAATATGTTGTAAGCTTGTAATGTAAAGCATACATACCCATCTATTGTAATTATACAAAAACAAAATCTACAATAGGATCCAAAGAGGTTTTTTTTTTTTTTTTTTTTTTTTTTTTTAAACAATTATCCCATAGTAAGATGTATATAATAGTGACAAAGTAAACAATTGATGACCGTTATACGAGATAATGTGTCTAAACCATAGAATATTAGCTGCGGATGACTCCTTCTACTTTTCTTTTTCCGATATGAAAGATTCAATCTTGGTAGAAGATGACGAATAATCTTAAACCCCAGGTTCTTTTTGCTTTAGCAAGGTATTTGGCTACATACAATTGAACTTCATGTTTTACCCTCAGCTTTTGAATGTACGTATAAAGCTTGTACCTCTCTACTACCTACTTACTGCGAACTTGACACGATTAGGAACACAATTTTCCTCCTATGTTTAAAACTCCAAAATAACCTTTCGAAAAGTGTTACGATATAACCTCAACGTTGTAGATACAACTTCCGTATCTCAAAGTTCGATAACTGTTACGTTCAAATTTTTTTTTTTTTTTTTTTTTTTTTTTTT
>BPTQ01000001.1:271594297-271609756 GCA_019973895.1 Chrysanthemum seticuspe
TTGATGTATAAAATTAATTATTTAGTGTAGCATTAACTAGAAATCGATTTTTACGGAACAAAATAAAATATATCGAAGTCATAAAAATTATAAAAATACATTTCTCGCAAGTATTGAGTGAATAAATATTTATTTATTAGAATTTACGAAAACCGTCGTATATATATAACAATTTATATACAAAATAAATTTAAAACATCGGGTAAACTAATAATATAATTTTTATAGTCTTAATATGAGTATAAAAATATATCAGAATAATTTTTTTTTGGAAGTGTCGGATAAATTATTCAAAATAAATGATTACGCGATAGCGTTTATTTAATAGGAAAAATATACGTTAAATGAAATATGCAAAACCATGCATGAACTAATATGATGATGATATTATTAATGATATGTAGACTAACTCTAGTCTATATGAAATGTCCTTAATGATTGTTCATGAATTCGCAGCTAAACCATTAAGGTTACGCGAATTTGATACTTGTAAACCTAGTTTACGATAAACGATGAAATAGTAAATTTGAGAAATGACCGGAAATTGAGAATTGTGACATTTAATATGCTTCGCGCTGACCTGCTTCTCCGCTTCTTTGTGCGTTTCAATGGAGCTACCGAGAACTCGTGGGACAAGAATAAGTCATGTTGGTTTTTTTTTTAATTAAAATAAAAAAAAGAAAAAAAAGGGTCGTAACTAGATTTAAATTATTTTTCTTTTGTGTGCTTAACTTAAGTGTGGGGGGAAATATTATTGTGAAAAGCGAAACTAGTTTTTAAATTTCTAAATTTTTGGGCCAATTTTAAAAATTTTGTGAACTTGTTTGCCCTTGTGATCTAGTTGTTTTCACGCTTATAGGATAATATATTAGAATAACTGGATCAACCAACTGGTGAAATCGGTAATTTTGAAAAACTTGAGATGTGTCCCGATTAATATTGCAATCAATTCTGGGATCGATGACATTTGCTAGCACATTTAATAGCCCTTTCCACTAAATTGTGAGGATTTTAGCCTATTTCTTAATAGCATACATCTTTTATGCTTGGATCTTTTTCCTTGAGTGTGCCGGTGATTTTATTTATTCTAGATCTTGTACTTGTAAATCATTACCAGACCGCAGTAAGATCGCATTCGTGTGATATAAGTGTATTCGTGTGATAAAGAGGCAACCTTAGGAATAAAACCAAATGGCCTTCCGTTTACATCTAATGTTATATTAGCTAACCACATCGGTTAGTTAACCACCCATATAGACCCTTTGTTAGCGCTCATTTTTAGCGCTAGATACCCTTAGTTACACCCTTTGAGCCATTCCTTTTCATTTTTGATAAATCCAGAAAAATACAAAAATATTTTACACTTTAAACCTTAGCCTATCCCTTTGTCAAAGTCTAAATGGTTGGTTGCTAGTTGCTTGGTATGTTGGATTGTTTTTTATGATTATGAGTTAGCCGCACTTTACCATTCGTGTGTGCCATTCCGACAAAGATGAAGGTGGCCAACTTCTTATTTGTATTTTTGTGGTGTATGCTTATACGAAGTGTGGGGGAGATGTGAGTTATGAAAAAAAAAAGTGAAAAAAAAGAAAAAAAAATAAGTCATCGGAAAAAAAAAGAAAAAAAAATATATGTGATGACAAAGATAAAGTATGTTTGAGATATTGATTAGCCAATGTGCTAAGACGTGATATATATATTTGGTGATCGATATTTTGAAGAAAGAGAAGTTAGTAACTATAATCATTTTCGGGTTCGCGGATTGTTCAGTGACTAGCAACATGGGTATTAGACTTGATTTTATTTTTATTTTAACACCAATTCCATATAATAATCCCATGCCTTATCCATACCCTTTAATCACCCGAAGCCTATCGTTATAACCCGAATAAAATCCCTCTTTAGATGTTTACACTTGGTGCTTACGCCACGTCGGTGGAGTTTTGTTTCTTGTACAAGCCTATGGTAATATTTAGATCATGACTGAGCAATATGAGTGTACTATTCCTTAATACTATCCATCACTAAATAAATTGAGTGTTGAGTGAATTATACATCCGTTCTTTTTCGTGAGGTGCTTAGCCATGTTATCAAGCGAGAAAATCTATAGGGTATTGTCAAACATCTCGATTTTTCACCTCTTAAAGCTTAAAACGATGAATCTTATCTCGTACTTGTACTTGGTAGATTTGCATCACATTTTTCTAATCATATTTCATGCACCATGTGGGATTTTATTTTTCTTGATTTCTAGATTTGCTTGAGGGCAAGCAAAACCTTAAGTGTGGGGGAATTTGCGCTCATTTTTCGCTTATTTTTATGTTTGTTTAAAAAAAAAAAAAAAAAAAAAAAAAAAAAAAACCCAAAAATATTTTGATTTTTAATTTTTCTTTTCATTTTGTCATTTAGGTATGTAGTTTGATTTTTCTTTTCTTAGATTTGCTTGAGGGCAAGCAAAGTTTAAGTGTGGGGGAATTTGATAACGCTCAAATTGTGCATATTTTTAGTAGCGTTATCCGTGCTTTTATGTGTGTTATTTGGTTATAATCATATGCTTTTGATGCTTAATGGTACAAAAGTGCGTTTGCTAGATCATTTGTAGCCAAGTACAGGAAAGTGGAGAAAAAGGCGGAAAAAGAAGTAAAATACGAAGATTTCTCCATATACGAAGAATTCCCGACAAAAGCAAGACTTGTGGAGTATATTCGAGAAGGTAAAGTCATCAAGTTAGTGGTCCAAAGACTCAACTTAAAGTTCAAGAAGGAAAACGAGAAAGAAATGAAGAAAAGAAGCTAAAACGAAGACATATTGGAAGACTCGTTGTTCCCGACACACCTTCACCATTTTGGCCATAACTTTTGCATACGGACTCCGTTTGACCCCCCCCCCCCCCCCCCCGTTCGCGGCCACGGAAAGCTAAGAGAAAGATCTACAACTTTGCCGTTTATGAATTTTTGTGATTTTGCTCCAACCGTTCGGTCGAGCCCCGTAACCGATCCGGTTGGAGAGCTGTCAAGAAGACCAACCGATTCGGTTGGAGCTTAACCGATTCGGTTGGAGGGCCTGTTTCAGCCATTTCTTCATCACTAAGATTCCAATCATGTTCCAAACGATTCTAGTCCCTTCCTACATGTATTCTAGTCCCTTCTAATTTCCTTGGAGGCCAAGTTGAGCATTTAATACCCCTAGGCTTGGGAGTAGTATAAATAGACCCCTTTGCAACCTCATTTCATGCACCACAACTTGAGAGATCTTCTCTCACACCTCTCCTACCACCACCACTCCTCTCTAGGTGTGAAATTCAAGCCTCCACCCTTAAGGACGAATTTCCATCTAGAGAGCAAACCATAACTTGAGAGATACACACCCACTCTCAATACCTTCACCAAAGGTGTGAAACTCAAGCCTCCACCCTTAAGGACGAGTTTCCACCAACTATCCTATCCCAACTTGTGTGAAATTCAAGCCTCCACCCTAAGGACGAATTTCCACCAATTACACCAACTTATCTTCCCCAAAAGACCACAAACCTCTGCCAAATTCGTGTAGTGTGCTCAAGGGTTGTCGAAGGCGTTTGGACATCATTTTCCGGCTTGGTAGAACTATTGTAGTTGATTGGAGGCTTGAAGGTTGCTATAATCCTTCATCTTTGCCTATTGTAATTCATACTTTGGGTAAACCTTGTTACTTTTCTATTTAAAGATGTTTGTTATTGATATGATTATTGAGATTTTGTGTTTGATTGGAATAATGATGAATGTCTTGATACTTGCTTGTTCTTATATTGCTTTTCTTGTTGGTTTGATCCGTGACAATCATAACCATCAACTTGTTACTTGTTCTTATAATGCTTTTCTTGTTGGTTTGATCAGTGACAATCATAACCATCAACTTATTACTTGTTACTTGCTTAAACAAACAAACGACACTTGTAGTGCAACCAAGTCTCTTGGGACGACCTTGATTTACCATATACTATACTACAACTTGACTAGGGTATACTTGCCCGAATGTGTTCCTAGTTAACCGGTAATTCTTGTTATAAATTTAAAACCCCGATGAAGCACATCAACCTCTCTGCTAACTTTGACAAGAATCTATTCAGGGCCGCTAGTTTCCCACTCGGACTTTGCATTTCTTTCAACGTTCCTGGAGAATTCATCTCCATGATGGCCTTCGCCTTTCGGGGATTCGCCCTTGTACCTTCGGACGTTACCATGTATCCGAGGAATTTTCCTTCTTCCACACCGAACGAACATTTTCGCGGGTTCAGCTTCATGTTAATCCTTCTGAGGTTATCAAACGTTTCCGCTATGTCGGCTATCATCTCTCTCTCCGTCCGGCTTTTTATAACCATATCATCGACATACGCCTCCAAATTTCTACCTATCTGTGATTGGAATGCAGAGTCTACCAAGCGCTGATATGTTGCTCCTGCATTCTTCAATCCGAATGGCATTTTGGTGTAACAGTACGTCCCTTGTTCCGTATAGAACGCAGTTTTCTCCTCGTCATCCCTGTTCATCTGAACTTGATGGTATCCTTTGTAGGCATCTAAAAAACATTTATACTTGTATCCCATAACGGATTCGATCTTCCAATCGATTTCTGGTAAGGGATAGTAATCTTTTGGGCAAGAAGAATTCAGATTTTTGAAATCAATGCACATCCGCCAACTTCCGTCACATTTCTTTACCAGCACCGGATTGGAGATCCACGTAGGGTACCTGACCGGACGAACTATTCCAGCTTTAATCCACTCTTCAACCTCTCTTGTAATCACTTGTTTTTTTTCTCAGGAGAACATTCTCCTTTTTTGGGCGATCGGTGTGTCCGAAACGTTCACATTAAGGGAGTGTTGGACGAAGCGTCTTGGCACCCCGGTCATGTCTGTCGGTTCCCAAGCAAATACTTCTTAATTTTCCTTAGCAGCTCGATGAGTTGTCTCCTACACTCCCGGGAGAACCCGGTTCCTATTGTCACACGTTGTTCAGGGTATGATGCATTAACCAATATGTCTTCCGTCGGCCTTAACCCTTGAACCCCCTGACTCGCTGTCTCTGCCTCATTTTTCGGAGAGAAATTTTCCTCGGGGTCTTGTCTTTCCTCAAATCTTCTGCACTCCATGACAACTGCCCTCTTGGTGATCAAAGTGGCTACTCCTCCGGGAGTGGTAAACTTCATCATGGCGTGGATGGTTGAGGGTATGGCTCTTAATTCCCTTAGACCCGTGCGTCCTAGTATCACATTGTAAGGTGAAGGCGATCTCACAACTGTGAATTTCATCATGACAGTTCTGAATAAACCATGATCTCCAAAGCACACCTCCAGCTCAATCTTCCCTGGAGGCTGGATGACTTCCCCGGAGAATCCCACTAGCGGTGAGTTACTTTCTTGCAGCCTGGATTGGATGGATGGACTAAAGTTATTAAAGCAGTGTTCATACATCACTTGGACCGAGGCACCCTCGTCCACAAACACCCTCCGGACGAAATAACCTTCGATTTCCGCCTCCAGAATCAGCGGTTCTTCCGATAGGTCTTCCGTGGCTATGCGCGGGAAGGATATAGGGACATTCATCCACTCCTCATCATAATACCGAGCCTTCCTCTTGCGGTCCTCAACATAATGATTAACCATGTTGATCACCTTTCCTTTCCCATTATTACCTCTCGGTCTTTCTCGCCCCTTTTGCTGAACATTCTTTACCAAATGATCCAATTTTCCCGACTCCAGGGCTGTCTCCAATTGTTTCTTCAGGTGATAACAGTCGTTGGTCAGGTGACCCTTCTCCCCATGGTATTCACAGAATCTATCCTCATTTTCCTTGCTCTGTTTTCCCTGCGATGGTGGTGGTGGGGGCAGGTTCAAATGGTGTTCGGTAGCCAATATTTCCTTAGGCTGTTTAGATAGGACAGAGAGCATGGTTCTGTGATTATCATGCTTGCTAGAATCATTGCGTCGGAAATCGTTTCGGGGCCGAGCGTCCACTTTCGGGGCAATGTACGAAGAGAATACCTCTCTGTGTCTGGAGTCGCCTCTTTCCCAGGCTCTCATATCATTCCTTCTCCTGTCCGGTCCCCTAAGGTTCCTATCCCTTGCAGACTGAAGGTTTCCTCTCCGGGATAGCTCGCCTGTTTCTCCCTTCGGCACCTCGGTGTTCTTATAAGCCTTTTCCGCTCGAATGTAATCATCCACTTTAGTCATCATTTCTTTCACGGATTTCGGGACCTGATCAGAAAACTTTTTAGACAAGTCAGGGCACCGATGAGCACTCATAAACGCTGATATTTTCATGAGCTCCGGAACTCCCGGAATCCGGCTAGCCTCATCGGTCCATCGCTCTTTGAATACCGGAAGTGTTTCGTTTGCCTGCCTAACAATCCGGGTGATTTCCGTGGGATCCTTCAGGTTCTTTTGTCGTAGAGCAAACCTTGTGGTGAATTGTTCTCTCAGCTCACCCCAACTGTCAATGCTCCCCGGTTCCAAATTGTTGAACCACCCTTGTGCTGCTCCATCCATGGTCTGTTGGAACATCCTGCACCATACCAGCATTGGCCATTCTCCTTGATTCGCTGCTCTAACGAAGCGGTTGATGTGATCATCCGGTTCGGCCGAGCCGTCGTACAACTTCAAGTTAGTAGGCATTGTGCACTTGGGACCAGCGAACTCTACTATCCTTCTTGTAAAGGGTGACCGGGCCAATTCTTTATAAGGTTTGCTGAGATTGTCTTTGGGGTTTGGTGCGACGTCTTCCTCCGGCTCATCTTCGTCTGTGAAATTGAGTCGAACCGGTTTGATAACACCGGTCCCTGTTGCATTGTACTTTCTAAAGAGAGCCTCTAAAGACGCCATCTGGGCTTGTATTTGCTCCGGTATTCCGGAGGTTTGAGTATTGAAGACCCCGCTCCCACCCACGTGTTCCGGAGGAGAGGTAGGTTCGGGCGGAGGCGGTAACTCCGGGCCTGTCATTCGATTCTCTGGTAGAATGAATCAGGGTCCCACGGATGGCGCCAATTTGTTGAAGCAAAATCCTGTCTCCGTCCAGTCCTAGCGGTCCGGTAGAAGGATGGGGTGTTTCCTGCACAATGTACAGACGCGTTAACCTCGCCTCGGGTGTTATCCCGAGACCAAGCTCCGGCGTGAGGATGAGTAAAGAATGGGTAATAAATGCAGTGATAAATGTAGTAAGAAAGTAGGTGTAATACTTGAATGCAAAGTAGTAAATGCGTTGGGGTATTTATACTACCCCAACTTCCTATTCATGTTACTATTCTTCTACTGTTCAGCCACTGTTCTGCAGGCTTATATTCACTGCTCGCAGACCTATAGCCACTCTACTTAGTAGGCCACGTGGAAGGAAATCCCCTAAATTCTGCTGACATGGTCGGTGGTCATCATTCCTTGGGCGGACGTCAGGATGATCATCCGGCGTATGTGTCTGGCCGGATGTTGGTCCGTCCGGCACATACGTCAACACTAGCATAGCACTATATAGATTGCATGCATCAAACTTACGAATCGACTCTTTCAGTTTCACGAGTTTGAGCCTCATTTTGCAATAATGAACGTGGCACAATTTTTTAACTTATGCAATAATATTTTCATGAAGTCATTTAGAATGATATCGACTAAACATATAATGAATAACTAGACTATAGACCCGCGGGTTTCGCGGACGTCATTTAAAACATGTTTTATTAACAGCAATCCATAAAAATATCGGGCCATATATGTGAGTGCATATAGCTCTAATCATTCAATGGATAAGGTCATTGTGACTAAATTGTAGATAGCTAGGTGTGCGTAGAATAAAAGTTAGGTAAATTTTCACAGCTAAATGTACTCTATGGTGGTGACAATATATGTTTTAATGTGCTTAAGTAAGAAAGTTTGAGATATGTTCCAATGTGCTTGAGTAAAAAGAAAAAATTGGTCTTTGAGACGTGTTAATATTTGCATATGCTTCCATAGCCCGCTACTCTAGTTGTAGAAAACAATGGTATCTGTCAACCTCTAAACCCTCACACTTTTCTATTAATGATCATGGGCAATTGTAACTTTGTAACACACTGACATTTGTATGTAAAATATATAACTTCATTTTGCTATACTTGGGGATAAGATGTCGCTGGGGAAACGTATATATATATTTTTGTTAAAGTCAACGAAACTTGATGTTTAGCGATAAAAAAAATCAAATTCTATTTTTTAAAATTAACTTAATTTTATTTTATACGTAAACTTAATGTTTAGCAATAAAATTAAAAAGGATTTAGTTCACAAAATAACGACGAACTTTTTTCAAAGCTTCGTTTTTGTACGTAAACTATAAAAAAATATCATTAAATGCAACAAATTTAAATAAAGTGATTAAATATGCATATTTTGATGTGTTGTTACGTTATAAATAATGACATGTGTCAGTTTTCTGATATGACAGCATATCAAAATGTCTATATTTGAACACTTTATGAAAATTCGTTTCATTTAATGATACTTTTTATAGTTCACCTGCCAAGATGAAAATTTGAAAAAAAAGTTGTTACTCCTTCGTATATTTAAGGTAAAAGTTCACGTATTATTTTATCTAAAACTATAACACAACGGATGAGTCGATATGTTATGGTTACACATTAGACGTTCAACGGATGAGTTGATATGTTATGGTTACACATTAGACGTTAAACGGATGAGTCGATATGTTAGGGTTAGACATTAGATGTTCAACGGATGAGTCGATATGTTAGGGTTAGACATTAGACGTTCAACGGATGAGTCGATATGTTAGGGTTAGACATTAGACGTTCAACGGATGAGTCGATATGTTATGGTTACACATTAGACGTTCAACGGATGAGTCGATATGTTATGGTTACACATTAGACGTTCAACGGATGAGTCGATATGTTAGGGTTAGACATTAGACGTTCAACGGATGAGTCGATATGTTAGGGTTAGACATTAGACGTTCAACGGATGAGTCGACATGTTAGGGTTAGACATTAGACGTTCAAGGGATGAGTCGACATGTTAGGGTTAGACGTTAGACGTTCAATGGATGAGTCGATATGTTAGGGTTAGACATTAGACGTTCAACGGATGAGTCGATATGTTATGGTTACACATTAGACGTTCAACGGATGAGTCGATATGTTAGGCTTAGACATTAGACGTTCAACGGATGAGTCGATATGTTAGGGTTACACATTAGACGTTCAACGGATGAGTCGATATGTTATGGTTACACATTAGACGTTCAACGGATGAGTCGATATGTTGTGGTTACACATTAGACGTTCAACGGATGAGTCGGTATGTTAGGGTTAGACATTAGACGTTCAACGGATGAGTCAATACGTTCAACGGATGAGTTGATATGTTATGGTTACACATTAGACGTTCAACGGATGAGTCGATATGTTAGGGTTAGACATTAGACCTTCAACGGATGAGTCGATATGTTAGGGTTAGACGTAAGACGTTCAACGGATGAGTCGATATGTTGTGGTTACACATTAGACGTTTAACGGATGAGTCGATATGTTATGGTTACACATTAAACGTTCAACGGATGAGTCGATATTTTAGGGTTAGACATTAGACGTTCAACGTATGAGTCGATATGTTAGGGTTAGACATTAGACGTTCAACGGATGAGTCGATATGTTAGGGTTAGACATTAGACGTTCAACGGATGAGTCGATATGTTAGGTGATAAGGTTTTAAAATGTACCTTTTTGCGGGGTCGTTTAAGCCCTTATTTGATCATTTTTGTATCCGTTATTACTTAATATCGTTCCTTTTCACTTTTTAGGTCTCTTGAAGGCAAATTGCTGTAATGGCACTTATTTGGACGAAAAGGCGCGGATATACGAAGTAAATGGCCAAAGTTAAGAATCGAGATACTCAAGCTGCTGAAATACAAGGTGACGGCGTCACTGCTTAACTGCGACGCCATCGGAGCATTTTGTGACGGCACAGAAGCCAAATTTCTTATTTTCAAGTGACGGTGTCAGGCTTTAAAAGAGTAGGCCGTCGCAACTCAGACGACGTCAGAAACTGAAGGGGACGGCGTCACAAGCATAAGGTGACGCCGTCGCAAGACTAACGTGGCCAAGACGAAACCCTAATGACGGCGACCCGACGGCGTCACAAATCATAAGGTGACGCCGTCGCGATTGTAATATTATATATAGAATCCGAATTTTTCAGTTTTAGTGTGTAGTATTTTGGAGTAAAAACCTAAACCGAACCAAGGCTGTCTTGTACAGTATTTTAGAGTTCCAAACCCTATCTTACATCAAGATAAGTGTTTTACTTCATTAATTCAATTATGTCTTCAATTATTTGTGTGTATGCTTGCATGTTCTCCATGTCCGGCTAATTTACTTGTGTGTTTGCTTAGGGAATATGAAACTTAATTATTAAATATTGATTGGTTGTCTCTTATCTTAATTGATTAATGATCTTGTAATGCGATAGGTCATTCGTTGTGTAATTAATGCTTGATTAATCTTTGTGAACCTTGGGCTATAGCACTTAGAGCGGTTGTAGGCTAAACTATCCAAAGAGTGCCTTAGAGTTAGAGTTTATAATCCCTAGAGGGTTTTGTAGACGAGACCCTTTGGTAAGTTCAAAGAGTTAGGGATAAACGCATACCCTACGACTTTAGACACACAACGCGATTAAGAATAAGGACGTGACAATTTAACCATCAATAGGAGATAATTAAGGAGTAATAAAACCTAAGTAAACACATCTTTAAACTATCATACGAGCACACAATAATTAGACATAGACTACATACACCTTAGATTAGATAATTAGATAAGTAGAGTAATCGGTAGAAATACCAACCCCCAAATCCAAACCCCGAGATTCGTACCTTTCAATTTCCTAAAAAAAACATAAAAAGATAAAAAAAATAATCTTCCTCAACCCCAACCTTAGCGTAGTAACTTTTCACTAGCATTCCTATTCCCCTAGAGAATGATATCAATACCCGTGGCTTACCCTAATACTACACTACAACGATTAGGTTCACTGCCTAAGGTGTTATAAAACTTGCTCGAAGAAAAGGAAGTTCCTTTGACCCCGAACGACGCGTGTAGCGTTAACATTAGGGTTAGACATTAGACGTTCAACGGATGAGTCGATATATTATGGTTACACATTAGACGTTCAACGGATGAGTCGATATGTTAGGGTTAGACATTAGACGTTCAACGGATGAGTCGATATGTTAGGGTTACACATTAGACGTTCAACGGATGAGTCGATTTGTTAGGGTTAGACATTAGACGTTCAACGGATGAGTCGATTTGTTAGGGTTACATATTAGACGTTCAACGGATGAGTCGATATGTTAGGGTTAGACATTAGACGTTCAACGGATGAGTCGATATGTTATGGTTACATATTAGACATTCAACGGATGAGTCGATATGTTGTGGTTACACATTAGACGTTCAACAGATGAGTCGATATGTTAGGGTTAGACATTAGACGTTCAACGGAAGAGTCGATATGTTAGGGTTAGACATTAGACGTTCAACGGATGAGTCGATATGTTGTGGTTAGACATTAGACGTTCAACGGATGAGTCGATATGTTAGGGTTAGACATTAGACGTTCAACGGATGAGTCGATATGTTAGGGTTAGACATTAGACGTTCAACGGATGAGTCGATATGTTAGGGTTAGACATTAGACGTTCAATGGATGAGTCGATATGTTAGGGTTAGACATTAGACGTTCAACGGATGAGTCGATATGTTAGGGTTAGACATTAGACGTTCAACGGATGAGTCGATATGTTATGGTTACACATTAGACGTTCAACGGATGAGTCGATATGTTAGGGTTAGACATTAGACGTTCAACGGATGAGTCGATATGTTATTGTTACACATTAGACGTTCAACGGATGAGTCGATATGTTAGGGTTAGACATTAGAAGTTCAACGGATGAGTCGATATGTTATGGTTACACATTAGACGTTCAACGGATGAGTCGATATGTTAAGGTTAGACATTAGACCTTCAACGGATGAGTCGATATGTTATGGTTACACATTAGACGTTCAAGTCTCATCAATAACGTATATATATTTTTTGTTAAAGTCAACGAAGTCAAAGTGAATCCCCGGCTAGCATTTCGATCTGGCGCTCCCAATTATAACCCCCGTATCCAAATCTCTCTTCTAATGCTTCCTCTACGATTCTATTCAAGAACCGAGTGCTTTTAACATTGATATTCTGTAGTAATTCCGGGTGAGCGGCTATTATCTCCAGAAAAAACTGGGAGATAAGCCTCACCGTACTTCTAAAACAGTACTTGGTAACAGGCTCCCGTTTACGCTTGCGACGATTAGGGTCTTCCCCTCCCGCCCCGCCAACCTGCCCTAAAGCCCTTGGGGGCCCCAGAAGTCGGGCTTCCCCCGCGCGCCGGGCTACGCAAATAATTACATATAGTAGGACCAAACCGAGAGTTAGCAGCATAAACAAAGAGGAATTTGTGAATGAGAAATACAAGTTTCCTATCTTCATAGGAATCAATGGGAGAATGGAAAATTGCTCACCCGGGAAAATGTCCTGTAAAAACAGTTATCCCAAAACATAAGCCCAATTGCATAACTTAAAGCCCAAACAGTTATCCCCGGCGACATGCCGCTGGGGAAACTCTTGTCCACGTCACGATAAGAGTCATAAACACTAATTACATATTTTTAAATATTCAAATGAATCCCCGGCGACATGTCGTTGGGGAAAAGTAAGCGGTAAAAGTTCCCGCCACGTTTTACGAAGAAATATTCGGTCAAAATATAACCGCTTTATCCCCGGCGACATGTCGCCGGGGAAAACTACACAATAATTTAGCTGACTTTTCTACGAGAATTGGTGCCACGTAGGATATATTTTTGTCGTTTAGTGCGGCTTCCCCAGCGACAGATGTCGCCGGGAAAAATATCGCTGGGGAAACTGGTAAATGTTGTAGTGCTTGGTCTACATGCCCAACACTAATCGACCAATTTTCGTATTAGTGAATACATTTATTCATAGTTGATGTTTTTTCGAGCGTACAATACTTTTGTAGCAATTAATTACGCTAGTGTAAAGCTAAAGTTTGCACAAGAAGTCTTCTTACTCAACAAGGAAGAACTAAACCCAAATTTGGAATTCTCTAAATCAAACACCACAAAGTTATCCTCAAACTGAAACGTTCCAATCGTGATAGCTGGTTCACTTGTTGCACCACCATCAACAAACGCTAGACATGCCACATCCTTAGTCATTTGTTTGATTGAGTTAGGTGTGGATATTGTCCACTTGTTCCCACCCTCAAGACTTAAATCGATATCTGGTACTTTTAAACTAACCTTAGTACCATTTGTTAATGTACTAAAACAAAGGCCAAACGGTGCGATTGGCTTCGCTTTCGGGATTTGTTTGGTAACCATTGCAAAGCTCTTAACCACTCGAGTATAAATGTCGGTTCTAAGAGTGGTGTAAGGCTCAATTGTACTAAGTTTAGTAGTGGCATTCACGGGAATTTCAATAGGTAGCTTTTTAATTACAATCGCATTTGCACTGATAAAGTATCCAAACTGATGACGTATAGTCTGGTATCGGGTCATAAACCCGACTACAGCCCGATACTTTCAGGCCTGGTACGAACTGGGCC
The DNA here is from genome assembly GCA_019973895.1 of Chrysanthemum seticuspe. NCBI lineage: Eukaryota > Viridiplantae > Streptophyta > Magnoliopsida > Asterales > Asteraceae > Chrysanthemum > Chrysanthemum seticuspe. The sequence goes on from BPTQ01000001.1 coordinate 271,607,985, forward strand.
AATATTAATACATGTTTGGGCTCACGAAAGCCCAAGCCCATATCTATTTACGGAATAGATATCCGATATCTTCTAAAACAAGAAGATAATCATTCCCAACCGACTTAGGCGGGATACGCCGAAGGTTGGGGAATACGGAACCAACAAGGATTCCGTGCGTATATAAAGGGAATCATATCCCTCGTTTAAGGTACGATCTCATAATCCTAAAACTCCTTAAACCCTAAACCGATTACTCACTCTCACGCCGGAGGATAATCGTGGGAGACAATCCCACGGTAAGCCTAACGGTGTTTCTTGTCTCTTAGTGCGCAGGTCTCAAGCAGCAATTCTCAATTGGTACGAGAACCGGAGCTCCAAATCAGGAACGTCCAACTTTTGTATCAACAAGTGGCGCCATCCGTGGGACCCTACACTAAGAATCGACACTAGAATGACAAAACATGGCAATCAGCGATCGCAGTCAGATCTTATGGGGAAGAAGTCGCAGAGTGGACTAACCCCTAAGCAGACCTCTGGGACAACCAGCGCTGCTAAAAATAAGGGGTCAGGTCAAGACTTGATCTTCCCTCAGGTAGAACCGCACTCTGGAATAACCCAAGTCACTACAACCACCACGAGTGGAGTAGACCCACTGCGCACTCGGGAACAACCCGTCTTTACTACTCCCTTCCAATCGGTGCTAGAAACTGACTTGACAAAGGTACCAGAGGCACCAGGTCGGGATAAGAACGCAGCGGGAGAAACAAACGCACTCATTCTCGAGGGAGTCGCGCCAGAATTAGCACCAGAAGCTTTCGTATCCCAAAACTACGAAGCGTTGGCTGCCCTCATGCAAGAGGAAGAGAAGAATAGATCAGGGCGGAACCTGAAAGCCCGACTCAATTTCGATTCGGAACACGATACTTCTCCACTGCGCCACCAGAAGGAAAAGCGCAGAGGAAGCGGTCATAAACCCCCTGTATTCAACAGAATCGGGAGGAGGATCGAGGGTGATGAGACATCCCACTCGCAACACTTGAGTGATAGTGATAGAGAAGAACGGCGTACCAACGTCTACGCCAGACTGGGTAGCCGTAGAGTACATGATAGACTGGGGCGAAAGTATTCCCCAAGTGAAAGCCCTTCAGATCCAGACTATGAGTCAGATTCTGAGGAAGGCCGGCGCAAGCGCCGTAAGAAGGTAAATTCATCCTCTGACAACTCCTCGGACAACGAGGATAGTGATACAGGGCATTGGAAATCCAGAAGCAGACGCGATAGCCAAGAGGAAGACATGTCTCTCCCATGGCGCCGTCAGAAAGTGGATGCGTTCACCAGACGCATTAGTGATTTCTCTGAGAACAAGAAAAGGCGTATGCCTGCAAATGTTAAAACCTATGATGGGACAGGTGATCCTGACGATCACCTAAAAATTTTTGAATCAGCCGCGACCATCGAAAACTGGCCACAACCAGTTTGGTGCCACATGTTTAATTCCACACTGGTGGGAAGCGCGCGGAACTGGTTCAACAAACTCCCACGAAGGAGCGTGAATGGTTTTGAAGAGTTGAGAAAGGCACGGGACATAGTGATAGGAGCAACAGGCTCCTCAACAGTCTCCTACTTAAATGGAAGAATGCCGCGAACGCGGCCGGAAGGAGTCTTAGACTGAGTATCAGACCTAGACTTCCCGAAAGTGAACCCCTTATGAAAGCGGGGTCAGATAGTACATGAGATGCCGATGGGTCAGACCGCATCTGCAACCATGCGGCAAGAAGAGATAGTGATAG